>JBBMOL010000039.1:2400000-3000000 GCA_037954665.1 Laguncularia racemosa | reverse complement strand
AAAAGCTTTTTGTACAGACAGTTACACAGCCATCTATACGGCCATGTTCCTACACATGTTCTTCTACATGGCTACATACATGATAGTGTTAATCTAAAACACTTCTTTCTTACTATTATTTCAGTTTTTCTTCAGTTTTAAGCTAATTTTACTTATAGTAAAGCATTGTGGAAGGGAAATAAGCAATAAACTCTTAGTTAAACAACTTAATGAACTTAGATCATGTTGTAGGATAGAACTAAGTTCAACTTGTTATTATATGATAGGTCTTAAGATACTTGATGATTTTTTGGATAATTAGATACTTGATAATTGCATACAAGTAGAATTTGAAATCGTTTTTCCAGGTATGTGTTTATCGTGTTTACTGTTTATAGTTGTTCTCTTAATAAAATAAATGAATATAATTAATATTGGTGTAATTTTCCAAAACTTGGAACATTACGGCCAACTACGTGTCACAATTACATAGTGACACACTAAGGCTTTAAAACTCTATAACACTTCAAAACCTGTTCATCTACATTAACATTCATAAAAATGTAATATCGATAACATAAAACAAATGACTCTCAAGTGTGTCATTCTAATCCTCATTATTTCATACAATCCCAAAATAAACATCCATTCTTATATAATATTTAACATAACTAGGAGTCTACTAACATCTCCTTATTTCCAGTTCAACCACTAAAATTCAAATTAATTTCCTTCAAAATTTCCATCACTCGTCCTCTACATAATAATAATGCTCTTTTCCATACTCATCTATATAATGTTCCATTAATTTCCCATGTTCATCATATTTGACGTGTTTATCATTCTCACCTACAACTAAAAAAAAAAATATAAGAAGAGGGGTGAACTTAAGCTTAATATGTGAATACTACACCCACATGCACATGCCACATAATATCATTTTCATGGGCATATATGCAACAATACCTATAACACATCCATTCATCAAGTTGTATATATATATCATCATTAACTTGCATACAACGTAGGGATATTCATGACCTTAGTACACATACCGTATTTATACATAGATATAGTCCTAATGGGAACTACTACTACAAACCCCGTTTAACCCTAATCTACCTTAAATAATTTCAATACATAACTTCACTAGGAACAACACGACATATCGATTATCGAGGTACCCTTTTAGGAAATTGCCACTACGGGCCCCTAGACCGAGCTAAGCACAAGTAACATATGTCTTCCAATTCATATAACATTTTACAAATTAATTATCTCACATACAATTCATTAAATTACTACGTAGCAACCACATACAGTAAGCAAGGTAAACACATACCTATACAGCTGTTCCTATTACAATCTTGCTTGTCTTTAACAAGAGTAAGTAACCTCGTTCAATTACAAGGAACTACACTTAGTTTGATCCTATAAGTAATCTTGGTTTACTTAATTTACTACATCTTTTCTAGTTGTATAATTCCCTTCTCCAAAGTATTTTCATGCTTAATTTGTACTTTGGAATTAGAATAAATTAAGTTAGAATCAACTATAACATCTTCTTACATAATATGGCTAAGGAAGGAGCTACATAAGGGAGCACGGCTTGGAGCACGGTTGTGCTAATGACTATATACCCTTCTGTAAGATTTTTAATCCAACATACCTAAGTATATGGCCGTACTTATGGCCATCTACGTTCAAACTTCATTATGCCTAGGTACATGGCCATGCTTGTGGCCGTGTATGTTCCTACGTCAACACGCCTAGGTACACGGTCGTACTTAAGGCCGTCTACCTTATTGTTTCCCTTTGTATTCCTATACGGGCAAGTATATAGGTGTGTACTTGATCGTATACCCCACTGTTCATCACGAACCCTAATTTTCCTTCTCTAATTCGTTCTAAATCCTAATTTCTATGATTTTTAGTCTAATTAATCATTTTATTTGCCAAATCTAATATAAAATTAAGTTCTAGAATTGGGTGACTTCTGTGCTTGTTTCAATCCGTCCTCTAATTTGATTCCTATAAACATATCAAAGTTAAATATGTGATTGTGTATCTATAGTTAGAATAAACCTTTTTCTAATTAAAATCTTTACCTGTTTGATTAGTCTCGTGGTGTCCCTTTAGGCCACCTTAGTTCTCTTAAAGGGTGTCTCTCTCTCTTTAGGTTTCTAGAATAGGTGGATGTGCAAATGAGCAAAAGAGAAACTCTAGGTGAGTTCTGGGCTTTTATAGTCTAGCCAAGAAAAGACGACTTTGCCCTTATCTCTTAACCTTATTTGCAAAATTGCCCTCAATCTTATATTTTTTATATTATTTTTTTACTTAATAATTATGTTATATATATTTTACAAAACTGTGTATTACAATTGGACTTAAATGTCTATGGTGCTTGTGAACCTAGGGATCTATAATGGCAAATCTTTAGGGGGTACCTTAATGATTGGTATGCGATGTTGTCCCTAGTTAAGTCTTATATTGAAGTGACCTATGGTAGACTTTTAGGGGTATTAGGGTTTGTAGTGGCAATTCCCAATATCATTTTAAAAGTTGGGGTTCGCAGTAGCAGTTCCTAACCTAGGATCCACACACACACACACACACATACACTATATATGGTGTGGCAAGGTCATGAGTACTCTTATGATAGTTTACAACTAAATAAAAGATAATAAATAAATTGTTTGTGATATTAATGTTGCATTCTTCTGTGTGTATATTGTGATCTAGATGAGATGTGCTTATAATTATGGTACTCACGTATTGAGCTTAGGCTCAACCCTTTTCTTTTTATAGTTGTAGGTGGATACAATGAATATGTGAAGTACGACGAATTTAGAAATATATATTATTACTATTAGGATGAGGATGAGAGAGATTATTACTACTATTATGGTGACAAGTAGTGAGGTTAAATTGGGATTTTTTGATGGAACATAGTGATGAATTTATTGGAAGTTTATAGTTGATAGACTTAGTTGTTTAGGGCTCTTAATACTTTGTGAAAATTGAGATTTAGCTATGGAATTGAATCAATACTACCGTTTAATTATAGTTATAGTTGTGGTTGAAATGACTTTCTTATGAGTCATTAATTTTTATTCATTGGAGAAGTTACATTATTTTGAAGTTGGAAATTAAATAGGTTTGAAAGTTACAAATATAAATAAGAATCTTTGCGTGTCACTATACTGTAGAAAAAAGTGGTGAGTTATGATGTTGTTACAGTTGTTTTTTCTGTAAGTGCTTTGTAATTTAATCTTTTGAAACTATTTCAAGCTTTCCTTGTAAACAATTATCATATCATGGAGAAACTCGTCATTCGAAGCCATATCATGTAAAATAATAATAGCTTCTATAAAATCAGTAAATAAAAGCAAAGTAGAAAAGGAGAAAGATTGAGCCAATTGGAGTCTTAGTGCAATTCCCCCTAATTCAGCTTCAAGAGGGGATGTTTCTACAATTGGTTTAGAAAATCCTGCCACAAGATAGTTGTAACGCCCCAAAACTCGGGGTATACTACGACCCACCATGTGTTTTCATTTTTTGAAGACACGTAAAGGGCCAATCACCACTATTCTCCAAATACTCATATTCCTGTACTCTTGATAATAATCATAAATCATCTGTTACATAACAGAGATTAATGAAATTTCCCATTCTCAATAATAAGTCATCAACATTCTTCTCAAACAGCGGAAGTGATTAACATTCACTTACAATAGAAATTCTCAAATGACTAAATAAAAAATTTAACATGTCTTTTCTTAGTCTATCTATTAGTCATTGTAATAGACGTATTCTACATTCTCTTTATTGTTCTAATCTTGAGTTGTTTCCCTCAGGTTTTCAATATATCCTATAATCTCTCCTATAGCATCTATAACTTAAAAAAAAAATTTCTCACGAGGGGTAAGCTAATGCCTAGTACAATGCATACCTATGCACACACACACACATGCCATGCCAGAAGCAATAACACATTTAAGATGCATTATAATATTCATACATAATATTATTTATCATTCACAATCATTAGTCGACACACGATCTCATCATAAATATCTTCACACATCACATTCATAAACATCCTTTCATAATTCATCCATAAGCAATATATATATATATATATATATTATATATATATACATGATAAAGTGTCTCTTACCATACATAATAATAATATATATATTACAGTGGGTACTTCCTAATATCCCCGAGTTCATGAGTCCTCACATATCAACCTTCTACAACCATATATAATAATAATATATATATGATAGTGGTGATACCTTACTGTCCATGAATCTATGAATCTTCATACATTGACCTTCCACAACCATACATAATATATATATGACAGTGGGTACTCCCCATTGTCCATGAGTCTATGCACTATAACCTTTCACAATACACGTTACAACCTTTTACATCATAACATTTCAACATAGCCCTCTACATACAACCTTCCACATAAGACTTGGATCATTTCGATACATAACTCTAATAGGGACAACGTCACATATTGATCATCGGGGTGCCACCCCAAGAACACTGACCCACACTCGGTATCTTGGACCTAGCAGTTCACAATCACATGTACACATAATTAGGTTCATTTATAATATTATTAAGCCCATATACAAAAATCTAATTTATCAAGCACAACTAACAAACATGGTATACACATACTTGACTTTGCAAAACTTGGTTCGTCTTATACTTTTCTAGCTTTACAATTCTTCCAAACTTATATATGATTCAAATTATTTGCTTTTAGAATCATATTCTTATAAATATTAAAAGGAAAATAGATACGTTTCAACTCAATACGGTCATGTTGGAAGTCGTGTAGTTGAATATGGGGTAGTACACGATCATGTCAAAGGCCGTATATATTTCTCTCTCTCTCTCTCTCTCTCTCTTTCTTTTAAACATGGTCATGTTAAAAGGTCATGTCTTTCTCTATTCACTGTTCATCAACATGACCTAAACATGATTATGTTGAGAGGTCATGTTGAATTTTTGTTTTCAACACAGTTGTGTTGAGAGGCTGTATATCTCTCTGTTTACTTTGGATTTTCAATACGGTTCCAACATGGTCGTATTGGGAGGCTCTGTATCTCTCAGTTCACTTTAGGTCTTCAACAGGGTCGTACTAGGAGGCCGTGTCTCTCACTGTACACTTTGTAAATCTATCCATCGGCTTGATTTTTAATCAATTCAACCTAATTGATCTATTTAACATAAAATTTACAATATAATACACTAGTAGTTACACTTACTTGACCCGAATCATGATTGATGTACTTAAAGTGCTTGCTTCAAACCTTATATAGCAAGGATTAATCTTGACCTGTAAATGATCTTAATTCATTACTCCTAACGCTACTATATACATATGTAAATCACGATTTATAATTGTTGATCTATGTACTTATCGTTATTCAATAAGCTAGTGGTGGAAAAAAGGCTTGTCTCCTTCTCTATGGGTTCACACAAGAAGGTTATAGGGTTTTGTGAGATGTAAAGGGAGGAAAAAGGTTAATAGGGTTTATAACGGCTTAAATGTAGTCTTTGTCTGAATTACCAAATTACTCCCAATCTTTTTAGATTATTTACAATATTAATATTAACTGCATTTTTATTATATATATTATATTATATTACTCATGTATTTACATTCTCTTCCTCTTACAAGGATTTTCATCCTTGAAAATTACCCGAATCACTGAAGGGTTCTGGGTATCTTCTTCTCACTTTGTTTACTGCATTGTGTACTAGATCAGTTCCTAATATTTGTTTCTCACCCACCTCATCCCAATGTAACAGTGATTGGCACCTTCTTCCATACAACACCTCATATGGTGCCATTTGGATAGTAGCTTAATAATTGTTGTTGTAGGCAAACTCCTTTAAGGGTAGATGCTCATCCCAATTTTCACCTAAGTCTAATGCACATGTCTTTAACATATCCTCCAATATCTGAATTTTTTGCTTTAACTGACCATCCGTTTGTGGGTGAAAAGTCGTACTAAATTGTAGCTTTGTCCCTAAAGCTTTGTGTAGACTATTCCAAAACCTCCCCATAAATCTTGTATCTTTATCTAACACTATGGAGATCGGCATCCCATGCAACCTTATAATTTCTTTGATGTAAATTTGTGTCAGCTTCTCTAGTTTATACCCAGTACCTATTAGTATGAAGCGAGCCAATTTTGTAAGTCGATCCATAATTACCCAAACTGTGTCCAATTTGGTTACCAATTAGGGTAGTGCTATGAAAAAGTCCATAGTCACACATTTCCATTTCCATTCTAGTATAGGTAAAGGTTGTAACATGCTAGTGAGTTTCTGATGTTCTATCTTGATCTGTTGGCGGGTCATACACTTAGATATATAATCAATCACTTCTCTCTTCATATTCCTTTACCAATAATAGTTCTTCAAGTCTTTATACATCTTAGTACTTCCAGGGTGCATAGACTACCCAGAATAGTGTGCCTCCTTCAATATGTCTTTCTTCAGTTCATCTATACTTGGCACACATAGCCTATGTCAACACCCTCTCTGTATCTTCATTAAATTCTATAGCCCTTCCCTCTTCCGTTCTCTTCTTTATTTCTTATATTCCCTTATCTTCAACTTGTGTAGCCTTTATTTTACCGATTAACACTGGCTGTATTTGTAGGCTATCAAGTCTAGCTCTAATTTCATGAGTCATAATCTCCAAGTTTAATTTATGCATATCTTTTAATATTTTCTTTTAAGTTGTGATCGGTGTTGTTAGATTACCATGCTTTTTTCTACTAAGTGCATAAGCAAATACGTTTGCCTTTTTGGGTTGATACTGAACGTCTAAGTCATAGTCTTTTATTAGCTATAGCCAACGTCTTTCTCTCATATTTAGCTCTTTCTGGGTAAATGAGTACTTGGGGCTTTTGTGATATGTGAATATTCTACACTTCTCCCCATACAAGTAATGTCTTCATAACTAGAGTGCAAATACCACGGCTGCTAATTCCAAATCATGTGTTGGGTAATTCTTCTCATAAGGCTTCAACTACCTAGATGTGTAAGCAATCACCCTATCATTCTACATCAACACACATCCGAGCCGTTATATAGAGGCATCATTATGCACCACAAATTCTTCACCATTGACTAGTAGTGCAAGTACAGATGTAGAAGTTAATCTCTCCTTCAATGTTATGAAGCTTGCTTCACATCAGTCATCCTATACAAACTTTACTCCTTTTTGAGTTAACTTGATCAAAGAGGTTGCCGGTTTAGAGAATCCTTCCACAAATCTTCTGTAGTATCCTTCTAACCCCAAGAAACTTCTAATTTCGGTTATGATCTTTAGCCTGGGCCATTCATTTACAACACTTATCTTTTTAAGATCTACAGACAATTCATCCTTACTAATCACTTGTCTCAAAAAGGTAACTTGCTTTAGCTTGAACTCACATTTCTTAAACTTGGCGTACAACTTTTTTGCTTGCAATTTGTTTAATACTACCTTCAAGTGTTGCTTGTGATCTTCTTCATTTCTAGAGTATATTAAAATGTCATCTATGAACACGATGACAAAATTGTCCAAGTATTCCCTAAATATGCGGTTCATTAAATTCATGACAGCCATCGGTGTATTTGTGAGTCCAAAAGGCATTACTCGGAACTTATAATGCCCATATCTAGTTTTGAAAGTGGTCTTCTAAATGTCCTCCTCCTTAATCCTCAATTGATGGTACCTAGATCTCAAATCTATTTTTTAGAAGACTTAAGCTCCTTGTAATTGATTAAACATGTTATTAATCCTTGGGAGAGGGTATTTGTTTTTAGTTGTAACCTTATTCAACTCTTGGTAGTCTATACATAATCACATGCTATTGTCTTTCTTCTTCACAAATAATACCGGCACACCTCAAGGTGAGACACTTGGTCTGATAAACTTCTTATCTAATAGCTCCTCTATTTGATCATTTAGTTCTTTCAACTTTGTGGGTGCCATATGATATGGGAGTCATACCAGACATTATATCTATGATGAATTCAATCTCCCTTACAGGAGGTAAACCGAGCATGTCATCTAAAAATGCTCTAGTAAATTCCTTCATTACCTTTACTCTCTCAATTTCCATCACCTCTTTAGCTTCAATTGCTACTGATGCCATCATACTTTTACCCTACAGTTTATAAGTTGGCAATCCTGTTGGTTTATAAGTTTCCAGTTTAAACTTAAATTTTTTTCCTTCTAGCGTATGGAAATGAATGGTCATATCATGAAAATCTATTATTGCATGATGTTTGATTAACCAATCCATTCCCAAAATTACATTGAAATTGGTCATGTCTAACACTAGAAGATTTATAAAGAATATTCTACCTTGCACTTTTATATAGACCTTTCTACATATTTGGTTCAATGCTTTACCCATAGCCATAAGAGTACTCAACCTCAATATAACATTTAGCATTTCTTTACATACATTATATTTACTTCTAAATGCATCAGATATACATGAATGTGATGCACTATTGTCAAACAACACATATGCTTTAGCAAAATTCACTAATAGTGTACTTACTAAGGTCTCTATATCTAGAGTGTCCTGTCTTTGTAATGCAAATGCTCGTGCTGGTGCCCTTTACCTTGGCCTTGCTTGTTGAGGTCTGCTATTATTAGTCTTAGTTTGGTCTCTTGCTATTGGGGCTAGCTGTACATTTTGTTTTCTGTTTTCTGGGCAATCCACCATCCTATGACCCCTTTGTTTGCAAAAGAAGCAAAATGTCAATGGGATTGACATCTCCTAATAGGTTTTGTTGCTGTGTCATGTCTTCCTACATGAGAAACAGGCATCCTCTAGCCATTTGCATTCATTTAGCTTGTGTGGCCCATAACATCTTCCACACTGACATGAGAAACAGGCATCCTCTAGCCATTTGCATTCATTTAGCTTGTGTGGCCTATAACATCTTCCACACTTGTTACTTTATCCCACATATAAGGTTTTCGCTTGGGAGAAAGGTGCTGTTATGACTATAGATCTGGTTTGCAATGTGTGAGGCCTTTTGCCCTTATCTTGAGTGATAGTATTTTAAACAGGTCTTTTTCCTAATGCCACTCCCATTCCCCAAGTTCTCATCTTGTTAGTTCTCTTGTAACCCTGTTATAAAAGTTTTTCCTTATTTACAGCTTTCGAGTAGGTTTTCGATTGGAAGGCATGATGGAATGTGGGCTTTAATCCTAACACATACCAATACGCTATGGACTTCTCATCAGCTCTGAATGTAGGTGGCATGAACTTCATCAGATGGTTGAGCCTTGTCTCATATTCATGTACTAATCTCTTTCCCTGGTAGCAACTATTGTATGATGCCTACATTCTCTCCCTAATGGTGGTTGGGAAGTACTGCTCATATAACATATCTTTAAACCTATCCTAAGTGATCACCCCTATGGTGAGTTTGGAAACACTCAATCACCATTCAGAAGCTGAGCCTCTCAATAGATACACAACATATTTCACCTTTTTATCTTCAAGTGTCCCCGGTGCTTCAAAAGTCTTTTCTAGTTCATCGATCCACTATTCAACATCCAATGGATCGCTAAACTTAGGCTTGAATTCCCTAACCATTATAACAAAACAGTGTTGACCCATTTCTCCAGCTGGCCTCTCTCTAATCTCTCCCATCATCTAGGCCTGTCTCATGTTTAGCACTTGTATGTCCTGTATCTATTGTTGCTACCGTGCCACTACTCCTATTAGAGTATTGATAGCCTCTAGAATTTATATAACACTCACCTCATTCCCTCTTTGTCCTTGATGAGGAGCTTTAGGGGGCATTCTTTTATCAAGAGCATCACCTCCAGCTCTTAAGGATGATCCTAGTCTTAAAATTCTCATTCTATAAAATAAAATATAATAGTGAGGAATGATATAGAATTATATATATATTCCTTAGAGTATGAAAAATTTAAACATGACATTTTCAATATTACTGAAGGGGTTCACAAGTCAATAATATTAGTCCCATTTTCTAACCACTCTCGATATATATCTTTATCCTACAAATCTAATACCTAATTCATCCCATGATCACGACTTACTTCCTATTATTTGAACTTATACTATTGATCCTCACTTAATTCTAACAATCATCAAACTTATGCAATTTATAAATTCATTAACTTAAGCACTAAAGATCACAAACTTACATTCATTTTATCAAAGCCTAAGCTTTTAAGGATCATTAACTTATGCTTTGATACCACCTAAGCTGTAACGCCTCAAAACCTGGGTATGCTACGGCCCGTTACGTGTCCTCATTTCTTGAAGACATGTAAAGGCTCAATCACTATTATTCTTTAAATACTCACATTCATGTATTCTTGGTAATAATCATAAATCATCTGTTACATAATAGAGATTAATGAAATTTTCCATTCTCAATAATAAGCCATCAGCATTCTTCTTAAATTTAACAGTAAAAGCGATTAACATTCACTTACAATAGAAATTCTCAAATGACTAAATAAAAAATTTAATATGTCTTTCCTTAGTTTATCTACTAGTAATCATAATAGATGTATTCTACATTCTCTTCATTGTTTTGATCTTGAGTTTTTCCTTTAGGTTTTCAACATATCTTACAATTTCTCTTATAGCATTTGCAACTAAAAACTAATTTCTCACAAGGGGTGAGCTAATGCTCAGTACAATTCATATCTACACACACACACGGGCATGCTATGCCAAAAGTAATAACACATGCAAGATGCATTATAATATTCATACATAATTTTATTTATCTTTCACAATCTTTAACCGATACACAATTTCATCATAAACATCTTCACACATCACATTCATAAACATCCTTTCACAATCCATCCACAAGTAATACATACATACAATAAAGATATTCCTCTTTATCCATGAGTTTCATACCATACATAATAATATATATATATATATATATATATATATATATATATATATATATATATGAATAGTGGGTACTCCCCACTGTTCATGAGTCCTTATACATCAACTTTCCACAATCATACATAATAATAATATATATATGATAGTGGTTATATCCCACTGTTTATGAGTCCATGAGTCTTCATACATTAACCTTCCATAGCCATATATAATATATATATGATAGTGTGTACTCCCTACTATCCATGAGTCCATACACTATAACTTTTCACAATACACGTCACAACCTTCCACATCACAACATTTCACAACACAACCCTCCATATATAACCTTCCACATAAGACCTAGATCATTTTGGCACACGACTCCATTAGAGATAACGTCACATTATGATTATCGGGGAGCCACCTTAAGAACATTAACCCACACTTGGTTTCTTGGACTTAACAATTCACAATCACATGCACACACAATCAAGTTCATTTATAATATCATTAAACTTACACAAAAAAATCTAATTTATCAAGCACAACCAAGGTTGTCAAATTCGTGATTTTACTTAGAATCACTAGAGAGTCTATAGAATTGGAACATAGAATTGAAATGTAAAAAAGTAAGATTTTACAACTTATATAAAATAACTTTAAAAAACTATAGATATATTTACAATGATCATAAAAAAAAATAAAAAGTATAAGATAGAATAAAGAAATTTAATATAAATTTTAACTAAATTTTATAATAAGAATTATATACTTATAATACAAATAAATTAGTATAACTTGTTAAGCTAATATATAAAATGATAATATAAATAACAATAACAATATGAAATGAATTATAACATAAATTATAATCATAAAAGACAATGTTAAAAAAAAAACTAATCTCTTTATCATCATCGAAAGTCAAAATTATCGTCAACTCTTCACCATCATCATCATCATCATCATCATCATCATCAATACCAACATCATTATTGATATTATTATCAAAATTACTTTATATTATAATCCCAATTCTTTTAAAGAACAAATAATATTCATATCCTTTGAAAGTTAAGTTGTATTTTTCAACTTTTAGCCTATTTCACTAAAATATATAGAATCGGTAAACTTGGTTAATAAGATTTTATTGATTTTACATGTAAACTCATGATTTTACCATGAGTCTATATGAAAACGATTTTATACCTGAGTTAACTTGTAAAGGTCTCCTAAAATTGTAAACTTGTAGAATCTTAAGGGTAGAATCATGATTTTAACAACTATGAGCACAACCAACAAACATGGTATACATGTACTTGACTTTGCAAAACTTAGTTTGTCTTACAGTTTTCTATCCTCACAATTTTTCCAAACCTATACATGATTTAAATTATTTGCTTTTAGAATTGTATTTCTATAAATATCAAAAGGAAAATAGACATGTTTCTACTCAACACGATCATGTTGGAGGCTATGTAGTTGAATACAAGATAGTACACGACCGTGCCAAAGGCCGTATATATATATGTATGTATGTATGCATTTCTATAAATATCAAAAGGAAAATAGACGTGTTTCAACTCAACACGATCATATTAGAGGCTATGTAGTTGAATACGAGATAGTACACGATTGTCCCAAAGGCCGTATATATATATATATATATATATATATATGGTCTCAACATGGTCATGTTGAGAGGTCGTGTTGTTTTTTTTTTTTTTTGTATGGTCTCAACATGGTCATATATCTTTCTATTCACTGTGTTGTGTTTTTTTTTTTTTAAACATGGTCTCAACATGATCATATTGAGAGGTCATGTATTTCTCTGTTCACCGTTCATCAACACGACCTCAACATGGTTGTGTTGAATTTTTTTTTTCTAGCATGGTCGTGTTGAGAGGCCTAATTTTCAAAATATAAACATGCATTATTACCATATTAGTTATTAGTGGTGAGTGGGTAACCTTATTTTGTAAGAGTTTTTTATGGTTTTGTTGTGTTTTTGATGTGATTGGTTCAACTTTCAATCTCACTATTAATTTACATATTAACCGTAGAGATTTAATGGTAAATAACAGTGGAGATTTAATATATGTAATTTAATCTTGAGATTGAAAGCTGAATTGGTCTCATTAAAATGATGAATAAGGCCATAAAAGGTTTCTATTTTGTAGGATATACACCTATATCCTACTCAACCGGGCTAGGTTTTGAGTGGATATTGAGAATCATAGAGTAAGATCCAAATATAGATTTTCTAACGCTTGCTTCCATAGGAAAAGGTACGAGTATAGAGTCTTCTTATTCTAAAACCTATATTCTAAGATATATAGGGTACGCGTTCCAAGGAACCTATATTTACCTTATAAAAAATTATTAAATAATACTAATAAGTAAATAACAAATAATAACATTATATTTTCAGCCAATAAATATTTTAGTAAACAAAAATAAAGTAACCTAGCTCCATAAGTTAATAATCTAAACAGTTAAATTAAATTCACCTCTCTCACTTTATTTATTCTTCATTTTTTCTCTTCAACTTTATATTTTTCATTCTTTGTTTGTATTCTTTTCTATTTTCTAAGTAGTAAAATTACATAAATTTGAAAAAATGAAGAGTGGAATTTTTTTTTTTAATTTTACAAGTTTTGCTACAGGTTTTATTGGTTTTATATATGAAGAATTTGTAATATCATATATGTATTACTTTTTTTTAATTCTATATAAATTTGAAATTTATACAAAGAAATACAAAATTTACAAGTTTTATAAGGTATCTAGTATCTTATAGGTTTTAAAGGTATAACATGATGGTTCTAAGGTGATACTAGTTAGGTTCTAGTTTCAAAATTTGAGAACTCGTATCTTACATGATAGGGTATGAATAGAGTTTCATACCATACCCACCCTATATCCACTCACTCCTATTAATTATAATAATTTTTTGATAAACTATTATTAGATTGAAATCCCTAGAAAGTGCAAGGCTTGAATTAGCTATATATAATTTTAATTTTTTTATTGTATCGCTTTGGTATTACCTCTCTCTCTCTCTCTCTCTCTATATATATATATTTCGTTTCATAAAAAATTACCACATTAATGATAATCTATACACAATATGGCTCTTCACTTTTTCCACCTTTTCTTACACTTTTGATTTTTTTTTCTAAAAGTTTTTATTACTCATATCTTTTCATTAACATTACAGTCTACCAATTTTATCATTTATATCTTTTTGTTACTCAAAAGATATATACTTTATTACAACATAATATTTGCAAAAAGGTTGTAACTTTTTATATAATTAGATGCAAATTGATGCAACGGTTGGTTTATCACATTGTATTATCATAACTCCAAAAATTAAAATTTTATATATGCATTATCATATTTTATATAACTACTAGCTGTATAAATTACAATATATAAAATACTTTTATGTGATTAAATAATTGTAATCATGCAATTTTGCAAATATGAACTTATTAACACATTAATTATGAGAATCTTTTGCATAAATATAATATGTTTAATAAGGAAAATTGTAAAAACACGACATGTGTTTTGAGTTTTAATGCTGATTAAGGAAAAATGTCAGCTTCTCATTAATTCATAATAATTAATTTAATAGAATAATTTTTTTAAGAAATGCAATAAAATAATTCAATAAAAATAAAAAATATAGAAAATAGAAGAAAGGAAAAAAATTACAGACATTTCGAAAAAATTGTTAGCTCTTATGTCCGAAACTCAGTTCTCTTTCTTTCATTTCTCCGTTGTTAATATTATTGTTATTTAACATGTTGGAGGAACCCTTCTTTTTTTTTTTTCAATAAAAAAAAAAAATTAAAACTCCGTTTTTGGGTATTTCAAAATGGATACTCTCTTAAGCTTTTTATTTTTCATAACAAGTTTTTTAAACGTTACCTTTAGTGAGAAAAGAAAAATGTAACTTTGAAACTCATAACTAAAAGTGCATGATTGTCGATATAAAGCTTAATCTTTTAAAATTTACATATGAATTGAAGATATTAATAAGTAATTACTTAATCCGTATCCAAATAATATGAATACTGCTATTTTAATGTAATAGATTATATTTGATTTTTGTTTTTTAACAATTATAATACATGTAATATAGTTAGAAAAAAAAAGGATTTATAGTAAATATTGCCACGTATAAGCAGCATAAGATTAAATACAATGTACAGCTAGCATTATAGAAAAGTGCCTGCATAAAAAATGTGAAAAAAAAAGCTCTGCTAATCATATACGTAATTACTCATCATACTTAGTCCATTAAAAAAGAAACAAACTTCGGATAATCAGTAGGACCGGAAAAGAGTTAAAATGGAAAATATATATCCAAACCCCTAATTTTCTTTCAACTAAACCATTACAAAGTGTTTCGGTTCATAAATAGGTTTTAATTAAATATTATAATGCAATTAGGTTTCAATTCAACCCTCGAACAAAATGAAACTGTATTTTCCCTATCACTCCACCAAATGATTAAGATAAAAGCAAAATAAAAGGTAAGAGTTTCTTCCATTATGTTTACAATTGTTATCAAAAGTGAAAAATATTGCCATATTTGGCTCTACACTCTTTTTAATATGTAATCATATTTATTAAATTACTCATAAATCCTTTATTTAATCAATGATACGAATCCGTGTTTAATATAATTGATAATTCCTTCAATAGTTAGTCATTGAATCGTCATTATATTTAGTTCCTTATTTGAGAGTGTTAAGATACCTATAACTACTATAGGAATCCTTGCTATGCTTTTCAATAGTTGTTGATAGAATTTTTATTTAATTAAAGATTCCTTATTTTGTTACATTACTTACCATTTCCCTTTTATATCTTATTGCAAATCGAATCAAAATTTAACTAAACTTATTGTACATATTTGAAATATATTTCCATAATGTGTAATTTGAAATTTACTAAAATATGCTTTAACCTATTTTTTCTCTATAAGATCAATACACGAATATATTTCATGTAAACCACATCATGTGACTACAGGGTTACATACTTACATATTGTCATTTTTGAAAAAAATTACGTAAATATCTTATAAAAATTATTACTAAAATAGGTTTCAAATATGTGAATCATGTATGTGACTTTAGGGATACTAGAAAATTATACGCTGAAGGTCGGACAAGAAAATTATGCCCCAATCCCACCATCCAATTTTATATTTTATTTACACTCATCGTAGATTTAGAAACAAAAATCACGTGATAACAGTATAGAAACTAAAAAAAATATAAATATACTAACAATTAGAAACATATAGAAAATACCCACCCAAATTTAGTTTTTCTCTCATTTGTTCACACGTAGGAAAGAGGAAGAAGAAGAACATGTAAGAAAGGATTTGCTTAGATCTAAATGGTTTTTGAACAACTAATCAATTGTTGTATTTTTTTTTTAGAAAAATTGATTTTTTTTATTTGTGTTGAAGTTTTTTTATCCGTATTTGTATTTGATATAAGATTTTAGAAAAATATTAATATAATTGTATATTTTATAGAAAATGTTACTGGGTATTGTTAGATTATAATTTATTAAATTGATTTATATAGATGTTGCAATGTGTAACATGTAATATTAATTTTCGTATTAGAATGATGATTTGTTATTGTAAAGAATGTGAAATATGTAGATTGTGGAATAATTATTGTAGTATTATACGGAAAGTTTTGAAATATTTAGTGGAAAAATATTATTAAAAAATAACTTTGGACAAATATTTAGAAAAACATTTATTTGGAAATAATGGGAGAAAAATTAAAATTAAAACTAAAAATGACACGAATTTTTTTTTGTATAAATATTATGAATGTTGTTATTGAAAATATAAAAGAATTATTCTGATTAAAATTTGTAATATTTGGAATTTGAAATAATTTTTATAGTGTTGTAAAATATAAGGAAATGGTTGGAGTTTTTTAGCAGCAAAAATGTTATTAAAAAAATAACATTTGAAAAATTTTTAGAAAAAAAATCATTTGAAAATTATGGGAAAAAAATTTAATATTTGAAATGTTATGGAATTTTTTTGTAATTTTTAGAATGTTATTGGAAATTGTCATATTTATTTAAAAGCTTATAATTTATATGTACTATGGATAGGAAAAGAATGGTTGATTACGTGCAGTTGATGATCTATGCATTTGGAAATATTGTGTCTGATAATTAGGGGTTGGAGTATGATAGAAATTTGGTAAAGAAGTTGAAAATGAAAAAATAGTAAACTATAGCGAATTTTCATACAAAATATGTCTCAGCATTATAATTGATCCAATCGAAGTGGGGGTTGAGATAATTCACCAGCATTCTATGTTCCATGGGGTCAATATATGTTATGCGTTGATGGCAATAAGAGACAACAAAGATGTTGAAGATTTTATTGAAGCGGTTGAATTATATGGAGGTTGTGGCATACAACAATTATTATCATAATTTCTGACAATTTAGGGGACCCCTTGGTAAGACAGATATTTGATATAAGCAATCAGCCACATTCGTCAAATGACATTACAGAAATGTAGCTCAAGCCATTGACATTTCAACCCTTAATCCCAACCCCGATGGAAGTGAATGATGGAGATGAAATAGATAGAGCAATTACTTTAGTCAGAGCTATTGACATTTCAACCCTCAATTCCGCAATGCACATACTCAAATTAAATATTTGTGTTCCAATCACATTACATTAATTGAAAAACTAAACTAATCAAACCACTTAGCATATATATATAAAGATATTATTTGCCGCTTGAGATTTAAAACATTGTACTAAATAGGAAAATATAAATTAAAAAAGAAAATGAGCATTAATTGAGAATCCCAATTAAATATATAAATATAATAGCATTCATTAAATATTAGTAACAAATTTACTATGATTTTGAATAGTATATTAAAATAATAAAATATTTGATTAACATAAAAAATTTCATATAATGTAGAAATTACTAAAAAAGCAATTCAATTATGATAAATGGATGATAAAATTATGTTCTAAAATTTAAATGTGAATAGGAGAAATGCATGACTAAAATATATCAAAGCATAGGATGATAAAATTATGATGGTTTTCTTGATTTAAAATTCATTCATACCTATTAACTAATGAATAAGAATTTATTTTGATTTACAATTTAAATTATTATGGAAAATGTAATGATACTATAAATGAATGATTTAAAACTTAAATTATTGATATGAATTGATTTTGATAGAAATTGAAATGTATTCTTAATAACAAATGTGAATTGAAAAAAAGAAGAAGAAGAAAGAATTGGGATTTATTTTGATGATGTCAATGTAAAGGGTGAATTGAGGTCATTGATATTTATACCCTTAATGGAAAAAACACAAAAGCATATATTATAAAATTACAAATAGTAAATTATATGAAATATAAATGTTATAAAAGGAAAATTCGGGCAAACTATAAAGGACACTAAAATTCCCCTCTTGCATTTTAATAATATAGATAGATATATAGAGATGATGTTATCTACGTATTTGAAATTTGGATCTCAAATAAAATGCCAAATTCTTCCTTTAGCTCAAACTTATTTATTCATTACATTATATAATAGCACTATTTAATTACGTTATATGTTTTTCTATTTCTTGTGTAATGACTTTTAACATTTAAATTATATGTAGATACATGAGACAAACTTAACTTAAAGTACATGAACAAACTGGTATACATATTAAGAAAATTAAGTCAATAAACTCCTTCAAATTGTACATATATTTACAAAATTTAAATTCAATGAAAATTTTCACAAAAAAAAAAGAATAATAAAAAGGGATTAGAAAACTACTTATTTAAAATATAATTACAACTAATATATGATTGGTGTACATCAATGTTTGTGTGCTGTAATAAATCACCAAGTTAGTCTTCTTTCTTCTTTTATGTTTTCTCTTGTTTTTAACCTTCTTTCTCCTATTTTATTTTTTCTTTTCTTTGTTCTTTTTGGCGTAAAAAACAAAATAACTATCTTCATAAATATATCAATTAAGCAAAGAAAGATAAGATATGTAAAATATGTATAACTAAGATCTATAAAAACAAATACAAAATAGATTTACACAAAAATTAAAAGAAAGTTAATAGAGGAGATTTAGATAGAACAATATGAAAAACAAGACTATTGGATATAAATAGTAGAATAATAGCATTTGCATACATAAGAGAAAGGTATTCATTTCTCTTTTAAAATAACAAATTAAACTAAAAACTAAAACACTAAAGATACCAAGTGTTGTATTTAGCTTAAATAATATAGATGATAGATTATGATAAAAAATTAATTTGTACAATTGGATCGAAATTTATAATATTCATGAGGAAGTATTCATTTTGCATGTTTTACTATATCTGTTAATATTGGTTAGATACCATAGAATTGAAAGTAGTAATAGTACTTAATGATTATGTCAAAAAATTAACTATTTAACTTAGCACATAAATGGTAATCATACTCTCAATAGTAAAAAAAAAAAATCAATTATTTTTATAAACAAGCAAAAAGATTTAAACTCCCAAAATGACAAATATTATAAACTTTATATAAATAGTAAATAACAATTTAAACCTACAAAATATAGCAGTTAATAAGTGAAAGCATTAATGGGTGAGATGGTTATAGGAAAAACGAATATCGTACTACTTAATAAATGAGTTGTTTGTGGAAGAGTGGATTAAAAAAAAAAAAGAACTAAAAGCTTTAAAAAATGTGGAGTCAAATGTTGTCTTAGTGGCTTAATAATAATAGATAGATAAGTATAATTTTTTTTTAAGTTAGTATTTCAAAAGAAAGAAAAATTCACTAAGATAAATTTTATTTTTAGTAGTTCGATTACACCTATAATTCTACACCTTCCTCAATTTTTTAAAAAAGAAAAAAAAAATACTAACTTAGGTGTAATTTGAATTGATTCTTTGCATTTTCTCATTGAAGTATTTGACTAAAAAATAGTGATCAATTTGATTATTTCATTACTAATCACAATTCTAGTACTAAATATAATTCCTCATTAGAGAATTTTCTCCCTTCATCTACATAATTAGTTTACATTTTTTTGCTCAATAATAAACATAATGTATATTTCCCCTTATTTTTGCCATGAGTGCTTTTCTTCTTTTCAAATAGATCATCTTGTATTTTTGCTCCATAATAAACATGATGTATATTCCATTTTATTTTTTCCATGAATGCATTTTATAGAGTAATGAAGATCTTCTAATAATTTTATTGAGAATTCGTATATATCAACACGCAAAAAAATTATCAAAATTTTTTAAAAGTTAATTTATTAAAATTTTTTTTATAATAATAATTCTAAATCATACTTTGTAACCTTTTGATTTGTTTTTTTTTTTATATATATAATCATCTAAATTGTAAATAAGTAGTTTCTTTGTTTGATTCAAAAAAAGAAAATATCGATTCACTTGCTTATAATATACATAAATAAAATAATTAAAACAATCCAAAACAATGAGGCAAGAAATTCATGAAGGAGAAAATATGGTATCATATTATTTAATGCATCAGAATATTTTGTAAAGATATGTAACGTATAGGGATGTAATCCTTTAACAATACCTTAGGCAAATTACCATAAAAATACTTTATATAAAAAAGTAAAGACAAATGCTTTTTTTTCTTGCTTGAATAATACAGATTAGCAAAGGCGCACCTGCAATGCATGTGCAAAAATTGAACATAATGATGTAATAAAATTTATAACTTAAGACAATTATTGAATCAAATATACATAAGAAATGATGGTTTAAGAAATTAAGAAAAAAATGTTTATGCAATCCAAAAAATGCTTGGAGAAAAAAAGAAGAAATATATAATTGAAGTAAATCGTTACACAATGTATTTGTTAAAATATATATAAATATGTTAGTCGCATTTAATATACTTCACCGAAAAAGTTGTCATATATCTATGAAAATAATGAATGAGGTATTAATTAGGAAATTTTCCACATAGCAAAGTAAAAGCTTTAGTATAAACCGATATTACCTAATAATTAAGTCGTTAAACTCTGTTTAGATCATCGCAAGGGTTATCATTTTGAAAAATGAAATTTAAAATTACTACAACTTGGTTACACAAAACTAATCATTTAAAATTTACGTTATAAAAGTAAAATGTAAAAATTATCATAATTTTCTTACTTGTAAGACTAATTATTTACAAATTACATTTCAAAGACGAAATTCAAATCACTATGACTTTGTTACTTGCAATAAAAATTAGATTTCAAATTTTTATAAAATAGAAAAATGCAAATAATATAGTTCATCACAGTCACTTGTACAATGCTTTTTATTTATAGATATATAAAATATTAAAAGAAAATGTTTGAAACTCTGTAATATAATTAAAATATACATGAAAATACCAATGAATGCTACATAATATGAACTCGGACTAAGTTAAATTATACTCTCTTAAACCAAATTACACTCTGAATTTATAAGAAGAAATACGTATTGTTCAAAGCAAAACAAAACAAAAAAAGAAAATGCCATTCAAATTTAAGGAGTATTGCCAAAGAGTGCATACGATTATTGAATAAAAGTCCCCTTCCTACTTCTCTCTTCTTTTTCTTACAAATTTCATTCTAGTCGTTAAAAACCTTAAACTTGAAATTACAAAAATCCTATAGGTTGCTTTGTTAAATCATAAATGATATGTACACCGATGTGTAAACCGGTGGCAGTGGCACTGCACCGGCGATATCTATTGAACTAAAAACTTACATTTGGAACTTCTTACTCTTTCTTTGGAAATTATATGTTTACTTGCACTTGTAATTTGATCAAATACTTTAGTTACAAAAGTTGCTGGCTCGACTCGATTGCCCAATAATGGATTGGTACCGTACATCTATAAAGTAGACGTTTATGAGTTTTGGGATTGAAAATTTCACTTACAAGTACGTAAAGAAATGTATAATTACATTAAAATATAGAATGAGCTGAAATGTGGAATATATAACCTTACTTTGTTGTCTTCTTTTAACAAGTAGCACCACCTCTCCATAGGCTTTTATAAGTTGAATCGGATGAAAAAGAAATGAAAAATAAAATATAATATATGGAAAACCATAACCTACTTTAATTTATCTATTGTGTTCTTTTGAAGTTTAGGAACCTGTACTTCTCCAAAAATAAGTAAATAATAATAGAACTTAGAAAAATAGAAAGCCTTATTCAATACGTTAGCAAAAGTTATGTCGTAACAAATCTAATCCGTAGATTGAGTAAGGGTTTTGGATAAGCAAAAAATTTAAAAATTCCATATTTTCTCCTTCATACAAAGACAATCAACAAGAAAGAAAATGCATGATAAGAAATAAACCACACCCATTTGTACTGTAAAAATTAAAAAAAGAAAAAAAAATCAAGACAAATGCAGTAAATAGAATATATGTAGTTATTGAAACAATAAACCTTACTTGAATTTTTGCTCGAGGATAACTTTATACAACTTCTAAAAGTTTTAAGCTCCACCTAAATGTAATCCTTGAAATTTGTAATATTTCCATTATAACATTATAACATAAAAACCAAGATTAAAACAGGGATTTCATAAAAATTTGAGGGATAAATAGGTCTTTTTACTGTTAGACTATAAATATTATGTGTTGACTTAGCTCTCCCCTTTTTTACCCTTATTATAACAACACAGTGAAAAAGCAGGAAAAGGAGGAGATGCTCTCTAGAGAAAACCTAAAGGCTGTTGAGAGAAGGACAACAAAGTTTGAATCTAATTTATATCAGGTAAGAATATTAATGGATTTGTGATTATTTCATGTGGAATTGAGGATATGATTGTTTTCAACCCTTGTTCTAACATAATTTGGAATTGGGAAAAGGCAAAATGGGCACGGGAATCCATAAATAAAGATATGATTTGTTGAAGTTTTTGAGGTAAATAAATTAATTCATGTAATTTAATTAGAAAATACGTGTTTTAGGGTTAAGTTAAGCCTAGGAATAAAGAGAATTGAATTTAGGAGATATTGGAATAAAGAAATTAGGGTTTGTGAGAATTTACCGAGGGATACATAACCTCCCAACACGATCATGTTTTGACTATGTTGAACCCTAAATATACCGAGAGATACACAACCGTGTTTAGACTATGTTGACCCGAGAGATACACGGCCTATCTACATGGTCGTGTTTCGACTATGTTGAATGCAAAGCTTATTGAGAGATACACAACCTATCTACACGATCGTGTTCTAACCTTGTTGAAGCCAAAACACACTAAAAGATACCCAACCCTTGACATGGTTGTGTATTAGCCCATGTTGAGCTACACGACCTCCAACATGATCGTGTTGAGTAAAACATAATTTAGTTATATATCTATTTAACTTCTAATTAAGCTAATTTTCATACAACCTAGATAGTTAGTAAAATCTTAGAGAATTTAAATGAATATGACTAAGAGAATTAAGAATTGATATTAATCTTAGATTAGTACTAAGAAGGACTTTTTGATGATGTACATATTTCAGTTTAGCTCAAAGCTAAGACTAGAAGCACTTAAAGCTAGGATTCAAGATATGTGTAACTTATGTATTGTTTTGTGCTTGTTTAAGATAGTATATGTATTGTAATGGATTAAGTTGAAAGATTTGGCTTAAATGTTTGAGTTGTATGCTATATATGCTTGGCTCGACCTAGGGGCCCATAGTAGCAGATCCCTATGGAGCACTCTAATGATCTTTGTATAACGTTGTTCCTAATGGAGTCATGCTTGGAAATGATTTAGGTTTAATGTTAGATTAAGTATTTAAGTGGTATGGGTGTAGGGGCCATAATGGTAGTTCCCATCACTAAGTTTAAGGATTAAGGGATCATGGGTGAGGGGCCTATAGTGGTAGTTTCCATCACCAATTTATGTTCTGATGTGTAGTATTAAGGGGGTCATTAGTACCTTGTTGTTTCTTGTGGACTTAAATTGTATTATGAAACGGTGCTTGCGTATAAGTATTTCATAATGCATATGATACTTGTTCATGTTTGTTCATGTGTGTGTGTTTACATTATACATACCAAGTATTAGCTCACCCTTCGAGGAATATTTTTCTAGATGTAAGTACTAAGAGTGTTGATAACATAGAAGGAAATCTAGGAGTGAATGAACCAAGAAGGGAAGAAGAGGATGATTATCACTACTATTATGGAGAGTAGAACTTAGAATGACTTTGTTATTTGATTGGAACAAAAAGTGGTTTTTGGAGAAATATATAATTAAAATTTTATAGACTTTTATTGCGTTAGATGTTGAATATGGATTTATGAAATTGACTTTGAAGTTGTTGGATGTATTGAATGTCTTTATATAGGAATTTTAAAATAAAAGGTATTATAGTTGGTCTAGAGCCTTAATATATTCTTATGAGATAAGGACACGTGACAAGCAGAAGCGTGGCTTGGGTTTGGGATGTTACACTAAATATACGCTTGTTGCTACTTTACAAACCATAATTGATCTAACCAACTTCATTCGCATAAATCACCAAGAATATAGAATAAAGACATGAATACTTTATCAACAATATAAACATGATCAAATAATAGCCTGTCAAATGATGCTTAGCAGTACATTGTTTCCTCTAAAATATAAAAGAACAACCAAGTAACTTTTTCCACAACAAAGGAACAGATTCCTATATCACATTCTCTGATGTATCATGTTTCATAAAAAATATATGGGATAAATATCATAGACATCCCCTAAAATGTTTTGAAATCGCATAAATTTCCTAGTTTTTCAACAACTAATACTTGAACCCCCCTAAAACAGTGTGAAGCTCATTTCTTTTATGTATTGGTTACTTATATGTAATTTCTTATTGATGTTGACAACTCATGTAATATATTTAATTAATAAAAATTACTAAAAATTTAGAAAAATAAAAAATGAAAATCAAAAGAAAATTAGGTGGTTGCTAGATTGCTCTTTTATTTTTTTCTTTCGATTTTCTTTTTTCTTTTTATAAACCTTTTTGCTATATATTTTTTTAATTTTCTAAAATTTTTTAATAGTTTTGTAAATTAAATATATTATATACGCTACTTATAACAGTACAAAATTACATATAAGTAACTAATACATGAAAGAAGTAAGCTTGACAACAATTTCATACGATTCAAGTGTTGAATTTGAAAAACTAAGGACTCAATATAATTTCAAAACCTTTTAAAGAATGTATAATTTATCTAAAAATATATCTTCTTTCATATTTGATTGCTATATATATTCCCAAGATTATCAAGAAAGAAACTGTTACATCATAAGCCATTTGTGTGTGTATGAGAGAGAATGTGGGAGTGAGAGAAAAGAGGGATAAGTAACAAAAGACCGGCATGTTTATGTGGATAGAAGAACTAGACAGGAAAGAGTACGTGGAAGAGAGTGTGAAAGAATATATTAAAGCATGTTTTTAATTATGTGGGGGATCAATAGAAACTATAAGCTTTAATATAATCGATAGATAATATTAAAATGTAAGTAATTGATTTTTGTGTCACATTTTTCAAAATTTAACTTTTTATCAATAGCATTCAAATTAAAAATATGTATCTTATCTCATAAATAGTTAAAGATTAACTTCAATATTAAAGTAATTTTTTTTTTCATTTTGATAATTTTTACTTTTCTAGATATCACGTCCTCCACTTCATGAGGACTAAATTCTAGAAAATTAAGATGTACGAAAATTAGAAAGATTTTTTTTTCTACACTCTTATGGTAGATTCTATTTTTACCATATGGTACGTTTAATCTTCTTTACTTTAATTAGACAAATCATGGCCGTCTAATAATCACATGACTGTTTTTCCCCGTTAATTAATTATGTGAATAATTATTTTGGATAGTTGGCTAGTCTTTTAATAGCTATTAACTGTACCGTCATTTAACTAAGTTTCTTTATTTGTGAATGTTAGTCTCTATTTACATTTTGATAGTGCAGTGCCTGCCGAATCATATATTGATCATACTATTACTTTCTATGTAAATTTTGACATGGTCCTGTTATTAGAACTCTTACATGTTACATAAATATATTTTTATTGAAATTTCTTAGTAATTAATTCTCAACTTGACTCTCATCACCTACAGAGTTTATTGCATCCGTAACCCTTTTTTTTTTATCCCCGCCACTCTGGTATCTGACATAGTTAAAAATTTAAAACTAAAAATTTGGGCTAAGTTATCACGTTTACTTACTCTTTTCCTTTTCTTACTGTAGGTTTTATGTGCAATTAAATCAATAAAGATATATTATATTTTATATGATATTTTAATTTTTTTGGGGCGTACTTATTGTAGCTGCATGTAATTAATGCGACATTTACGATTCTCACATAATATGGAGAACCTACGTGCACGAACCATTTATAGCAAATTGTATATATACGTCCATTGTCGACGTCAGGCAAGAATGTATAAATGAAGCACGAACGAAAGAGTTCTTATTATTTTTTTGGCCAATTAAATATTTTACAGAAAAAGATAGAAGGGAAAATAATGTATGTGGACCATCTAAGCTAACGATTAAGACCTTGTCCATAAAGTTTCCTAGTTCAATAAGGTCCTATTGACTAATGTTAGAAACCTTTAAAATATATATATATAAAATGTTAAAATATAAAAATAAATAGATAGAATTATTAACCTTTTTATATATTTCTATTATATTTCATCACTTTTTTTTTTAAAGTGCCTATAAGTCTTTTTAGTAGAAAGTCTATACTAAAAATTTTGAATACAACATGAAAAAAAATTATGTATGATAGAGGAATTTTTTCTAATCTTTTTAAAAGGGAGAAATCTTAAATGGAAAAGTATGTGACTTAAAGTTGTTGATAGGCCATTTCAATTATGGGCCTAAATCAGGTCCAAGTGTGATTCTATTTCTCACAGAAAGCTTAGTCATGAGCTCACTTGAGACTTTGGCCTTATGAGTCATGACCCCTTGACCTGATCAATTGTAGAAAAGGTACATTGCAGATCGAGTTGCCCACTCTCCCACTACTTGAGCACCCTAAATGTGTAGTCATAGACGTGCCTTATGTTTTATTAAGGATAATTGTACATTGATGTTACCTATAAATGCCTAAAGCTACCTATTGGTAAAGGGATCGAACCTCAAAACCATAAGACAATATTTCCTAACCTTCTTAAAATTTATCTAACTTAAGCGTTAGAGTGGCAACACTGGACAACCCTAATACCCCCATAGCTCATACTTTCCTTGTGCATTGCAGGCTAATCCATTCTCTATTGAAATCGACAGACAACATGTAACGCCCCAAAACTCGGGTACGCTATGGCCCGCCACTTGTCCTCATTTCTAGAAGACACACAAATGCTCAATCATTACTATTCTTCAAATACTCTTATTCATACTCTTGATAATAGTCATAAATCATCTGCTGCGTAACAGAGAGTAATGCAATTTTTCATCCTCAATAATAAGTCATCAACATTCTTCTCAAATTGAGCAGCGGAAGCGATTAACATTCACTTATAATGGAAATTTCCAAAATAACTAAATAAAATCTAATGTGTCTTTCATTAGTCCATTTACTAGTCATTGTAATAAACGTATTCTACATTCTCTTCATTATTTTGATCTTGAGTTGTTTCCTTCAGGTTTTGCAACATATCCTACGATCTCTCCCGTAGCATTGTAACTAAAAAAAAAAAATTCCCACAAGGGGTAAGCTAATGCCCAGTATAATGCATACATACACACACAGATGCATGCTATGTCAGAAACAGTAAAACATGTAAAATGCACCATAACATTCATTTAAAAATTTATTTATCTTTTACAATCTTTAGCTGATACACAATCACAACATAAACATCTTTATACATAACATTCCTAAACATTCTTTCACAATCCATCCACAAACAATATATACAAATATATATTCCATACATAATAATAATTTATATATGACAAAGGTAATCCTCTTTAACTATGAGTCTCTTACCATACATAATAATAATATATATATGATAGTGGGTACTCCCTACTATCCATGAGTCCATAAGTCATCGCACATCAACCTTCCACAACCATACATATATATATAATATATATATATATATATATATATATATATGTATGTATGTATGTATGTATATGACAGTGGGTACTTCTCACTGTCTATGAGTCAATGAGTCATCGCACATCAACTTTTCACAATACAAGTCACAGCCTTTCACATTACAACATTTCACAACATAATCTTCCACATAAGACCCGGATCATTTCGGTACATGACTCCACTAGGGATAACGTCACATACCAATCATCGGGTTGCTACCCCAAGAACACCGATCCACATTCGGTTTCTTGGACTTAACAATTCACAATCACATGCACACTCAATCTGGTTTATTTACAATATTATTAAAATCACACACAAAAGTCTAATTTATCAAGCACAAGCAACAAACATAATATATATGTACTTGACTTTGCAAAACTTGGTTTGTTTTATACTTTTCTAGCTTCATAATTCTTCCAAACCTATACATGATTCAAATTATTTTCTTTTAAAATTGTATTTCTATAAATATTAAAAGGAGATTAGTCACGTTTCAACTCAATACAATCATGTTAGGAGCTGTGTAGTTGGGTGCGGGGTAATACACGACTGTAGTAAAGGCCATATAATTTTTTTTACATGGTCTCAACATGGTCATGTTGAGAGGTTATGTTTTCTTTTTTTTTTTTCCTAACATGGTCTCAACATGGTCATGTACCTCTCTCTATTCACTGTGTTTTTTTTTTTTTTTTAAATTTTATTTATTTATTTATTTTATTTTATTTTTTCAACATGGTCATGTTAAGAGGTTCTTTTTTTTTTTTTTAATTATCATTATTATTATTTTAATAACATGGTCTTAACATGGTCATGCATCTCTCTCTATTCACTATATCTTTTTTTTTTTTCAACATGGTCGTGTTGAAAGTTTTTTCAACATGGTCTCAACACGGTCGTGTTGAGAGATCGTGTATCTTTCTATTCACCTTTCATTTTTAACACAGTTCCAACATGGTCATGTTGGGAGGCCGTGTATGTCACCTATGCCTAGTAAATCGATCCCTCAACTTAATTTCTATTCAATTTAACCTAATTGACCTATCTAACACAACATTTATAATGTAATATACTAGTAGATACACTTACTTGACCCGAATTGTTATCGTGATGAGTGAATCATTTGTTTTATCCCTTGTGTATCTTAGATTGACCTAGATCTATAAACCTCAATACATTAATTCTCTACGCTACCATATATATATGTAAATCACGATTCATAATAGTTGATTTATGTACTTACCGTAATCCGATAAGCTAGTAGTGGAAAAAGGATCATCTCCTTCTCCATGGATTTACACGTTGTCTCCTTCTCTATGAATTCATGCAAGAAAGTTCTAAGGTTCTATGAGAGTTAGATGGAGGAAAAATGTTAACCCTAGGTAAAAGGAACTTATATACCTAGGTCATGAAATTACCATCCTATCTCTTGTCATAATTCTTATTTCCCGTATTATCCTTAGCATATTTTTTTTATTATTAATTACACACATATATATAAAATATCACTCGAGTATTTACACAACATTTGGCGTTGTTTGTTGTTGAACCACGATGTACTAGATTCAAATCTAGAAACAATGACAATTCACCTTTCTAAACACTCCACCAAACCAATCCTTTAAATTCATAGTAGCAAAACCCCTAGGGTGGAGAAAGATAGATTTGCTCATCTAGAGCAAATGTTTGTCAATCTTTATACTAAAAACACTTAGCTCTATGTGCAAGTGGATAAATTACAATAGCAACAACATCGTCTTATATGTGTACACCCAAGGTAACATGATGACAATTAGGCATCCACCCAATCTCTCCCACTTGCCCCATAAGCGGCCACCTAAAATGCAACACCATCTATGCTGCCACCATTACATGATCCTATTCCCTCCTAAAGCCAAGTAACCCACCCCCACCCCATGCTAACGACCACAACTATTTGAGGTGCACTCCTATCATTCTCTACATGAGATTGATGTTAGAGAACTAGAGGACATGATTCAAAGACTTTTAGACCTATGCGACAACAAAAAATCTAATTCATGAATTTTATGACGTTACCATTGATCCTATGGATCACCCTAGCTATTTCATGTTTAAAATGTACTTCCTAGGTTGTAGCAATGCAATCGCTTGTAAGGCTTTCTCGAGTATAACCATTTGAAGTTGAACTCTATCTCTAGCTTCAAAGAGCTCAGTAAACAATTTCATTAGCATTTCCTAGCTAGTAAGATGCTAGTAAAGGATTCCTCCAGTCTTAATCTTATTCGCCAGAAATATGACGAGTCCATTAGAGACTACTTATCTAGATTCATAGTAGCCATGCTCAGTATTCCCAATCTTGACATGTAGGTTGCCCTTAATGCCACTATCATGGAGGTGCACCCTTCAGGAAACTTGCTCTTGTTCATTTCTAAACACAAACCCAAAAACTTAGATGAATTTTGCAAATGAGCCGCAAAATTCATCACCATTGAAGATAATATTAGAGCTTACAAGGAAGCCGACCAAAGTAGGTCAAATAAGAAGAAAGATGATAAGGACCAAACCACTATAAAAGATCAGCTTAGTCCTTAGAATGATGAAGATTCACCCGCAGATGGAATAACAGTAAGTGTGGTGGAAAGCGTATCATTCGATTCTACATGGACCACACATACCTTAACTAACCTAAAGGCTAAATACTATTTGAAGTTTGCAATAGGTGTATCTTAACGTGGCCTAAAAAACTTTGAGGACCCCCTTTTAGAAGGCGCACCGGAAAATATTGTGGATCCCACATAGACATAGGGCATAACATGAAAGATTGTATCCAATTAAAAAAAGGCTTTAAAAGATACCATAAGAAGGGGGTACCTTCACAAGTACATTAATAGCTACCTTGAAGAGGTTGCAAGACCGACTCAAAGGAGGCAAGCTAACTTAAATAACAGAGTAACCAATTCTACCCCTAATCAAGGCAATAAGGCCCCTAATGGTGTAGTCAACACCATTGTTGGAGGAGGTTTTACAATCTAGTTCCAATAACAAAGCCTATGCTTGACCCTAGCAAGTGATGAACCTACATAATAAGAAGCCTAGAGTAGATAACTCCATTTCCTTTTTGGAGGAGGACTTGGAGGACATTTAGAGTCCATATGATGATGTGCTAGTTATATTAGCCTAGATTGGTAGCTTTGAAGTCTAGAAAATGCTAATTGACATCGACAATTTGGCTACATCATGTTTAAGTAAGCGTATGATTAGATGAAGCCAAAGCTCAAGGAAAAATTAAAGCCATATAACCAAGATTTATACGATTTCAATAACTAACCCATTCGACTTGCTAAGATAATTTCCATCCCCATAGAGCTTAGTGATGATAAGAACATCATCGAATAACTCATTGACTTTCTCGTAGTCGACTACTAGTCTACTTATATGTCATAATAGGAGACCAAGTTAGAGCAACTCTAAGATGGTCCCTTCTACAGTGTATCTAAACGCCAAATTTCGTACAAAAAATGGGGTTGGCATATGCCAAGGAGACTAGCGGTTAGTAAGATCGTGCCACTTATAGGAATTGATGTAGGGGGAAGTTCTCACTATCAAAGCTGAGTTGGAGGAAAAGGTAAGTAATAAGAGAGACCTAATTGAGGAGACCGAGACCATTTAACTTAGCTATAGACTTGAACGGACTACACAGGTGGGAAAGTTAACACCTACTGAGCTAAAACAACACATCATCGACTTCCTTTGGTTAAACAAAAATGTTTTTACTTAGTCTCTGTTAAACGTGCTAAGCATCCCTTTAAAGGTAATCATGCACTGCCTCAACATTGGTCTGAACTTTACGATGGTAAATTAGAAGAGACGCCACTTTACCCTTGAAAGGCAAGTAACATTGATAGGAATCATATGCTTACAGGACCTATCACTAGGGTAAGAGCCAAAGGGTTACAAAATTTGGAAATGAGGGTCCTCTTTGAATAATCAGACCTCAAGAATATTTGTTTAGTATCTTCTTTTCTATTACATATTTCTTGTGCATTTCAATAGGTACATTTGTCAGTTTTTATAGAACGGTGGATAAATTCGCTAAAGCTCAGTTTTTGGGTTATTCATGGACCTACATAAATCAAAGAAGTACTGGTCTAACAATTGCTCCATAGAAGTGAAGAACCAACCATTTTGAGGGTTATTTGTAATTGTGATAGGAATCAAATTCCTATAGGACCTATCATAAGAGCAAGAGCTAGAGGGTTACAAAATTTCGTGATAAGGGTCCTCTTTAAACAATTAAACCTTGAGAATATTTATTTAGTACCTTCTTTTCTATTACATATTTGTTGTTCATTCCAGCAGGTACACTTGTCGGTTTTTACATGATGGTGGATAAACTCGCTAAAGCTCAATTTATGGGTTATTCATGGACCTACATAAATCAAAGAAGAACCGGTCCACAATGTGTTCTATTGAAGTGAAGAATCGACCATTTGAAGACTTATTTGTACTTGTCTTTTGTTGATTCAAAACCTGTCACTTGTTGGTTTTATTTGTAATTTTGTTTTGTTGACTTTAGCCTAATTAGAGTAAGTATAAATACTTGCTAAGTAGGTTTTAGAGGGGACTTTTGAACTTATCATTTTTCAAATATTGAAACCATCAGGGACACTTCCTTTCATGCAATTGCTCTTATCAAATTCTCTTAGAATTTGTGGCGAGTGGATTTTGATTGTGTTGTGTGTAATATCAACAACATCAAAATCAAACCTAATTTCAACCGGTGCATAATATCTGGTAAGGAACTAGTTCTTTTCTTTTCTATCCTTTTAACGCCATTTTTAAGTTCCATTTTCAATTAAGATTCATGCCATTTTGATTGTGTATAATTTAATTCGAGTCCTAAATTACATTGTGTGCTTGTAATTGGACAAACGCACATTAAATTGTCTTTTGTGATTCAAAACCAGTCTCTTGTTGGTTTTATTTGTAATTTGCTTTTTGTTGTTTCAACCCTAATTAGAGCAAGTATAAATGCTTGCTAAGTAGGTTTTAGAGGGGACTTTTTGAACTTTAGAAAATCTGCCTATTTTTGCCGTGAGGGAGTTCCATCTTCACGTAAACACTCTTATGAATTTCAATTGAAATTGTGGCGAGTTAGCTTAAGGAGTATTTTGAGTCATATTAATTTTTCTTAAGTTGCTTCCAATTATTTCTAGTGCGTCATATCTAGTTGTAATTGGTTGTGTTACTTTATTCTTGTTCATGTGATTTAGGGTTTCAAATTTTAGATTTGATTCAATTCCAATTTGATTGGAATTCGGTTCATCTTTGTGTTATCCTTTACATATATTACAATTGCCAGTGATTTTCATTATAATTTGGCATTATAGTCATTTGATTCACGCAATTAGGGTTCACTTGATTGTTGGTATTACGTCATTTTGTGGGTTTGGTTAGGTTGATTCTTCAATTGGCTTGGTGTTCTTGCAATTGGATTGTTGGGCACATTAAACAATTGAGGAAGAGGTGTAGAATTTAAGCAGCCCTATTGATGTACGCTCTTTAGATCGTATCAAATTATAAATTTATAAATTCAAAGTAATCTAACAACTGAGTTAGGTAAGTGTACCTTTCTAATGTAGTATAGATTCTAGCAGGTATCATCCTTAAGGATCTTGAAAACAAATATCAGTGTTACTGTTTTTCTACTAACCAGTCTAAATCTTAATATGAGATTAATAAATTAAACTATTGATTAAATAATCTAACAACCCTAAGATTTATTATAAATGCTTTGATGGATGAATTCAATCACAAAAACATACCCTTCATCTTAATCCACTATGAACCCTAGCTTTCTTATAGTAAGGTATCGATTAACAAATTGTTTATAGTTTGTATTGCAAGAATTTTCAATTAAACTAATTACTCTCTCAAGTTAATTAATTCTCAACCCTACACGGAATAGTGGAAACCTCTCTCTCAGTATCATCATATAAAATTCATTAAAGTTCATAATTCCCAAAAAAAGATTTAATTTTTATGCAAAAAATCGAAATTTTCCCACCTCTAGGCAAAACATACAATCTTTCTATTCATGAAGATCTATCCTATTAAATGAGACCTTTCTCTATCTAACAAGAATCATCCATGAAATTAATTTACACACATAAATTAATAAAAAAACAATTAAAATACATGAATAGATATAAAGGCATAAACTTTTTATTAATCAATAAACAATTTAATCGCATGATTTAGAGTTTCACAAAATGCAGGATATATAAATCTACTTCTCCGTGAAATTCACAATAATCACAAAGATTCTAAAGGAATAACAAGTAATCATGGTGAAAAGAATAAAACCTTGTAGATGTTTTGTGATCTCTGATGATGCTCTAACGATTTATCTCTTCAAGCTTATAGCTTTGTTCTCTTAAGGTTTTTAGATGACACTAAATGATGAAAAGTCAGAACTCCCCTTAAATTGTGAAGTAAAGTGAGTATTTATAGTTTTAGAAACAGGATAGCATGCATGACCTACTGCACACCTGCGCTTGGGATCATGTACTCTAGAACAAAGTAAAATTTTAGCATTCAAATTTTTGCACTATCGTGCTTGGGGTTGTGCACTATAGAATTCCTTCATTTTCTTCTCTGGTCATATTTCCTCTTTCAACACTACTCTCTAAACAACTTGTGTAGCAACTATGGCACATTTTCAAGATGTATTCTGATAACTTTTTGCCCTCTAGTACTAGTGTCTACATGACCATGCTAAAGGTTATGTACACATGAAAATCAACCTTTTCTATACTTGCCAAATTTCACCTTGTTTTCACTCGAACCTTCTTTAAATCCTTCAATTGCCCTCTTTAAACCTTGAATTCAAATATTAAGCACTTAACTATCCTTTTCTTGATAAATTCACATAAAATTCATACAAAATTATATTCAATAAGTACTAGAGATAAGGCTCTTTCAACTTATCAAACTTTCCTACACTTGACCATTTGCTTGTCCTCAAGCAAACAAAATAAGGCAAGAGAAAGACCCTATCATCAATTATATCAATTATGAACTTTAAATCACAAGTAGTATTCTTTACTCAATTAATTCTTGGTGACTTGTTAGTGCCTATGGTTCAAACCTACCATAATTGTGTATGTACTTAGCATACAATAATTTGACTTTTTAGATTAATCTAAGTAAGTTAAACCATTATCATCACCATTTAACAATCGCTTTCAAAGTCATGAATGAAACAAAAAATCAAACAAAGCTTAAGCTACTTAGTTACATTTTTCTACTTACCAAAAAGCATATAAAACATTCAATTATTTCTCTAAGCACAATAACAAAAAGTGAAAGTATATGACATCTATTATTCCCTTAGATTATTTTCCTTTTTCTTTCAAGTCTCTTCAAAAGTTTTTTTTTTTTTTTTTTTAGTTCAGTTAGATAGAGCCAAGTAACTCATGTAGTAAGCTTTTAGTCGATAATCTTAAGCTCATAACCTAAGTTAACAGACGTTATTTCCTCAATGGAGGGCATCTCTATGGGCTTATTTACTCAAGTTATAAGACTCACTAAATTTACCTTTTTGATATCCCTTAAAGTTATGGTAATTTCATCAGTCGGTTGATCCTAGGATAGATGACCTTAGGTGACCAGGTTTTAAAGGGACCTTATCGAACCTCTCTTACCTTGACACATAAGGACTCAATAATGATACTCATTACCTAGGTAAACCTTTTTTTTTTTTTTTTTTGTTTAAAGAGACTATTTCAAAAAGGGATTACCAAGTTAACAATTTCACATGCCCATTCATAAAAGGTTGAAAGAGCTCTCAAAATGATTGAATATTAAATATACTAGCTAGTCAACTTAAAAACATAACTAATTCACTTGAAACTAAGGATTTCCATTTACTTCGTAACTCTAAATTCAGCTATTAAATAACAAATAGATTTACCCCACTTAGATTTCATCCTAAAACTCTAGCTAAGTATAATAAGCCTAACAATAGATAAGTAAGACACATAAAGTCACTACTTTTACATATGTATATACAAGAATACTACTTTTACATATTTATGAGCACAATTTCAAGGTTCTCACTTTTCAAAAATTCAAAATAAAAATTAAAACTCAATTGTAAACTTGTAAATGAGGGCAAATTGATTAACAAGTTCATAAGGAGCATAAATAGTTTGGAACCTAATTGCTTCTATCTTTATATTCCTACCTACACTTATTTAAGACATTGTCCCCAATGTCTTCCCAAAGCAAGCACACATAGGGAAAAAGAAAAGAGATAAAAGAAAAAGGATACTAAGGACTTCCTCGGTTTTCATCATCTATCAAGTTATGACTCCATCAAAGAAAAATTTGTGTAGCATCAACCCTAAAAAAAAAAAAAAAAGAAAACACCAAACTAAAAAAAATGAAAATGGAAGTTAGCCTATCCTAGTTTAGAGGATAAAACATTCTACAAATTTTGATGGAGAGTCTTCCTATGAGAGAGCTCAATTAGTTAAAAATCATATGTAGAAAATAGAATAAGGGAAGAAATAAAAGAAAGAATGGGGGAGGAAGGAAAACACAAATATATATACATGGAAACTCTACCCTAGCTTCTGAATAGTCATGCTTAGAGTCGTATAGGTCTCTAAAAAGTGTCTAGAAGCTCCTTTTCATGTGTGCACTACTTTGAGCATTGCTTGTGCTCAAAGTTGTGTAAGCACTTAAAAATTGTACAAAAATCAAGTAAAACTCTTCAAGCTATTTTATCTATGTGATTGTTTAATGTAAACCTTGATATAAGTGAAAGAGCATGAAAATGACTTACCAGGTACACTTGAGAAGTAAAGCTTGAATTTTCTTACATGTTATTGATGCTTCCCTACACTTAAGGATTAACTCTCATTTCCTTCAAGTAAGCTCACTTACTCCCCCCACAAATCTGCAATTTTATTAAACAAGAAAGACTTAAGATAGTGAAATAAAAGTGAAGTAAAAAGAACTTAACATACTTATATCAGTCATGGGTTGCCTCCTAAGAACCACATTTTTTTAATGTCATCGGCTTGACATCTTTCACTTTTTTCAACTGAATATTTGGTAATTGGAGTTTAAACTCCTCTTAATATTCATGTTTTGTTTCATCTCCCATATATGGCTTTAGTCTATGGCCATCCACCTTGAAATCATCATGCTTTAGGTGTTCAAGCTCCACTACACTATATAGGAAGACCTTCTTGACTACAAAGGACCAAACCATCTTGATTTCGATTTTTTGGGAAAAGTTTCAACCAAGAATTAAACAAAAGCACTTGGTCCCCTTCCTTAAACTCCCTTGGATGGCGAATGTGCATATCATGATATTTCTTCATCCTCTCCTTGTGATCTTCATATTCTCATACGCTTGCCTTCTCCACTTATGTCTCTAAAGTGTAACTTCTTCTATAAAATTAAGCTACTCAATGAATACCTCAACCTTTGGGTTATCCGTGTCTTTCTCCTCTCCTTGTGTCAAGCTTAGTTTTAACTCATCCTTACATAAGATCTCTTCAATATGCTTATCTACTGAGGAGTCAACAACATCGATAAAATAACATGAATCACCAACACACAAGGAATGTTTCATGGTGGCAACCATCTTAATTACTAACTCTTTGTCTCCTATTTTCAATGTAAGCTTGCCCTCCTCTACATTAATCATTGCCTTAGCAGTGGCAAGGAATGGTCTTATAAGGATTAAGGGCATATCCACATCCTCATCCATATCTAGAATCACAAAGTTGATAGGGTATATGAAGTTTTCTACCTTTATCAAGACATCCTTAATGATCCCCTTAAGGATTTCCATGGATTGATCAACAAGTTGTGAACTCATTCTGGTAGGCTTTAAGTCAGCTAACCCCGATTTCTTGAAGAAAGAGTATAGCATTAGATTAATACATGCCCTAAAATTAGCCAAGGCTTCATCGACTGAAATATCATCAACCAAACATGAAATTGTAAAACTGTTTAGATCCTTTAGCTTTAGAGGAAGTTTATTTTGAATGATGGATGAGTAATTTGCTTTGAATTCTACTATAGAAACATCCTCTAACTTCCACTTGCTAGATAAGAGTTCCTTCAGGAGCTTAGCGTATTTTGGCATTTGTGAAAGCACCTCAACAAATGGAATATTAATATGCAATAGTTTGAAAAGTTCAAGGAATTTACCAAACTACTCCTTGTCTTTGTTTTGATTGAGGCGAGCTAGATATGGAATTTTTGGCACATACTTTTTATCAACTGGTGGTGATTTCTTTTCAAGTTCTTTTTTCTCGGGTTCCACCTTCTCCTTCTCAAAAGACTGACCATCTTCTTTCTTTTGCTCAAGTTCCTTTTGAATTCGCAATTCCTTCCTACTCCTCAAGGTTATGGCATTTACTTGTTCCCTTGGATTATCTTAGTGTTACTAGGGAGAGAGCTCGGTTGCCTTTTAGACATGATCTTAGCCATTTGACCAATTTGCTTCCTAAGGTTATGAATGAAAGCCTCTTGGTTCTAATGTCTTGCTTTAGAACTTTGAATAATTGACTCATAAGATCTTCTAAACTAGTCTTCTTCTCCTATTGAGGTGGTTATACTGATGGATTGGGCATAGGCTAATAAGATGGCATTTGTTGCTTTTGGAATCCTGGTGGAGGAAAACTAGATCTCAAGGCATTTTGATTGCCATAAGAGAGGTTGGGATGGTTTCTCATGTCAAGAGTGTAGGTGTTACTATACAGGTTATACTGTTGTCTGTTCCAATTCCCAAGGTAATCTACTTGCTCATACCGCTCATGGAAGTTTATACTTTCACTAGCATCTCCCACCTAGGGTTATGATCCTTAGGAATTCTTAAGGGTAGAAACCTGGTAGTGGAAAGCTTTCATCTTCACCACCAAAGTAGTCATGAGATCTGTTTCATACTTACCCATTGCTTTTTGCTTGCCTCTATTGTTGCCCTATTGATAATTATTTTTAACCATGTCAGTAAAAAGTTTCTAGGAATCTTCTAAGGTCTTGGAATTTAATGTATTGTCAATTATGACGTCTACTAACTGATGAGTAGCTAGGTTAAGTCTATGGTTTCACCATCTTGTTGCATGAATGATGCAATGTTATTCTGGAGCTTAGCTGTCTTGTAAAGGGGAAAGTAATTATCTAGAAATTGCTTTATTGTGTCATCCCATATAGTTAAAGCTCTAAGACCCAATGATTAAAGCTAGTTTTTAGCTTTCCCCTTTAATAAGAAAAGGAATAATCTAGTACGCACTGCTTCATCTATCACTTTGTTATTCTTAAAGGTTTTACAAATTTCTAAGAACGTTTGAATGTAAGTATGGGGGTGCTCATCTAGTAATCCATGGAATTAATAGTATTGCTACAAGAGTTAAATCACCAAACCCGTGATTTTGAAATTGTTAGCCTTAATGGCAGGCTTCGCAATGGTCGGCCTTATTCTATCTAGGGTAGGTCTTGCATAATTTAGATTAGTCTTAGGTAGTTCCTTAGCCATTACTTCTTATGTTTCCTCTTTAATATTCTCCAATAATTCTATCCCACTATCTAAAGATTCTTCATATAATTCCTCTTCCTTTACTCTTATCTCGACTTTTATAATAGGCATTTCTCCCTCAATTACTGCTTGTCTAGAAGATCTAGCAGTTGTGTTCTTCCAAATCTTGTGAAGTGTTATTTTAATCTCAAGGTCTAAATTAAGAATGTCAGAAGGTAAAGTCTTTATCATGCACCACAGAAACAACACTCACGAGTTAAAGTATTTAAAAGATGGGGAGAGTAAAAAGAAATAAAACAAATAAAATAAATGACTAAAGTAGTAAAAAATAAGATTTTTCTTAATATTGTTTTGCTAGATCTATGGCAAGAGTGCCAAAAACTTGATGCATGCTCTTTCGATCATGTCAAATTATAAATTTATAAAAAAAAAAACTAACGATTGAGCTAGGCAAGTTTATCTATCTAATATAGTATAGATTCTAGTGGGTATTATCCTCAATGATCTTGAAAACAAGTATTAGTATTATCATTTTTCTACTATCTAGTCTAAATCTTAATATGCTATTAATATATTAAACTATTGATTAAATAATCTAACAACCCTAAGATTTATTATAAGTGCTTTTTATAAAATTCATTAAAGCTCACAATTCCCAAATAAAGATTTAGTCTTTTTGCGGAAAATCGAAGTTTTCCTATCTTTGGGCAAAACATGCAATACTTCTATTCATGAAGATCTCTCTCTATCTAACAAGAATCATAAATGCAATTAATTTGCACTAATAAATTAATTATAAAATAATCAAAATACATAAATAGATACAAAGGCATAAACTTTTTATTAATTAATAAACAATTTAATTACATGGTTTAGAGTTTCACAAGATACGGGGTATATAAATCTACTCCTCCATAAAATCTACAATAATTAAAAAGATTCTAAAGGAATAACAAGTAATCATGGTGAAAGGAATAAGCCCTTGTAGATGTTTTGTGATCTCCGATGATGCTCCAATGGTTTTTCTCATTAAGTTTGTAACTTTGCTCTCCTAAGGTTTATAGAGTGACTCCAAATGATAAAAAGTTAGAACTCCCCTTAAATTGCAAAATAAAGTGAGTATTTATAGTTTTAGAAACATAGTAGCATGTATGACCTATTGCATGCTCGTGCTCGGGGTCGTATACTCTAGAACAAAGTAAAATTCTGGCTTTCAAATTTCTTCATGGCCTCTTGTATGACCATGCTTAGGGTTGTGCACTTTAGAATTCCTTCATTTTCTTCTCTGGATAGATTTCTTCCTTTAGCATTACTCTTTACATAACTTGTGTAACCAAAAAGGTACATTTTCAAGATGTATTCTACTCACTTTTTGCCTTCCAGCACTAGTATCTGCATGGCTATGCTGAAGGTTGTGTACATGTGGAAATCACCATTTTCTATACTCTACCAAATTTCACCTCATTTTCGTTGAACCTTCTTTAAGTCCTTCAATTGCCCTCTTTAAACCTTGAATTTAAATATCAAGCACTTAAGTATCATTTTCTTGATAAATTCATATAAAATTCATACAAAATTATATTTAATAAGTACTACGAATAAGGCTCTTTCAACACTTATCACCTACCCCACTTAGTTGGCTAATTACATGCTGGTGAGGAAATCCAACGGGAAGTAGCAGATGTCTATGAATTTCATTTATTTAAATAAAGCCTGCTTGAAGGATAGTTTTTCCTTCCCAAAGATCGACCATTTAGTTAACTCAACCTTAGGTTATGCCCTCTTGAGCTTCATGGATGCCTTCTCAAGATACAACCAAATTAGAATGTACAAACCTAATCAAGTCTAAACTTCATTTGTCACCAATTTTAGCACATATTACTATAACATCATGCCCTCTAAACTAAAGAACGTGGGGGTAACTTATTAATGTTTGGTGACAATGATGTTTAAGCCACAAATTGGGCAAAATGTGGATGTTTATGTAGACAGCATGATTGTTAAGAGTAAGCAGCCCAATGACTATATTGAGGATCTTTAGGAAACCTTTAACACCCTAAGAGAGTACAACATGAAATTGAACCCGTAGAAATGCATGTTCAAGGTTATTTTAGGAAAATTTTTGGAATACATGGTTACCGTTAAAGGTATAGGGGCGAATTCGAAAAAAAATTCAGGTCATCCAAGAGATGCAGCCTTTGAGAACTATTAAGGACGTCTAGCACCTCATAGGGTAAATTGCCGCTCTAAGTAGGTTTGTGTCCAAGTTAGTCGATGAGTATATGGAATTTTTCAATATTTAAAGAACTCGTCAAATTTCTAATGGACCAAGTAGTACCAAGCGACATTTGAAGATTTGAAAGCCTTTTTGACCACTCTTCCAGTATTATCTAAATTTGTCCTTGATGAAGAGCTACATTTATACTTGTCTGTAAGCGAATAAGCCCTTTCCTCAATTTTAATCCAAACTAATGGAAGATAGTACAAGCCTATGTACAACATAAGTCATGTTCTTTAGAGACCTAAAATATGTTATTCAAAGGTAGAAAATTTTGCCTTTGTAATGGTGATATATGAAAGGAATCTTTATCTTTATTTCGAAGCCCATCAAGTGGTTATCCTAACATGTTAATCACTTTGCTAGATATTACAAAAGCCTAACGCTTCTAGGATAATAGTCAAATATAACCTAGAATTGAGTAGATATAGAGTCTAGTATCGGCCAAGGGACAACATTAAGGTATAGGTTTTGGCTAATTTTGTAGTGAAATATATTGGGTAAGAAAAGGCTCCTACCGATGAAGAAAATCCAAAGTGGACTCTCTATGTTAACATATCGTCTACCTAAGGGGGGAGTGGAGCAAGATTGGTCGAGGGCCATATGGGATGAAAGTACATTAAGCATTAAAGTTTGGATTTCTCACCAACAACAACACAAATGAATATGAAGCCTCATTGTGGAGATGAGGCTAATGAAAGAGGTTAGAGCTTAGAGGTTCTAAGTCTTCTTAGACTCCTAGTTAGCAATAGGTCAAAGAGGACTATTTAGTCAAGGATGATAGTATGACCAGATATTTGGAGATCATATAGGCACTTGGAGTGGAGTTCTTAGTTTAGAATATCATGAAAATTCTACAAGCTAAAAGCTTCGAGGTAGATGCATTATCCAAACTTGCCATGACTAGCCTCTCCAAACTAGATAGGAAGGTGTTAATTGAATACTTACCTGAAAAAAAGCATTTACTAACCATTGCATCGGTACCTTGAGTTGCGATCTACATTGACCCAACATTATTGGATGGACCCATTAGCATACTTGAAAGATGGCACCATTCCAAGTGAAAGGAAGGAGGCAAGGAAGTTTTTGTATAAAGCAACTCAATATGCGCTTATAGGGGACTAACTCTATTGATGGGGATTTACCCTCCCCTAACTTCAACTTTTAAGGCTAAAGGAAGCTTAACATGTACTAGACGAGCTATACGCTGGCATATGCAGTAATCATATCAAGAGTCAAGCCTTATATGTCAAAGCTCTCCGCTTTGGTTATTATTGGCCTATGATAAAAAGAGATTCAAAGGAATTAATTGAGAAATGTGTCCAATGCTAGAAATATTCCCCTATAGACCAGCTCCTAAGTAGTAATCTCTTGCCTATCATATGTCTTTAGCCTTTTGCTGAATGGGGAGATTGATATCTTGGGTTCTTTCCCAAAGGCCACCAACTAGTGACAGTACATCATCATAATTTTTGATTACTTTACTAAGTAGATGGAAGTAGAAGTAGTGGCCAAGATAACCAAAGAGTGTGGGAAATTTTGTTCTCAACAACATTCTCTGTAGGTTTAGCATACCATATGCCTTGATTAACTTAGTTTGATAATGGGAAGTTTAGGGAATTTTGTTTGGAGAAAGAAATCAAAATCTACTAAACCTTGGTGGCTCACCCTTAGTCGAATGGCCAAGTTAAGGTAGTGAATAAGACCATCTTAAATAGTTTGAAGAGAAGGGTGGACCATGCAAAAGGGGAGTAGGCAAATGAGCTCCCTTGTATCCTATGGGGATATCAAACTACTTATAGAACGATAATAGGAGAAACACCGTTCATGGTTTCCTTAGGATCAAAAGTAGTCTTACTAATCGAGCTAGAGCTTGCTAATGCATACACCTAAGCAATGGACATACTAATGAATGAAATTGGTCTACGAGCAAATTTAGACTTAATTGAGGAGGCTTGAGACTTGGCAAACACTCAGGTGGCAACCTATTAGCAGAGGGTAGCATGGTACTATGATAAGAAGGTAAAATACAACACATTTAAATTGGGAAACATGGTATGTAGGAAATTAGAGGCCATAGGGTCATGAGAAGGGTAAGGAAAATTAGTACCTAATTGGGAAGATCTAATCAAAATTAAGGAAGAAGCAAACCATGATGCATATAGATCAGAAAGATTAGATGGTCAATTGATTCCTAAAACTTAGAATGCTAGCAACTCAAATTATACTTTCAATGAATATCACTTATAAATAAGCCATTAGGAAATGAAATGTTCATATTTATCTCTATTTAATAATTTGGTTAAAAAGAAAAATAAGCTTAGATGCTTAAAATGTATCTAACAAGGTCTCTAAAGCCTTTAATGTTCTTAATTTCACAAAGGGCTAATTGTTAGTTAAGTCTCTATAACCCTTTTTATGGGAAGAAGGATGACTAGCCTTCTTAACCTTTTCCAAGGCGATGAATGACCCCACCCTAAGTGGGTGAACAAGTTAGCCTTACGCGAGGATGGGGCATGTTAGTCTTAACTAGACTAGGTCTGTCGGGGTAGACAAAAATCCAAAGTACTTTGTTGATCAGGCTTGGCCTTAAACATCCAAAGTATTATGAATAGAGGTTAATTACCCTAAGACAACCATAAATTGGCAAGATAGTAGATCATATAATAGACTCACAAATTAAATACAGTAGAACATAAAAGAACAGCAATGGAAGAAATGATACATAATATTAGAATTAAAATAATGATTTTATTCAATAATCTCCATGGAAAGGGTTAGCATACTAACTGAAACAATGTTTTCATTTAAGTTACATAGAAAGGGGCTTGCATACCAACTCGATGGATTACAAAAAATCTCTACAAATCTAGAAGAGAAAAATTAAGATTATTGATCGGAAGCAAGAGAAGGGGGATCCTCTAATGCCTCAATTGTTTTACCTTCTATAGTCAGCTTGAAGAGTTTGATGGGAACTTCTTGAGGAGGAGCAAGATCCTCTAGAGTTTGGAGGATTAGAGCTAGGGGGGCGGGGGGACTTCACCACCAGAAGCGCCACTTGTTCCTATGTCCACCTCAATGGTGTCATCCACAGTGTTAGTAGGGAAATCAAACTCAGTAGGAGCATTGTCGTCGTCTTCCAACCAATTGAGATTTAACTTCTAGTGACGCTTGTGAATAGCTACTTTGGCTGCCTCGAAACTATCATCATATACCTCTGCCTGCAACTTCACCTATTTATCGTTATTCATAATCTCTTCATGAACCTTTGACTTCAATGAGCCAACCTCCTGCTCGAGCTCTTTGATTCAATCCCAATAATGCCTAAGGTCATCCTTCAAGCCTATGATCTTCTCTTTATATCCTCTCTCACTGCCCTCAAAGGACTTAACCAAAGGCCTCAAAACTATCAATTGACCCTAAGCTCTAGACAGTTTCTTAAAAAAGGCTATCGAATTTCTTCAATAGCCCTTCCTCTCCTTTTAGATCATGTTCAACTTGTCTTAGAGTTTATTATTCTTACTGACAACAGTCTTAGTTTAGTATCCCAACTCATTCATCGAGGCCTGGTTTTGCTTAATCAACTCCTCTAAGTCGACCACCTTCTTTCGATAAGAAGCTTCGACATTTTTAGCATCTTAAGCCCTCTACAATCAACACACATTTTGGTTAAAGAAATATTACTTCTTCGCTTGGACATCTTTGTAGTCTATGTGAAGAGCACATACTTTCCTTTTCTCCTATTAGAGGTCTCAGTAAAGTATAGATATTATTGTGTTAGTCTATGAAATAACAAAAGAAAATATTAAAACAAATCAAAAGACAACAGTGGAAAGAAAGAAAATGAGAGACAAACCTCGTAAAGGTGAGTTTGCACCAGGGTTTCCATATTGTCATGTGTAACCTTGCACCTTGGTGCACCAATCTTGCCATGGTCCAATGAAAGCCTTGCATGGGACATGACCTAGTGACATAGCTCGAGGTTTCCTATGGTCCGATTGCCCGTCTGCACATCTCAACTCGAGATGTACAATAGGCTCCTTTCCTATGAAAGCATCTCTTTCTCTCTCTTTTCTCACTTTTTACCTTTTTCTTTCATCTTCTCTCCTTTTTGATTTTTTTTCCCTGCTTCTACAAGCTTTTGATGGAGATGGTGATCATTTCTTCATTCTCTCATTTTGAATGGTTTATATCTCAAGGCATGTATGACTTTCATAATAGGGGCTCTTCTTCATATTAAAGGAAATACACTATCAATGGCAATAATTACTCATGAATTGATGCAACTAAGACAAACACAAACTAGTTTATCCTTTTCTTTTGATTATTAACCCAAAGTCCTAATTGCTTGAGCATGGGGTGGTTCTTGATAGAGCTAATTTTGAAATTATGTCCCAAGAGGGCTTAAACAGGTTCGCAAAGGATGAATGTGTTTAGGGTAGAGAAATGAATGTCCACCATCATTTTAAATTGTGTATCAAGTTAAAGACAAACTTTCTTCAAGGAATGAGTCCTGATTCCTCACATTGATGTCACTCAACTCACAAGTGTTTGAGGTTAGTGTTTGGGAATTAGTTTATCTCTTTTCATCCTAAACACTTCAAATAATGGTGTAAATACCCCATTTTTACTTCCTCTTGTTTATTTTATTTTTTTAAGACAAGAAAAAAAAATCTTAAAATAAATAAATAAATAATAAGAAAAAATTAGAATAAGTACAATTTATTTGCATTACAAAACTGAGGCATAGGCCAATGGTTGAATTGGAAAACACACACATATAATTGTAGGAGACCCAAGTTCGATCCCTTAATGCAAGTGCAAACATACAATTTTTTTTTTTTTGGAACAAAAGATAAAATAAATACCCCTTGGTTGTAATAATAAATTAAGGCATAGGCCAAAGGCCTGTTGGAAAGCACATGCATAGAAGGAGGAATGACCTAGGTTCGAAAGAGGTGCGAGGTGTCCAAATATTTTTTCCCCTTCCTTTGCCACATGGTAGCCATCCATTAGTTGGCCACTATTCATCATCTTCCTCCTCTATCTTCTGCCTTCATTTCCATTTTAGATAGTACTTTTCAAGCCATTTCTTGCCTTCTTTTCTTCATGATTTCACCAATTTATTGGCGAAATCGCAAACATAAGCTGGCATACCTTGAATCAAGCTTAAGAAATTATCTAGATTTAATAAAAAAGAGAATTAAATTAGCATTTAGAAATTGAAAACAATTTTAAAGTGCAGATTTTTCTCTGATTGGCCAAAGCTTGATTCTGGCAATTATAGTAAGAATTGAAGCTTCTATTTGAGTTTGAAAAAAAATTATACATTGAAGAGTCATTTTTTGCTAGCAATTACACTCGAATCTTGGTAAATTTCATTAAAATTTGAAATCAAAACATTCAAACGCATTTATTTTTATTTTCGAATTTAATATAAATCAAAACTTTCTAACCTTAGATTAGCACCGAATAGTATAAATAAGAACTCAAGTAAGCTTTCCGAATGAGGATCGATTACCAAAAACCACCCATTCCCAATTTTGTGAAAGATTTCAAAGGTCTCTCTGATATGCTAAGATCCAATTCCAATTAACAATCCTAATTAAAGATTCAATTAAGTAATTATGCAACAAAATTGGCGTGAACCCACATGAAACCTAATTGAACGTGTAACAATAATAAAATGAAGCTCTTGAATCCTTACCAGATATGATGCATTAGTAGAATCAAGGAACAATTTGCAATAGTTGATGCAACACACAACAATTTCACTCGCCATAATCCCTAATCTAGAAATTGATAAGAGTATGTATGGAATAGAAGAGAAACCCCCCTTTCCATGTGAAAAGCAGCCGAATTATATTTCCCAAAAAGTGTGTTTTTGTTGTCTTTTTACAAGTATTTATACTTATCCTAAATATGGAAAAATAACACAAGGAAAATAGCTACACATGGCACTGGTTCCTTTGATGCTCTCTTCGGTCCACAAAACATAACACAATATAAGGTCGGTTTCTTTTATTCATTTAGGTTCACCATGGACCATGAATCATCCATAAACCAAGCACTAATGTGTTTGCTCATTGTCCTGTAATACCCATAAGTGTACCTGATTAAATACAAAACAATTATATAAAGTAAATGAAGACACTATGTGAATGTCTTAGGGTTCCATTTGTTCAAAAAATGATTCTCGATGCTAAATTTTGTAGTCCTCTAGCTGTCACTCTTATTGTAGGTCCTGTTGTTTCTTTGATTTGATTCCCATAATCTCCTCAGGCTTGTGGAAGATTTGCCCTCAAATCTGATGGGTCTCATGTGTATCATTTGGTATATAAGGTGATAGATTTGCAACATTGAATGTAGTAGAGACACCATATTAACCTAATAGATCTATCTTGTATGCATTGTTATTGATACGCTTTAGAACTCGGAAAGGTCTATCTGCTCTAGGTGAAAGCTTTTGTGACTTCTTGTGAGGAAACCTATCTTTGTTGAGATTAATCCAAACTAGATCACCCGTGTTATAAATTTTGGTTTTCCTGTTTTTGTTGCCTTGAAGTTTTTGCTTCTCCTGAGTTTTTTTGAAGGTGTTTAGATGCCTTATGATGGAATTTCTGAATCTCCTTTGCTCATTCTACTCCACTTAAGCTTTCTTCCTTTGTTGCCAGATTAGCTATTAAATCCAATGGAAGAGTAGGATTATAGCCATACACGACTTCAAAGGGAGACTTATTGGTTGAATTATGAGTTAACCTATTGTAAGCGAACTCAACAATAGGAAGACACAAGTCCCAATCAATAAGATTCTTACCAACTATTGCTCTTAATAAGGTACCAAGAGTATAATTGACAACCTCCATTTGGCCATCCATCTAGGGATGACATGAGGTACTATACGTGAGTTTAGTACTAAGTCTTTTCCATAACGTCTTCTAGAAAAAGCTAAGGAACTTAGTATCTTAGTTAGATACTGTGCTATGTGGAACACCATGTAGTTTAACAATTTCTTGCATAAAAAAGGTTAGCTATAAAAAGTGCATCATCTTTTTTGTGGCAAGTCACAAAATGTAACATTTTGCTGAAGCGATCAACGACAACCATAATGGAGTCCTTTCCTCTCTATGTCCTAGGTAGACTTAAAATGAAATCCATACTAATATCAATCCAGGGTTATGTAGGTAGAGGCAAAAACATATATTCACCCTGAACTCCCTTCTTTCCTTTTACCCGCTTACAAACACCACACCTCTCCAATACTTTGTAGACATTCTTCATCAAACCCCTTCAGTAAAAATGCTCTTTCAATAACTCCAAAGTTTTCTTTCACCAAAATGTCCGGATAACCCTCCAGCATGAGCTTCTTTCACTAGTAACTCTCTAACAGAACTATAAGGTATACATAATTTTCCTGCCTTATACAGAAAGCCATCTATCATATAATACCCATCATCTATCTTTCTTCCAGAACATCTCTCAACAATTATTTTCAGGAACTCATCATGAACATGTTGTTCCTTCATCAATTCAAACCCAAGAAATTTTGATTGTAGAGAGGTGATAAGTACATACTTGTGTGACAAGGCATCGGCTATAATGTTCATGCTTCCTTTCTTGTACTTAATCACTTAGGCAAAACTCTCTAAAAAATCCACCCATTTGACTTGGTGTTTTAATAGATGTTGTTGACCTCTAAAGTGTTTTAGTGACTCATGATTTGTATAAATAATGAACTCCTTAGGAAGAAGATAATGTTGCCACGTCATCAACAACCTTACTAAAGAATAGAACTCCTTATCATATACTGAGTAGTTTAGAGGTGCACCACTCAATTTTTCACTGAAATAAGAAATGGGCTTCTTATCCTGCATCAACACAACACCAATCCCTGCTCCCGATGCATCACACTCCAATTCAAAAATTCTGTCAAAATTAGGTAAAACTAATACTGGAGCACCGTTAGCTTTGTTTTCATCTCCTCAAAACTCTTTAAGGCTTGTTCTCCCTAAACAAAAGGAACCTTCTTCTTTGTTAATTTAGTTAATGGACTGATAATACTACTAAAGTTCTTGACAAAATGTCTATAGAATGAAGCTAGTTGATGGGAATCTACCTTGCGGTTCCAATACTAGGGGAACCTGACTTGGATGTATGAGCCCAAACATCCACATATGACTACTTTTATCTAATAATATTTGATTTTTGCACTTTAGTAGGTACATTGATTAATTTTATAAGATGGCCAAATAACATGCACTAAGGATCAACTTATGGGACATTTTTGAAGTCACATCCAATGGCCCATAAATTGTTCAATTGAAGTGAAGAATTAGCCACTTGAAGACCATCTTTTGCACTTGTAATTGTCATTTTTGAACCGGCCCTTTTTGTTCATTTTGGAACTTGTAATTTGATTTTAGAACTGGCCACTTAGTGGCATATTTGTAATTTTTTTTGAACATTTTTACCCTAATTAGAGCAAGTATAAATACTTGTTAACTAAGGTTTTTAAGAAGCTTTTGTTAATTTGAAAAAAAAACACTTTTGTTGATAGGAATCAAAATCCATCAAGACCTATCATTATGGCAAGAGCCAAAGGATTTCAAATTTTGGCGATGAGAGCCCATTTTGAGCACATCGACCACGGAATTATTTGTTTACTAACCTCTTTTCTCTTATTCATGTATTGTATATTCCAACAGGCACACTTATCATGCTTTATAGGGTAATGGACAAACTCACTAAGACTCAGCTTGTGGGTTATCCATAGATCGACCTAAATCGGTGATGAGTTGGGTTGACGAATCCTATGGAAGAGCTAGCATGATGAAAACTATTTTTATTTGTAATTGTTTCTTTAGACTATTTATGTGTAAGATTTTGGAACACTTTTTATTTGGTTGTAATTGAGTTTTAGGACTGGCCACCCTAAAAGTGGCACAGTTGTAATTTTGAAGGACTTTGGCAAAATTTTCAGAATAGACACACTTCATGTGTTGAGGGTTAGGGTTGCCTAATTCCACAAATTGCTCTTATCAATTTCAAATCCTAATTTGAGGTTGTGGCAAGTGGCTTTAAGGCTAATTTGTGAGTAATATCAAATTTTCGTTGTTGCAATTTCCTTTTCATCACTAGTGAGTTGTATGTATGGTTGAATTTGATTTGTTATTAGCTAAATTAGATTACATTTGTAATCAATTTCATGTTGTTACAAGTGATTGGTTTTAGCCCTTAAGTTTTAACCATAAATTTAGCATCATTTTGAACTATGGATCACTTTGTTGGGAAAGTGGATCACAAAATTGGTTCTTACTATTTTGTGTGTAATTCATGTGGATTTATTTGTGATCATTATTATTTTGGAGGAATTTTTCATTGTGGAATTGTTATTTTCAATTTAGAGCATTCAAATTTCATTGCATTTCCATAAGGGTTCACACTAAACCTAGTAGAGTTGAACCGAAATTGAACAAGTGAATTGGGGTTTATAAATTACTCCAATTGCATGTGCTTAATCTTGGTTTTAGGCACATCATTTGTGCTATGTGAAAGAGTCTCTCTTGCTAAGCATCTACTCTTATCAATTTCTTGGAAGTTGTGGCGAGTTTGACTTGGAATTTCTTGTGAGTAATATCAAGATCTTCTAAGTTGCATCCTTTTATTGCTAGTGTATAATATCTAGTGATAATTGGTTGATTTTTTTCTACTTGTTGTTTCACACTAAATTAGGGTTCATATTGCTAGGATTACAAACCAATTTTAGAGAATTAAATTGCATTTTTATATGTAATTTGATTGGTACTGGAATTCCTTTGTATTACATCTAATTTGGGTTCATGCCAATTTAGGGATTTTACCTTGTTGAATTTTCCAATTGGATTGTGTTCATGTGCTTGAATTATTTAGGCACATCATATTTTGGTATCAGAGCATAGGAATTGAGGAAGGGATTTGTGTGATCATCGTTTGACAATTAGGGTTCTTGAAGTTGATTCTTAATCTGAATTTGTTGAAGTGAATTGTAGTAATGCTTGTGGATTTTATTTCATTATTATTGTTGTTAATTGAAGTGGACGTGGAAAACTTGTGGTAGCATTGTTTTCCTTGAGTTTGTCGTGAGTAAGAAAGAGTGATCCTTTGTGATCATTTGGAAAAGTGGAAATTTGAAACATAGAAGAGTGAATTATGTGTTGGTAATTTCGAAAATAGTAGTGTCATTTACAAATTCTAGATTTGCATTGTGTGGAGATAAGGAAGTTATTTGAAAATTCAAACACATCTTTTAAGTTTGAAGCAAGTCATTGAGTAGCATTGATTGAATGTTATTTGAATTTGAATTGTTCTTACCATTTATGGAGAAGGTTGCATTAAGAGTGTTTTTGAATTTGTTGCTGTGAGTGGTGTAGTGATTGTGTTGTGAAGGGTGTTGCAATGTGTGGTGTTGTGTGTGTTGAGGTGAGGAAGTGCTGCACGTAAAGTGGTATAGTTGTTTGAAGGGAGTGCACCGTGTTTGTGTTGTGTGTGTGGCAGTGTGAGTGTGTTGTAAATTGTTGTGGAGTTGTGTTGTGTAAAGAAGGTGCTGCACGTGGAGTATAAGAGTGTATATGTTCCGTGATTAGAAAGGGAAATTTAGTGGTAAAATTTGAATTTCAAAACAAGCATTTAAGTGTGTAAGTTATTAAGTATTGATACTTAAACACTTGCTTAGTTGAATTCAATAACTTACTACTTAGAAGTGTTTAATTATTGCTTCAACTTATTGTTTCCATAATTAAAGTGTAAGGAAGTGTGTGTTGCATTGGTTGGTTGCTGCATTATGGGTGTACAAGTGTGTGTGTGTTGCCATGGTGTGTGAAGTTAAATAGAGTTGTGTTTATTTTGTAGGTGATTTGATTGTTGTGGCGGGTGAAGTGTTGTTGTAGTGAAGGGAGTGTACTGCATTGTTTTAGATCATATTTGTACTTCATCAAATCAAATCCACAACTATGTCAAATGACAATGTGAATGGGGGCATTGGCAATGAGGCCAATAGCCAGGTTAGTGGAGGATAAGGTCATCGTACTGTAGGTGAGAGAACTTTGGAGGGATAGCTCAAGGACCTCACCACTATCGTTGATACACTAGCAACAAAGATTGACTGGATAACAATGCCACAACCACCAGTAGCGAATCCTCAAGCACCACCACCTACAGTAGCTCCTCAAAATGTTCAAAGGGAGGGAGCAGTAGGAGGAGGAAACTTGGGAAGGAGAGTGGAAGGAGATCATCATGCTTTTAAGGAGGAGAGGGATGATAACTTTGGGGTCAATCCTTACCCGAACAGGGATTTTAGGCTATCTAGGGGTTTAGAATATGTGAAGTTGCAAATGCCTTCATTTAATGGCAGGAATTCAGCAGATGACTATCTGGATTGGGAGGAGAAAGTTGAGGGCCTTTTTTAGTGTTATGAGATAGATGATAACATTAGAGTTCATCTTGTTGCTATTGAGTTTATAGTTTATGTTGCCTTATGGTGGAAGAATTTGGTGACCAATAGGCGAAGGGATAGAGAGGTGGAAATTCACACCTAGAGAGACATGAAAAGGATTTTAAGGAAGAGGTTCATTCCTGAGAACTATAGGCATGAACTATTTATGCGTTTACAAACATTGGGATAGGGAGGCAAAACAATGGATGACTATGTCCAGGAGTTTGAAACTTTAATGATCAGATGTGGGTCAGTAGAGTCTCCTGAGCAAACCCTGGTACGTTTTGTGTCTGAGTTGAAGTATGAGATAACCTGTGTTGTTGAGTTGTAGAGGTATAGTACACTTGATGAAGCTAGTTAGCTTTAAAAGTGGAAAGGCAGAGGCGATCCAATCCATTTCGGGTTACTAGTAACAGACCTAGTATTACTACTAAGCCCATGGGGGTTGATGGTCAGTTGGGTAGACCAAAGGGAGTAGGCAAGCATGTTAGGGCAGTAGATAAAGTTACCCCTAACACAGACAAAGAGAAAATTATTTCTAGGAAGGGCAAAGAGGTGGTTGGATTTGATGTTAGGCAGATAGTACCGGGTTGACTAGTGGGAAGATGTGTCGGATTAAATGCTTCAAATGTATGGGATTTAGACATATGGCTACGTAGTGTCCCAATAAGAAAGTAATGACAGTTATGGAGGGCACCAAAAAAGAAGATGAAGAAGAAGCTGTCGAGCCTATAGATCTATCCATGGCTTTGTAGGAGTATTATGATGATCAGAACGCTGAGACACATGAGGATAAAAAGGGTGAACATTACTTACCTATTAATGTGTTACACAGGGCTTTGACTTTATCTCCGAAGGCTAGGGACATATAGAGGCTGAACCTATTTCACATACCTTGTTGGATTTGAGGTAACCTTTGTGTGCTATTTATCGATAGTGGTAGTTGCACTAATGTCATATTTGCTGCATTAGTAGATAATTTACAACTAGCCACTATCCCGCATCCTAGCCCTTACAAATTGCATTGGTTAGATGACCGAGGTAATCTGTATGTTACATAGAGGGTAAAGGTGACAATCGGTGTAGGAGAAAAATACAGGGATGAGATTATCTGTGATGTGCTCTCTATGTGCGCCTTTCACTTATTGTTGGGTAGACCTTAGTTATTTGATAAAAAGGTGTTACATGACGGGTTCAGAAACACTTACATGTTTCGAAAGGATGGTATACGGATGGTTTTGACGCTTATGTCTCCATCTGAGGTGTGCTTTTTCCAAGAACAAATTAAAAATACCTCTGGATCTTCCAAAAGTTCAGCAAATAGGCAAACCAAGATATTGGGTTTCAGTCCAAGAGATGACCCCTTAGATTTGAGGGCAAATCTTTTAGAAGCCCGAGGAGATGATGGGGATCTACCTTGCAGTTTTAGCAGTGGAGGAACCTGACTTGGATGTATGAGCCCAAACATCCACATATGGCCACTTTTATCTAATAATATTTGATTTTTGTAGTTTAGCAGGTATATTGATCGATTTTACAGGATGGCTAAATAACATGCACTAAGGATCAACTTGCGGGACATTTTTGGAGTCACATCTAATGGCCCACAAATTGTTCAATTGAAGTGAAGAACCAGCCACTTGAAGACCTTCTTTTGCACTTGTAATTATCATTTTTTAACCGACCATTTGTGTTCATTTTGGAACTTGTAATTTGATTTTAGAACTAGCAACTTAGTGGTATATTTGTAATTTTTTTGAACATTTTTATCCTAATTGGAGCAAGTATAAATACTTGCTAACTATGGGTTTTAGGGAGCTTTTGTCAATTTGAGAAATAAACACTTTTGTGCCATGTGAGAGAGTCCCTCTTGCTAAACATCCACTCTTATCAATTTCTTAGAAATTGTGGCGAGTTTGGCTTGGAATTTGTTGTAAGTAATATCAAGATCTTCTAAGTTGCATCCTTTTATTGCTAGTATGTAATATCTAGTGATAATTGGTTGATTTTTTTCTACTTGTTGTTTCACGCCAAATTAGGTTTTATATTGCTAGGATTACAAACTAATTTTAGAGATTGGAATTGCATTTTTATATGTAATTTAATTGGTATTGGAATTCCTTTATATTATATCTAATTTGGGTTCACGCCATTGAGATTGTGTTCACGCCAATTTAGGGATTTTGCCTTATTGAATTCTCCAATTGGATTGTGTTTATGTGCTTAAATTATTTAGGCACATCATTAGTTCATGAAAACTCCTTACCTCAGCAGCTGATTTTGGTATCAGCCAATCCCTAATAGCCCTCACTTTTTCTTCATCTACTTTGACACTAAAACCAGTTATGATAAATCCAAGAAATGTTACCTCAGTTTGATAGAAAGAACACTTCTTGAGATTTTCATAAAGCTATTGCTCCCTTAGTATTGAAAACACTACCTGTAAATGCTCAACATGATTTTCCAGGTTTCTACTATAAATCAAAATGTCATTAAAATAAACAATAACAAATTTGCCAAAAAATTCCTTCATTACATGATTCATTAGTCTCATAAAGTACTAGGGGCATTGGTTAATCTAAATGGCATAACCATCCACTCATATAACCCATGACGTGTTTTAAAAGTGGTCTTCCACTTATTTCCTCCCCTCATTTAAATTTGGTGATATCCGCTTGTAAGATCCACCTTGGAGAATACTTGTGCACCATGAAGCTCATCTAACATATCATCAAGTCCAAGAATGAGATACCTATATTTGATGGTAATTTTGTTGATGGCTTTGCTATTAATGCACATCCTCCATATGCTATCCTTCTTAGGAACAACAAGTGCAAGAATAGCACAAGGACTGATACTTTCCCTAACAAGACCCCATTCTATGAATTCATCTACCTAACGCTTCAATTCTTTAACCTCTTTAGGATTCATGCGATATGCTAGTCTATTTAGCAAAACTAACTTAGGCTGAAAATCAATGGCATGTTCAATGCCTCTCAAAGGTGGCAATCCCTTAGGTAATTCGTCTGGAAATATATCTTTATACTCATCCAATACCTGGTTTACTATAGGGGGCAACTATTCACTATCATCCACCGTTAGTGTATATCTCATCTGCAATACATACACTAGCCTCACATTCTCTATGGCCTCCAGTTCATACTACCCTACTAATAATGTCTTCTTTTTCCCAGCCTTATTAATCTGTCTCTATGCCTCCTATACCTTTGTAGGTGACATGGGATTCAACACTATCTGCTTACCCTCCTTTTAGAACACATAAGTGTTCCTATAGCCATCATGTAACACTCTTCTATCATACAACCAAGGTCTGCTAAGAAGTATATGTGACATACACATTGGAAGAATATCACAAATAATTTCATCATGGTACTCCCTCATATTGAATGGGATCTTACCCCTCTGAGTAACATGTAAACTACCTTGTTCACTCAACCAATGTAGTTTGTAAGGCTTGGGATGTAGAGTAGTGACTAATTTTAATTTAGTCACTAACAAAGTAGTCACTACGTTAGTACAACTACCTCCATCAATGATAATAGTACAAAGATTACCTTAAACTCTGCAGGAAATGTGAAATAGATTCTCCCTCTGCTCATCCTCATTAATAGGAAAGGTAATCATTGCCTTACGTAATGCATTGATGGATAGATAATGATCATTCCCTTTATCTTTGTGTACCTCAGCATCTGCATCACCATAATGCTCATCTAACACAATCGATAGATCTGTGTTATCGTGCATGTCTTCTTCTTCTACCTCACTTTCAACCTCCATAGTAGTCATAACTTTCCTGTTTGGACATTATGCAATCATATGTCCAAAACCTAGATATTTAAAACATTTAACTTGGCGATTCCTCCCTCCCAATGTCCTAGCTACTGCCTGTTTGTTCTCATACTAAGCAACTGTTTTTCCTTTCCCAGATGATTCTTTCTCCCCTGTAATGTCTAGTACTACTGTATTCTTTTCTATACTTCTGCCATATCGCCCTCTATCAGCTTGTTTACCCTTAGACCCATAAAGTTTAATAGAAGATCCATACCTGTTATTCGATGCTTGATACTGATGAGATCACCTCTGCTTCTCCACTTTTAGAGATAACTGAATAGCCTTATCAATGGTGTCATACCTCTATAGCTCTACAATACATGAAATCTTATATTTTAACCCAGATACAAGTCTCACCATGGTCTGTTCAGGAGGTTCGACTGCTCCACATTGGATTATCAATGTCTCAAACCCTTGGACATACTCATCTACAGTTTTGCCTCCTTGTCTCAATTTCTAAAGATGCATGAATAACTCATGTCTTTAGTGCTCCGATATGAACCTCTTCCTCATAACCTATTTCATTTCCTACCAAGTAAGAATCTCAGCATCACCATCTCTCCTTCTATTGGCTACAAGGTTCTTCCACCATAAGGCGGCGTGTCCTATAAACTCAACTACTGTTAGACAAACCTTAGTGTGATCATTAATTTCATAACACTCAAAAAGGCCATCTACCTTATCTTCCCAGTTTAGATAATCCTCTACAGAATCCCTTCCAACAAATGTAGGCATTTGTAACTTTACATATTCTAGATCCCTAGGTGGCTTAAACTCATAGCTAGGATTAGGTTCATCCTCAAAGTTATCATCCCTTTCCTCCCGAAGAGCATGATAATCTCCACCCAATCTCCTACTCCTATTTCCTCCTCCTACTCCTTCCTTACGTGCATCATTAGGGGCTACCTGAGGCGGGGGTGCCTGTGGATTTGCCACTGGTGGTTGTGGCGATGTCATCCGATCAACCTGTGTTGCTAATGAACCTTAATTGAACATGAACCCTAGTTGAACATGTAACAATAATAAAATGAAGCTTTCGAATCCTTACTAAATATAACGCACTAGTAGAATCAAGGAACAATTTGCAATTGTTGATGCAACACAACAATTTCACTAGCCACAATCCCTAATCTAGAAATTGATAAGAGTATGTATGGAATAGAAGAGAAACCCCCCTTTCCACATGAAAAGCAATCGAATTATATTTCCTAAAAAGTGTGTTTTTGTTGTCATTTTACAAGTATTTATACTTATCATAAATATGGAAAAATAACACAAGGAAAATCACTACACATGGCACCGGTTCCTTTGATGCTCTCCTCAGTCCACAAAACACAACACAAGGTCAGTTTCTTTGATTCATTTAGGTTCACCATGGACTGTGAATCATCCACAAATCAAGCACTAGTGTATTTGCTCGTCGTCCTATAGTACCCAAAAGTGTACCTGATTAATACAAAACAATTATATAAAGTAAATGAAGACACTATGTGAATGTCTTCAAGTTCCATTTGTTCAAAAATGATTATCGATGCTAAGTTTTGTAGTCCTTTAGCTCTCACTCTTGTTATGGGTCTTGTTGCTACATTGATTTGATTCCCATCACTCTCTCTTTAAGCTCCTGGCTTCTCTCTCTTGCTCGACGAAGCATTTCCACAACTACAAGCTTGTAGTCGTGTATAGTAGGAGCTTCTACCACCTTCAATGTCCCCTCTACCACTTTAAGCCACCCCAAACCAACTTCACTGAACACCCTACTGGTGACTAAAACCCCAACCCATTTCTCCATTGTGAAACTATAGTAGTAACAACCTAATAGCTAAATTGACCTTTGCACTCCTTTTCCAATGACAAGCCTTGTTAGAAGTTATCGTCAAGTCGAAAAGTTTGCCAAGGTGTCTCAATAAGCCTGTTCGAACCTGGATTCGATTCAAACCTAAAACCCAAGTTTATGCCCCTTTGCCTTTTTAAATTTTTTTTTTGACATTCTATATTAAAAAGAAAAGAAAAGAAAACAACAATAAAAAATCTTTTTTTTTAATTCCTTAACTTAAAAAAATAAAATAAATAATTTTTTTTAGATTATAAAAAAATTATTTTAGAATTTTAAAAAGATTATTTTTTTAGACTTTTTTTTAAAAGTTACTTTTTAATAATTTTTTTAGAAATTTTAGATTTAAAAAAAATTAATTTTTATAGTTTCTATAAATTTATAAAAAATTATTTTTTTTCTATATATATATATTTTTAAAAAAAATCTTATTTTAACAATTTAGAATTTATGCGAACTATGACTTATCCAATCCTAAACAATGGGTATGTAAGTACCTATGGGGCAACCTCAATAATAAATTTTTAGAATAAATTTTCTTTAATTAAACTTTTTTTTTGAAAAATAAAATTTAATCAAAATCTTATAGGACCTATCACTAGAGTAACAGCCAAAGGGTTACAAAATTTGGTGATAAAAGTCTTCTTTGAACAATCCGACCCTAAAAATATTTGTTTAGTAAATTCTTTTCTATTACATATTTGTTGTTCATTCTAGTAGGTACACTTGTTGGTTTTTATAGGACGGTTAATAAACTCGCTAAAACTTAGTTTATGGGTTATTCATGGACCTACATAAGTCAAAGAAGAACTGGTCCATAGTATGTTCAATTGAAGTGAAGAACCGGTCACTTAAGTGGCATCCTTGTAATTTTTATGTTATTTTTACCCTAATTAAAGCAAGTATAAATACTTGCTTACTAGGGTTTTTGAGGAGCTTTTGACATTTTTGAAAACATACACTTTGTTGCCATGAGGGTTGTCCTTCTATTGCAATAGATCTCTTATCAATTTCTTAGTAAAATTGTGACAAGAATCAACTAGAGTGGATTGTGAGTAATATTAATCTTACTCTTATTGTTTTACAAATTGTGTTTAGTGAGTAATATCTAAGTACAATTTGTTGGTTATTTTGTCCTTGTCACGTGAATTAGGGTTTTTTATTTTCAAATTTGATCATTTGAAATTGAGATTGAATTCTAGTTCATTTTCATTGTTTTCCCATTGAAGTTTATACACTTGTTTGTTCCTTACATTAATTTAGTGTTAAACTCATGAATTGGGGTTCCATTGTGAAGTAATTTGAACATGCCATTTGTTGTTGGAGTTTGTTGTTGATGCTACTTGATTGATTTTTTGCTATCCAATTAGTGAGGTACATCACCACTTAAGCCTTCCAAAAAAAAAAAAGGATTTATTTTTCTAAATTATTTATTGAAGTCTTTTACTTTTACAGTTTTTTTTTTTGTATTGACTTTTGTTTATGTAGGATTTAGGATTTTTTTTTTCTAACAATGTGTGTTAAATACGGTCAGACCTAGGCTGTCTTAAAACCTTAGGATGGAAGCCATTGTGTAAGTTTTAGGGTACAGTGGAATAACCATTGCTTGAGGCCAATTAGGTTACCCCACTCAAGTTTTGACGAGACCTATGAGCCATTGCTTTGAAAATGAGTGAGGCCATAGAATTTGGAGACCTTTAGAACCTACCTAAATTGCATACAATCTTCATTAACCATAAAGTTACTATAACATTTAATTAAAGTTGCAACCCAATTAATGCTAGGGTGTCTTATAAATGATTATGTAAACCCTTCTGTATGTATCATAAATGTATATTGTAAATATACATTATATTATTTCCTTGTAAATACCTTTGTAAACAAATTTCTTGTAAATATATTTCCCAGTATATTAAAATTATGATGTAAATACCAAGTCTTAATAGGGTTGCAACCTAATAAAAACTATATTACTTTAATGGTGCTTACATTTGTATGTTGCTATTCATTTTTTTAATTACCTTTTCTTAAAAGAGAGAGAGAGAGGGAGAGAGAGAGAGAGTGATCAAACGGTTCATAAATAGTACTCATGAAATTGATAATTGTCCAAATTAATGGCAATAAACCAATAAAGCAATGAGCAAGAAGTCAATGGTATGCTAAGTGTCACGATCCGGGGTGTTTTCAAATGCACTAAGACCGTGCAACGCCGACTATCCCACCTCTATGGTAGTAGGCAAGCCTTCACGTAACTCCAAAGGCCAACGATCGGGCCTAAAACCTATATATCAAGGAACAAGCAACACAACGTAGGCAACAATAAGTAAAGAAATATGGGCAGGAATCAATGAATATGAATACACTTTTATTAATATTCACAAGGGACTTGCTACAACTAAAGTGTGTGGGGAGGTTTGTGTAAACTGGGAAAGCCTTGACCGTGATCAGTCAAGTGGTGAGTAAGCGCTTCAATCCAGAAGAGTACTCACACCCCCATAAAGAGCTTTATATGCATTCCTAGCTCTAGCAAGAGAAGACATTACATTTGTTGAGGAGGCAACACCTCCAAAAAAAAAAAAAAAAGTAAAATAAAATACAATAAAATATCTATGCTAAGATTGCAAAGGAGTTCCAACACCCCCACCCCCCCCCCCCCCCCCCCCCCCCCCCCCCTCCATTTACATAGATTACAAAAAAAAATGGTCATACCCTCCCCCACTTAATATATTGACGTCCTCGTTAATAGGTGTTAGAGTTTGACTCGGCTGCTTGATGTTTCCTTGTTTTTGGCTATCTCCTTCTGTGATAGAGGCTTGAGGTCTTCTTCTGTCTCCCAGCTATTGTCTTCCTCTCCACGATCTCTCCACTTAACTAAATACTCCTTGTATTTTGCTTTAGTGGTTGGATCTACAACACTTCTTTCAGCAAGGATGTCTTCGACGGCTTGACTTATGTTGAATGGGATCTTGATGTTCGGCCGCTTCGACTTGTTATGGGATGAATCTTCTAAATCAGCAAAATATGGCTTTAGGGCACTGACATGGAAGACGGGGTGCACCTTCAACCAACGTGGTGGCTCAATCTTATAAGCTGCTCTTTCGATCCTTGCAATGATAGGAACTAGACCAATATACTTCTGAATAAGTCTCCTATCCTTGTTCCTCAGCGATCTGACTTGCTCTGGAAGGATCTTAATGAGGACTTGATCTCCAACATTGAATTCTCTAGGCCTGCGCTTCATTTCTTCATGCGTTTGGAAGCCTTCTCAAGATACGTCTTGGCCACTTCAGAGTTCTGCTTCCAATCTTTGGAGAACTGATAAGCTCTTGGGCATCTTCTCGTATAAGGTGCTACCACTGTGTGGGGTAACAGTGGTTGTTGACCCATGATGATCTCCATAGGGCTCTTGTTGGAGGAAGAGCTCCGCTGGATGTTGAAATAGAACTGGGCGATATCCAGCAATTCCACCCAATTTAATTGATTGGCATTTACGAAATGCCGTAAATACTCCTCCAGCATACTGTTGAACCGCTCAGTCTGCCCATCACTTTGGGGATGATAGCTGGAGGTCATACTGAGTTTGGACCCTAAGATGTTGAACAATTCGATCCAGAACTTTCCCTTGAATCGGGCATCCCAATCACACACAATATTTTGGGGCACTCCCCAAAATTTCACCACATGCTTGAAAAATAGACGAGCTGTCTCGGTGGCATTGGAACTCTTTGTAGTCGGGATGAAGGTGGAATACTTTGAAAACCTGTCAACAATAACAAAAATAGTTGAATTCTCTCCCACTTTTGGTAAGGAAGTAATAAAGTCCATAGAAACACTCTCCCATGGTCGAGATGGCACCGGGAGGGGTTCCAACAACCCTGCAGGTTTCTGCCTCTCCACCTTGTCTTGTTGACAAGTTAAGCGTGTCCGGGTGTAACTCATCACATCTTCCTTCATATCCAGCCAGTAGTAACCCTTCTTTAATCAGCTCATCATCCTTTGCCAACCTAGATGACCAGCCCACAAAGTATCATGACATTCCTTCATGAGCACCCTCCTTAAGTTTCCAGACTTAGGAACATACAGGCGATGATCCTTCGTATAGATTAGATCACCTTCAATCCAGAATCTACGAGTCTTGCCCTCCTCGATAACTTCCACAAGCTCTTAGCCAACAAGTCTTGGCCTAAGTGTTCTCTTATCTGCTCCTAGATGGTAGTGGAAACTCGACTTGCAGATTGTTGAGCAATTTAGGCCAATGATGCCAAATCTGCTCTTCTACTCAATCCATCTGCAACCTGATTAGTCCAGCCACTTCGATACTCAATCTCCATATCAAACTCAGCAAGGAACTCCTGCCATCTAGCTTTTTTGCATAGAGCTTAGGTTGAGTTAAAATATGGCTGGCTGCAGAATTATCCGTCTTCACAAGGAACTTGGATCCTAAGAGGTAATGTTTCTACGTTCTAAGGCAATGCATAATTGCCATCAACTCTTTCTCTTGTGCCGAATATCGTCGCTCTGTGGCATTCAACTTCCAACTCTCATATGCCACGGGATGGCCCCCTTGCACTAGAACTCCACCTAGCACAATGTCCGAGGCATCTGTATGGACTTCGAATAGTTTAGAGATGTCAGGAAGGGTGAGGATAGGCTCCTCAGTCACTACCCGCTTCAACTCTTCAAAGGCTGCCTAACAATCTCCATTCCAAGACCACACCCAGTCCTTCTTTAAGAGGTAGTGAGGGGTGAAACTATTCGGGAGTACCCCTCTACAAATCGTTTGTAGTAATTGGCTAGTCCAAGAAAAGAGCACAACTTTGTAAGGCTTCTTTGAACTAGCCACTCTTTGATAGCTTCTACCTTGACCCCATCCATCTAAATCTGCCCTTCCTCAATAACATGCCCAAGGAAGTTAATGCATTTCTAAGCAAAGGCACATTTCTCCCGCTTCACATACAAATGGTTCTCTAGAAGTTTTTGAAAGACCATTTGCAAGTCTTTCATGTGGTCCTCTACTGTCCTGCTAAACACAACAATGTCATCTAGATAGATAACAACAAATTTATCCATATAATCACGGAATACGTTATTAATTAAAGTACAAAATGTTGCAAGAGCATTAGTGAGACTAAAGGGCATCACTAGAAACTCATAAGCCCCATATCGGGTTACGCAAGTGGTTTTAGGCTCATCACCCTCAACAATGCGAACCTGATGATAGCTTGAGCAAAGATCCAGTTTTGTGAAGTATTTAGCTCCACTCAGTTGATCAAACAAGTCAGCAATGAGAAGAATAGGATAGTGATTTCTCACTGTAAGCTTTTTGAGAGCTCGATAATCGATACACAATCTTAAACTCCCATCCTGCTTCTTTTGAAATAGCACGGGAGCCCCGAATGGTGCTTTAGAGGGACGGATGAAACCCGCCTCCAATAACTCATCCAATTGCTTCTTCAACTCCGTAAGCTTAGGAGGCGACATTCTACAAGGGGTACGGGCAGGTGGTTTGGCCCCTAGGACCAACTCAATCTCGTGGTCCACCGATCGTCTAGAAGGCAACGCCTTTAGAAGTTTATTTAGCATGACCGAACTAAACTCCTTTAGGATTTTTTGGATTTCCCCCGGAATCTCATCATTCCCTCTATCCTCCTTCTCTGAAAGGATAGCAAGAAATGTGGGCTCTTGATGTTGGAGCCCTCGCTTCAATTAAAGCGCTGATAGCATAATGGCCTTGATATTCTTCCCTTCTAAGTTCTCGGTATCGGCCTTCCCCCTCTGAATTAGGATACAACATGGCTTATCCCCTATGAACAGTAAGTAGTCTATGGCGGGCATTAGGGCAACTCTGGCATTCCTTAGGAAATCTATCCCCAAGACTATTCAAAATTCATCAAGGGATCATAGCATTTTTGGATCCCCAAGACTATCGCAGCAGTGAATTTGAGATTTCCACTCCAATCTCCAACCCTTACTTTCACATTTTTGGCAACCCCTCGAATCGGACGGGCCTTGGAGTTAACCGCTTTAATTTAGCTAGTATCCTCTATCAGCACTAGCCCCAATCTCTAGGCCTCAGGCACATCAATAAAGTTGTGTGTGGGCCCTGAATCTATCATAGCATTGGCACTCTTGCCATTAATATGTAGCTTCACAAACATTAGTTCATGCTCTGACTTCGCCTTGTTTCGAGCTAAGGGACTCTTCTCAACAGCCGACAACATGTGTAGAGCTCCCATCCTAGGCTGCTCTCCATAGTCTCCATCAAAATCTGACTCGTCTTGTTGAACCCTCCCTACCTTTCTAACATTGGTGTTGAGGGTTGCCTTGTGTGGGCATTCAGCTACCTTGTGCAGGCCATTGCACAAGAAACATGCAAATGAAGGCTTCTTGCTACTGCTCAATGACCCATTCTTTGAAGATTGCTGACAACTATAAGATTTCTTTTGATTCGTCGTGCTACTGCTACTACTTGCACTAGGGGCTCCCCCACTTTTGGGTTTGCCCGGCTTGCCAGACTTTCCACCCTCCTAGCTTATTGAGGCACTCTTGCCCCTATTGTCATGGGTGTAGTCTGTCACGCATTCAGCCACTGCTTGGGCCTCGGCGACAGTTCCTACTCTTTGCCGTTGCAACTCATTTCTAGCAAAAGGCTTCAAACCCTCTAGAAAATAAAACAATTTATCTGATTCCCCCATGGATCGGATATCCAGCATCAATGTCGAGAACTCCCTGACATACTTCCTGATGTCATCGGTATGCCGCAGCTCGCACAGCTTCTTTCTCGCATTGTACTTAACATTCTCAAGAAAGAATTGAGCCCTCAATTTGGCCCTCAACTCTTCCTAAGTATCCACATGGGCCATTCCCGCTTGGATCTGACCCCACTTGGTTCGCCACCACAGCTTAGCATCATCAATTAGAAACCTTGCTGCAGTCTTCACCTTTGTTTCCTCATCGGTCAGCCCTATTGCCTCAAGGTACTGATCCATGTCAAAGATGAAGTTTTCTAGTAGTTTAGCGTCTCTCATGCTAGTGAATGCCCTCAGGTTAGGCACTTTCACTTGATTGGCTGGCCTCGCAGTGTAAGCTAGAGCATTCCCAATAACTCGGGTTAGCATAGCAATTTGGGCCTTCAACTCTTCTGTGGCCCCTTCAATTGCCCCATGAAACTCCTCCTTGAGGCCCCTCGCTACCTCTGCTGAACCTTCCACCGTAGCATAGTCATCCTTCATCCTCTTCTTTAAGCTATTAGCAGATGCCTTGATTTCATCTCTAAGCGTATTTACGGCTTCTCGAAACTCTTCAGAAAGTTCCACCATCTCTTGTCCCAACCCCTTAAGACTCTTTACTCTACCCTCGAGTGGACCTAGAACATTAACAGTCTGTTCCATTCGCTGCATGGCTCCCTCAAGTTGTTCAACTCTTCGGGCAACGTCCTTGTTATGCGTCATGGTTGATCTCTCTAGACTAACCTTGAGCTCTGATACCAATTGTCACGGTCCGGGGTGTTCTTAAATGCACTAAGACCATGCGGCACCGACTATCCCACCTCTGTGGTAGTAGGCAAGCCTTCATGTAACCCTAAAGGCCAATGATCGGGCTTAAAACCTATGTATCAAGGAACAAGCAACACAATATAGGCAATAATAAGTAAAGAGACACGGGCAGGAATCAATGAATATGAATACACTTTTATTAATATTCATAAGGGACTTGTTATAACTAAAGTGTGGTGGGGGTTTGTGTAAACTAGGAAAGCCTTAACCGTGATCAGTCAAGTGGTGAGTAAGAGCTTCAATCCAAAAGAGTACTCACACCCCCATAAAGAGCTTTAGCAAGAGAAGACATTACATTTGTTGAAGAGGCAACACCTCCAAAATAAAAATAAAGTAAAATAAAATACAATAAAATATCTATGCTAAGATTGCAAAGGAGTTCCACCCCCACACCCCCCCCCCCCCCCCCCCCCCAATTTACATAGATTACAAAAAAAAAAAAGGTCGCACCAAGCATACCCAACTCTTGAGTCTAGCTACTTAAAGCGGAGGTGAATTATTGGAGAGAAAGAGCCAAGGGGGTAGAATTAGACATGTAGATTCTCTTGGCCCAAGCTAAATGAATTGAAGGTCTCCTTAAGTAGGCATTGAAGATGTTACAACGACTAGGAGCACAATTGCAAGATTAGATTAAGAAAATTTAATCCTGTAAACTAATCTAGAAACAATTGGCAAGTTCATGAATAATAATAATAAATTATGTTTTTCTTCAGGAGCCATTTAATCTCTCTCTCTCTTTCTCTCTTTACTTTAGCCCTTTTCTTCAATAATAGTGCATAAAAATGGAGAAAAAAAAAGAAATAGATAATAGAATTTGTAAATATTTTTTTTCAATCATCTTACATAACTAAAAAAACAATCAATCCTTTACCTCGTAAAATAGTCATTAAAAGTTTACTTGTACTTAATGTCCTTTCTAAAAAAAAGTCATTATTATTATTGTAAATAAATAATAATCTTCTCATTTCATCCCCCCTGTAAATATTGGTTATTCCACTCATTTTCATCTCCTTAGGATTTTAGAATCACAATCATTGTTTTAGTTAATGTCTAAGTCCTTTTTTTATTTTCAAATTTAATTTTAAATGAAGAAGAATAAAAAAAAGAAAAATAATTGCTAATAGATACAAATTCTCTTAGGATTTTAGCCTCTAAGTAACTAGCCTTATTACCCAAACTCATAATGGCTAGTGACAATAATGATAACAACAGTAGCATTGATACCTCTGTTGACTCAATGATATCTGCTCTATAACAGTCTGTGAATAAGATCTCTGAGCAATTCCAATTTTCCATTGAAGGTATAAATCTTTTCAAGGCCCTCTAAGCATCACAAGAGAGGCATTCAAAGGCCCACCTTAGGGAGACAATTGAATTTCCACCTCATGAAGGAATTAGGCCTAACATAGTAGTCAACATGGGCCTTAATACTAAAGACCTAAAAGAGGAGTTGGAAAATAAACAAAAGGAAATGGAGAGAAAACTATTCCAACAATTCTTTGACAAGTTGAGAGTTCTGAGATATCGTGAAAGGTTCAATCAAATCACTGGCATTACTATAAATGACATAGATGCTTATCCAGAAAAATTTAAAGTACCAAACTATGATGGGATTGGATGCCCTAAGCTCCACATAAGGTTGTGTTTATATAAGATGGCTTGTTATACCAAACATGAGCGGCTGTTGACCCAAACTTTCCAAGACAATTTAATTAGGCTCACACTGACTTGGTATGCCCAACTAGATCTAAATGAGATTGATACATGGGACAAATTAGCTTGTGTATTTTACAACCAATATAAGTTCAACATAAAGATAGGCCCTTCTATATGGAATCTTCAAGGAATGAACAAAAGTAATAAGGAAACCTTTAAGGAATATGCCTAAAGATGGAGAAGCATGGTAGCTAGAGTCAACCCTCCTCCCCTTGAAAAAGATCCCACCTCTACGTTCATCAACACATTAGATGAGCTATATTGTCAGCATTTGATTAGTAGCCCTTTGCCCAATTTTGGAGATATAGTAGTTGTTGGCAACATGAATGAAGAAGCCATCAAAATGGTGAAGTTGACTAGAAAAAGACTAACCCTACTGGATTATGATGCAACTATAAATGCTATAATATTAAAGTCCGTATAAAGCAAGAAAGGCCCAAAGATACCTAAAAGGAAATTCACTTAAATTCTTGTCTCATTATTATAAGTTTTGATCATCTAAGGAGAAATGGCTTGTTGTATCCTAAAGATCCAATATTAGGATATAAGCCAAGAAAATATGACCCAAATGCGCAATGTGAATACCACATGGGTTAATAAGGACATGTTACAAATAACTGTTGGGAGCTAAAAAGCAAGATCTAAAACTTAACACATGTAAAGGCAATCTAAATAAACTTTATCTATGATTCGATGTATACTATCAACATGTTGAACTCAGATGAAACTGAAATGGTCTAAAGTTTAGAAGAAATATTAGTGCCTTTTAAGCAACTAGTCCATGATTTAAAGTAAGCTAGTCATCTACAAGAGGTAAACTTGAATGATGGAACCCAAGTCAAAATTGAGGTGTAAAGGTTAATAGCTTTTAGGATCATCAAGAAAGAAAAAGTTGTAGAGAAGAAGCCTATCATTCAACAAGAGGTTTTATCCTATGAAGAAAGGCTCACAATTCTTGAAGAAAAGGTGACAACTCTATAGGAAAGGATTACAGACTTAGAAATGACCATGGGCCTTATATTGAAAAGATTCCAACTTGCAATTCCTCTCGAGTAAACACAACTCCTTCAAAATCAGAGAGAATTATTAAGCCCCAATACTGATATGGGGCCAAAAGAAAAAAAGCTAGAAGCTAACCCACCAAGCAAGAAAATACAATTCCAAGGTCATAGAAGGTAATTGACTCCATTAAAGATCACAATGGCTCAAACTAAACTACAAGCCAAGGAATTATGACCCAAACACACAATGTGACTATCATATGGGTCAGATAGATCACTTAACTGAAAATTGCTAGAAGTAGAAGAATAAGATTTAAGACCTCATAGATTTAAAGATTATTTAGCTAGACCTCTTAGAAGTCAGTGACAATTTTTCTCTAAGCCATGAAGGACCATCTTCAATGGCTAATGTTGAAAGCTTACTACTACCACATGATAAGTTAACTAATCATTTGAAATAATTAGGGATATCAGAGTGAGGGGCAAATGTTAGCAAGTTAAAAGGATTAATCTTTGCCAAAGTTGTAATAGCAAAAGAAATGAATCATTTGAATAAAAATTATCTATAGGAATTTTTCTTAATTTTAGAGGCATGGTACTCAACATGAGGCATTAAGATCTTTTAAGGATAGTTAACCAAATATGACATCTCACCAATTGAAAAGTTTAGGATGAAAAGAGCTAAACTATATCTCAAACACCAACCTTAAAACACTTGAGAAGTTAAGTGTCATCATTGTAAGGTTTTCGAACTCATTCTTCAATGGAGGTCTATCTTGAATTTAATACGTAATTCAAAATGATGTTAGGTATTTATTTCTTTATCCTAAACACAATCATCCCTTGTCTACCTAATTAAGCCTTTTCAAAACCCCTACAATTGGGTAGTCAGGCCATCGATTAAGAGAAAAGGATTACCTAATTTGTACTTACCCTAATTGCATCAATTCAAGAATAATTAATGTCGTTGATAATTTATTTTCTTTGAGATTAAGAAAAATCTACAAGCACATCTTATGACAAAAAAAAAAGGGTGATTAAGGCCCATACATAAAAAGGCCACAAGCTTTTAAGAGTTACAATTCTAAACCAAGGTGCACCCATAACACCACTCCTCTTTAAAGGTTTTTCAAATCAAAAGAGATATTTTATCCTAGAAAAAAAGTTGCTTTTGAAATTGGGGCAAGTACGTATTTAGTTTTCCTTAAAAGCTCTTGACTTGTAAACTTGGATCAAAATAATAAATAGGCCTTTTCATTAACATTTTTTTGAGACCGATAACCAAAAACCTATGTTCCATTGCAAATATGAAAAAAGACCTCACAGATTGATTTAAGCGTATCACTTATAAAATAGACCATAATTTTTGGAATTAGAGCTAAGAGAGAAATCTAGATCGAGAGAAGGTAAATAAAGTCCTCTTAAACTAAATTGATCATTAGTAAGATATCTACTTTCAAATAGATAGATGATTGAAACCATAAAAATCATTCTCATAAGTTTAAAGATCAATATTCCAATAAAGGAGCTTAAAGCCTTTAAGAAGAGTTCAAAGCCCCTAAGGACTGTGATCCCCTAAAAAGGAAGAAATTCCCTAAAGAAATGGTCCCCAAACAGAACTAGCCACTATGGGTAAGTGAAAAAAGGCTTATTGTTTAGTAAGAGTGCTTGGGAATTTGTAAAGAATCTATATCTGTTAGTAAAAAAAAAACAAAAAAGAAAAATTTTTAGCATGTCAACTCTAATAGCTAATTCTTGTTTAAGTCAAAGTCAATCAACAACAATTTTGTCCACTTTAATTTGTTACCCCTAACAATCAAGTCTTATCCAAGTTGAAAGTCTTCATCTCATTTTTTTTTTAGTGACCCTTATAAACTTTTATCTCTAATGTTGGCATCATTCTAATTTTTCAAGTTGTAGGATCTCTTTTGTCGTAATCCCCATGGATCACATGCTCACCAGAGCGTTATCCAGTTTTAAGATTGCCTAGTCTTTAGAGTGCTATCTTAAGTTAAAGTAAATGGATCACTTGCTCTTTAGAGCAATATCTAATTTTAGGATTGCTTACTCTTTAGAGTGCTATCCTAAGTTAAAGTAAATGAATCTCTTGCTCATTAGAGCGTTATCTAGTTTTAGGATCACCTACTCTTTAGAGCGCTATCTTAAGTTAAAGTAAATGGATCACTTGGTCATTAAAGCTTTATCCAGTTTTAGAACTGCCTACCCTTTAGAGTGTTATCCTAGGTTAAAGTAAATGAATCACTTGCTCATTAGAGCATTATCCAATTTTAGGATCATCTGCTTTTTAAAGTGTTATCCTAAGTTAAAGTAAATGGATCACTTGCTCATCAAAGCATTATCCAATTTTAAGTTCGCTTACTCTTTAGAGTGCTATCTTAGGTTAAAATAAAAGGATCACGTGCTCATAATAAGCGTTGTCCCTATTTTCAAGACCAATAGACCAAATCCTTTATTCAAGTTTTCAAATAGTTAGCTCATTAAAGCACTAATAAAACCTTTTTAGCCAAAAATGGCTTATCTCTTACGTCCTTGTGGTAAGGTTTTCCTCAAACTTCGCCTTAAAGAGGGGCAGCTCTAAATGTCTTATTTTTGCTCCCTTTAGTTTTTTTTTTTTTTAAGATAAGAAAAAAATTGGAATAAATACAATTTGTTTGCTTTACAAAATTGAGGCACATGCCAATAGCTTAATTGGAAAACATACACATATATTCTTAGGAGACCCAAGTTTGATCCCCCCATCATGCGTGTAGACTCTCATATTTGTTTTGGAACAAAAGATGAAAAAAATACCACTTAGTTGCAATAATAAATTGAGGTACATGCTAACAACCTATTAGAAAGCAGACACATAAAAGGAGGAACAACCCAAGTTCAAAACAGGCGTGAGGTGTCCATTTTTTTTTTCCTTCCTAGCCATGTGGCTACCATCCATTGTCTGGCCATTATTCATCACCTTCCTCCTCTATCTTCTTCCTCCATTTCCATTTCGGATAGCACTTTTCAAGCCATTTCTAACCTTCTTTTCTTTGTGATTTCACCAATTTAATGGTGAAATTGTGAACACAAGCTAGCATACTTTGAATCAAGCCTAAGAAATTATCCAAATTCAATCAAAAAGAGAATTTAATTAACATTTGAAAATTGAAAAAAATTTGAAAGTGTGGATTTTTCTTTGATTAGCCAAAGTTCGATTTTGGCAATTACAGTAAGCATTGAAGCTTCTATTTAATTATACACTAAAGAGTCATTTTGGCAAGCAATTACACTCAAATCTCAATTAATTTCATTAAAATTCAAAATAAAAATATTTAAACACATTATTTTGATTTTTGAATTTAATACAAACTGAAACTTTCTAAGCTTAGATCGATACCGGATAGTATAAATAGGAGCTCAAGCAAGCCTTCAAGATGAGGACCAAGTATAGAAAACCACCCATTCTCACTTTCGTAAAAGAGTCCAAAGGTCTCTCTCTCTAAGCTCCCAATTTCTCTCTCTAGCTCGACGGAGCATTTCCATACTTGCAAGCTTAGAGTCATGTACAACAAGAGTTTCTACCACCTTCAAAGTCTCCTCCTCCACTTCAAGCCACCCTAAAGCAACTTCACTATATGCCCCACCAAAGACCAAAACCCTAACACATTTCTCCATCATGAAACTCTAGCAGTAACAACCTAATAGCCAAATTGACCTCTACACTCCTTTACTAATGACAAGCCTTGTTGAATGTTACCGTCAAGTTGAAAAGTTCACTGAGGTGTCCTAATCAGCCTGTTCGGACCTAGATTTAATTCAAACTTGAAGCCCAGGTTTGTGCCCCTTTACCCTTTTTTTAATAAAAAATTTAGTTTTTTTTTAATATGTTTTTAGACATTTTATCTTTATGAAAAATTTTAATTTTTTATAATTTCTATAAATTTATAAAAAAATTATTTTTTTTCTGTATATTTAAAAAAAAAATCTTATTTTAACAATTTAGAATTTATGCAAAGCATGACCAGTTTAATCCCAAATAATGGGTATGCAAGCACCTATGGGGCAACCTAAATAATAAATTTTTTAGAATAAATTTTCTTTAATTAAACATTTTTTTAAATTAATTTTAGAAGGTTAAAGTAATAATTATAGTATTTTAAATAATAGATTAAAATCTTTGGTTTTCTAAAAGTACATGTATGTATTTATTTCTTTTTTTTTTTTTGTAAGATTAGTAGCCAAGTTAGAATTAATATCACTCTATTAATTTTAACTTGATATTTTCCGAATCATAATCGGGTGGCGACTCCCATTTTTAAAATTATTTTTTTTTCTAATCTTAGTCGAGGGTTTATATTAAATGAGTATAAGGTTTAGTGTAAACTAGATTAGGAAAAGGAGGAAAAATTAGGCTCAATAAATGGGATACATTTTCTTAAGGAGAAAATTATGATTGTCTATCTTTAATCTCTTACATTCAATTAGGCTTAACTTTTGCTCCATCTATTCTAACTTACTTTGAACTTAACTAGTTAAAGTTAGCTCATTAATTGCCCCCTCGTATTGGGCTAATTCTTTAGTCTTGGAAATGTGCCCCCTATTGAGATGAGCCCATTAACTTAGTTAAATAGTTACCCTAAGCTCAATCTAGTGAGTTGAGCTTGGTCAACTTACTTGCAATAGTTACCTTAGATATGGTTGATTTGTTTCTCCACATGCCCTAATGGTGATGGTGCCAAAGCCAAATTGAGGAGTTTGTGCCCTTTTACCTCCATTGAACTGATTGTCCCCCTTAGGTTAGATTTACTGAATTGGAATTGATCTCATTAGGCTTTTGATTAGTAACTCTATAAACCATAATGGAGATAGGCTTGGATTATTTTTTAGGCTTTATGGAATGGATAGGTTTTGTGTATGTGTTCATTAGGGTTTGGGGTGGGTACATAGGCTCAGTGTGTCTTAGGTCTTTGAAAGAGGTTAAGTCTTGAGCTTGTTAGGTCTTCTTGCTATGTTAAGAGTTGTGTTTAGGTTTTAGGCTTTCTTGGTGGATTAGAAGTTGAGTTTGGCTTGGAAATAGGTGGACAGTTTTGTCTCCACTATTCTCAAGAGTTATTCTTACTAGCTCCTTAAAGTATGTACCCCTCTCCAATGAGCTTTCCCTTTTACCCCTCATATTGGATTTTAGTGGTCTCTTAGCATGCGAGGTATTCTAATTTTAAAATTTGATTTACTTTAAGCTTCTTAGATCTCGAGTGCGTGACTTCAGGCTTTGGGTTAGGCCACTTCACTTAAAAGCAAATTTTGAAAGTCTTTTGAGAACTCCTACTTGTTAGAAAAATCCATTATTTCTTTTCTTTTTTAAAAAAAAAAAGCTTTATTCATTTCAATCTTTTTTTTTTTAAGAAAAAGGACTCTTTCTTTTTAGATTTTTTTTGAAAACCTTTTATTCTTTAAAAGTCATAATTAACAAGAGTCTAGAATTAGTAAATGTATCAACTTACATGGTGGACACTAATAAAGGTGACTAAACCTAATACAAGACTATTTATAAGATAATAAATTCTATAACAAAGGTCAAATGGTGACAAAATTCTAAAAGGTGACGACATGAACAATAATCTATGTGTGACAATTTATAAATGGTAATTATAAGGGTGATAGACTATTCTTAATATTACAAAGGTAATATGATAACAACTCATGATATACGATATTATAAAAATGTGGTACACTACAAAGAATGATAAATTATTAAAAGGCAATGACTATTGACAATCTAATGGAAGAGGATTATTTACAACCTATGGGAATAGGTGAAGTTTTTATTTTTGTACTTTTTTTTATTTTTGAGACTAAAGTTTCATGATTTATAGGTTTTGCTATTTTATAGATAAAGCTAGTAATTATGACACTCTTTGATAAGAAATTATTTATAGGTTAACAAATTTAATGGAAACTTATAAAGAGGTTTTATTACAAAGGTAATTGATCTAATGAAAGGGTGGCAACTTACAAAAAGTGATAAGTTATTAAAAGGTGATAACTATTGATAATATATAACGAGAAGATTATTTAATATTTACAACCTATGAAAACAATTAGAGAACTTATCTCCTTTTTAATTTCATGAACTTTTCTTTCCAATTTTGACAATTTTATGACACTATTTAGAAAGAAATTGTTTACAAATTTATGCAAAGTGGAATCCTATTGGAAGAGGGATTTTACTATAAAGAGATAGAACAAATTGTTAGGTTATAATTGCCTATAGGGACGATAACAAAGGGTTACGAATATTTACAAGGTTGATCACAAATATTTACAGAAGGAATGCTAGGTTAATCTAATATTGATAACTACTTATAGGTTAGAACATTTGTTATTTACAAGGTTAGTGTCTAAAAATTATTATTGATAATTTAAATTTTTTTATTTTTATAGGGTTGATAATCTAAAGGTTAAAAATATTTATAAAGAAGTGGTTTAAGATGAATGATTATTTTACAAAATAATGAGTTTAAGGGTGATAATTATTTATAACCTAATTACTTACAAGTTTCATTTTTCATTTTTCTTTTCTGTTTTATTTTTTTGAAAAACAGTAATATAAACATATATAAGTAAGAAATAAATTAACAAACATGTAAATTATAACAGGATAAAAACACATGGATGTAAAGGCCGACAATTGCATAATAGTGTGGCAATTTTATTGAGTTGTAACTTTATTATTATCTCGATATTATATGAACATGCATCTTTTTTTTTTTTTTTGAAAAAAATAGTTTACAATATGTTATAATACATTGGGATATTAATAAAATTACAACTCTTAATTATTACTATATTCTTTTTTACAATATGACACTATTTTCATTTGCCAACGTATGATCATGAATGTAATATGGTGAGTTTTATAGGCCCTTAAGCTTTATGGTCTTACACATTCTTGAAAAAATTGATCTCGGGCTACATTGAAGTAAAAGTGGGGTAACCTAATCACTAACAGAAGGCGGTTACACCACAACTCCCAAATGGTTACATAATGGTTCCCCTTCCTAAATTCCTAAGATGGTCTGGTTTCGACCATATCTAACACACATCTTTCTTTTCAAACAAATTCCTTTTAAAATTAGCCCATTAGGCCTTTCTTTGTTTTCTCATGTTTTCTTTTATACCATCAACACCCAATTAGTACAACTATTTATAAATATATATATATATTTACAATAAAGAAACTTTATTTTTTTAAAAAAAAATGAAGGCCTTAAAATTATTTTTGGAAATTCCCTTATGGTTAACCCACTTGGTCCCCAATGGAGTTGCTAATCTATCAAGCCTAAATTTCAGTCTCCCTTTTCCTTAATTAGGCTTACATTAAGCTTAACCTACTTAACATAAGCCTCTTGGTTAAATTGAGGAAAAGTTTATTGTTAAAAAAAAAATGGAGTCGCCACCCGACTTATGTTGGGAAAAAGTGTAAAATTAAGGTTTACGGGTAGATAAACCTTAATTTTAGTCACTACTCCATTTTTTTCCTAAAATAATTTTCAAAAAAAAAAAAGAAATTAGAGATTATGGACTCGGATGCTATCTTATTAAAACTTTTAAGATTTCCATAAGAGAGTTTCTAAAAATAATTACAAAGGCTTTCGAGATTTCTTCTTTTTGAAAAATTTTCATAAAAAGTTTCTTTTTTAAAAAACAAATATAGTTAATTTTTTTTTTCAATTTTTAAGGCTGCCTGAAGTGCCTAAGTACTTGCTAACTAAAACCAAGAACATGTAGTTCTTTTTTTTTTTTTTAATAAAAACTTTAGTTTGTTGGTTTATTTTATTTCAAAAATGCTGGCTTTACATTTTTAGCCTTTTTTTACAAAATTTTTCTAAATCCTTAGTTTTGTTTTCAATAAAAAAACAAAAAAAAAATCTATTTTTTTTTTTAAAAAAGGCCAATTGAAAGTTTTTTATTAAAAAAATTTGACTTTTCTAAGTGAGAGAAAAAAAATAGAGAAAGATTTAAAAACAAATCTTATTGAAAATTTCCTAAAAAGAAAGAAACTAAAAAAAAAAAAAACATAAAGCTTACCTTAGTGCAGGCAATTTAGGCCGATTCAAGGGCCTTTAGTCATTAGTGGCAACAGTTCACGGGTAAGTCAGGCTCTTACTATGGTGGGAAAGTAAACCCCTCAATCAATTTTAAGATCAAAAGTTTGTATTTTGGTCAATTTCACTCGAACCCGTTCTTCAAACTTGTAAACCCAAACTTTGATTCTTGATCCAATTAGAGCAACTCCCTAGTTATTGAAGGCAATTGATGTTTGAGATTTACTCTAATGATGAAAGAGAGTAATTATATGGCTTTGGTTTACTTTAATTTGCTCTCAAATGAGAGAAATTGAAAAGAGAGAAAGAGAGGATGGTTGCGGGTACTATCCTAGATTAAGTAAGTGATTTGAGGTTGTTAATTCTTTTCCCTTCCCCATAATGAGTTCTAGGGACTCCTATTTATATTGACAAGTGACGAGTAGTGTTCAAGAAATCCTAGATTTGAAGAAATATCGAATCTTTGCAATAATTGGTATTTTCGATTCTTAAACATTTTTTAGTTGAATTTATTGTGATTTTTGTGGAAATATTTCAAAATTGAAGATGGAAATATGTTCTATAGGCTTTACTTGACTAATTTATACCTTTGATTCGTGATTTGCAAGTTAATTTAGCCTATAATATTTCCTTAAAAATCAAATGTAATATGTGTATACTTTATTTTTTTCCTATTTTCAAGTTTATTTTTATGGTAAATTCCTTTATTATAAAATTTGAATTTAGAGTGCAATGGATAGTACTCTTGGCCAAAAGATGAGAGAAGTTGGATAAAAAATAGGAGGAATTGGACCATTTTTTCTTTCCTTTTTTGTTTCATTACACAAGAGTACCAGGAAGAAGATGAAGCTACGTGGTCATCTACTAGGCAAATTACACGTGTAGGTGTAATTTACACACCTATTCAAAATTAAAAAGGGGCATAGAACACACCCATCAACTTTTTTCTTAGTTTAATATTGCTCTAAATAATATTTGATCCTTTACAAGCCAATATGAAATTAACCCAAACCCCATGAATCACAAAAAATGGGTGCAATTAATAAGTCTAATATGCATATATAAAATTATTATTATTATTTTCTTTCCAATAATTATTCCTACCTCAAGATAAACCAAATTGGCTATCGCCTGACTTTTATTTATTTATTTTGTATTTTTGGCCTTTTCCCTAAAATTAAGGCTTAAACTAAAAAAAAAATTCAAGTAAATCTCCTTAACTTAGTCCACATTAGCACAATGGTAAAGTAATGAACAATACCTTCACCTTCCTCTTCATCCTCATCTCCCTTGATTGATTCATCCTTTTCTTTAAAGGAGACTTTCTCTCCCATTTCTTCTAAAACGGGCCTGATTCCAAACTGAATAGCGATGATCATCTTGACATTCTAATACTATCCCAATCACCTAATTGTCTCAATAGAAAATTGGTAACCCACTTATCATTGTCTAGCAGCTCAATGGGCTTTGTCCTGATTGGCTTGACCTACCTAGTCTAGAAATCAAGGTCACCATCTGACTTGATTTTGACAAGTTTATCTTTCCAACCATGAATGTAGAAGGCCAGACCTTTGAGCAGCTTGCACTTTAGTTGGTAGGTTAAGTAATATTGGCCTACTGCTAACCTATTCCTCTTAATAGTATAAAACTACTGAAACAACTTTAGCGTGGGTCATATCCTATGATCCATACACAACACCTTGAAGGCCACCAAGATCCAGAATAAATTGGGGACAAGATGATAAGGGCTGATCTAGTGGTAATTAAAGATTTCCTTTTGGAACTTTGTAAATGACAACTAAACCCCAAACTCGAAGTGCTTATAGTACATGAAGAACTCTTGCTCTCTTGCTAAAGCAACACTGTCAAGTAGATTTAGCTTCGCTGCTTGCTACGCCTTTGGCATAGGTTTAAAGTATAAAGATACACCTTTGATGTCACTATTAGAAATTTTGCTTTAAACACCATTAGGCTTATCACTGCCAACTATAGCTTTGTCATAAAATGGAACCAAATGCCTCTTGCACTTGCCATCGTTGTCATAAACATCCCTCAATAACTCCTTAATAATTAGTTTCTTGCCCACTTCCACTACAACTACCGTATCAATGGACCTAACATCGTTATTTGCTATCGCTACTACCACTTCTAAGGGGGAAACAACCTTCTTAGGCTCCGGTGCCAGCATGAGCTCATGCTTTATGGTGGTGAGTGAAGAATTTGATTCGGTTTTTGACATACCTACGAAAAATATAGGTTAAAGAAAAGTGTGAAGGTGGGTTGACGAAGGATAATTGGAGAGCCCTGCTTTAAATCAAAGAAAGTGTATTTTAACTAAAAAGAAAAAGCAAAGGTATTTCTCTCCCTTCAATTTGGATATTTATAACTGAGCACAAACACCAAAGTAGGCAAATATCGAAGCAATAGCCTATTGAAACAACCCTAAACAAGGAGATTTTAACACATGGTGACTAGGCTAAAAGGAACGACTATGATGCACTTGTGTATAACCATCGTATTAAGGTCAATTACCTAACACTTGACACTTGTTCACTAGCATTTAATGTACTTAGACGCATGCATCTAAAAAAATTTTAATTGAAATTTCCTTGAAAAGCCAAGTGATGAACAACCGAACAACCTCTTTATTATTCCACCCCTTCAAATAGGTCACACCTCTTCTATCTAGCTTAGGTTCATTAGCACACCATGGGGAGGTTGTTCTCGGTTCTACACAACTTTTAAATCTAGCTTTGCACCAAACAGATCCTGCCATTGTGCATGGTACAACAGTTTCACCAAAACCATTAGCAACCTTAAAACAACTCAGACCCTATGCCTACTCCAATTTTTAACTTAAAATCATAAGCTAGACCCCTCAAATCAATTTGTGCACCTACATACATATATCTTAATGGCTTGTCTAATGCATGCTCTCTTTATTGCCTAACCACTAAAGAGAGTGGGGGGACAAATGTTAATAGGCTATTTTAGTTATGGGCCTAGACTTCATCCAAACCTATATTCTATTTCACGTAGAAAGTTCGGTCATTAGCTCACTTAAGAACTCTGCCTTAAAAGTCATGGCCCCTTGATCTAATCAACTACAAAAAAGGCATGTTGCAGACCAAGTCATTAACTCTACCACTACTTGAGCACCTTATATGTGTAGTCACAAACATGCCCCACGTTCTCTAAGGATAACTACACATTGGTGCTACTTATAAATGCTTGAACTCATCTACTCGTAAGGGAATTAAACCTCGAAACCTTAAGACAGTATTTCCCATAATATCCCAATTCTCTTAAAAGTTATCTAACTTGAGTGTTGGAGTGGTAATGCTGAACAATCCTAACACCCCCATAACTTATCCTTTCATTGTGCATTGCGAGCTAATCCATTCTCTATTGAAATCAACAAACAACAAGACTAAAGGAACATTGCAAATAATCTTCTAAATTTAATTTTGACGTGAACATATTTAAAACTTATAAAATATATTTTAACATTGCTAAAGTTTGATAAATTAACAACATAAATTGATATTTACCTTTTCAATTTAAAAAAGGCATTAAGGTCTAAGATTTAAGAGTCTTAAATACACTTTGATAAATTAAAAGGTATATTTCCCTACTAAGGTCAAAGCTTGCAGGTTTATTTACCAATTTATTAGAGTTTAGAAAATATTAAAATGTACTTTTAAAAATTTAGAATATATATACCCCATGATTAAAATTTAGGAGGTTTAAGAAAATTTGAAAGTTGAAGTACTACAATAATAACTTTGATAATGATACATACATACATACATACACTAAAATAATACCAAATAAAATATAATAAGTAGCACAATACTGTAGGCCCAACTATCCCTATATATATATATTCTGAAATAATGCCAAATAAAATATAATAAGCAGTATAGTATATATATATGTATATATTCTAAAAAAATGCCAAATAAAATGTAATAAGCAATACAATACTGTAGGCCTCAATTACCTTATCAATATTCAAAATGGATGCTATTTATATTTTATTTTATTATTTTTATATTTTTAATTAGTATATTTTTATATTGTATTTTATTTTTTTATTTTTTATTTTTATATTTAATTTCTCTTTTCTTTTCATCGTAAGTAGATTAATGATAAATTCAATAAATGACATATAAAAATAAGTTAAAGTATGAAAAAAAAATTCTATTGGGTCGAGATGGGTTTTTAACATATAAATCTTTCAGCAGGATGGGTTCAAATTTCCATAAAACCATCCCAAACCCAACTCATTTATATCCCTAATTAATATTCGAAATGGACGCTATCTATCCATCTATATATATATATATATATATATTCTAAAATAATGTCAAATAAAATATAATAAACAGTGTAATACTGTAGGCCCCATTTACCCAATCAATATCCGAAATGGATGTTATCCATATTCGACCATACACCGGCCAGCTCCTCTATAAAATGAAAAAAAATCCCCAAGCAAGACGATAAAAGGAAAAATGGTGGTGAAGGTGTACGGCCCTGACTATGGTTCCCCAAAGCGGGTGATCGTCGGTCTCATTGAGAAGGAAGTTGGCTTCGAGACCGTCCCCGTTAAGCTCTTTAAGGGTGAGCACAAATCTCCGGAATATCTCAAGTTGCAGGTTTGCTTTCACTCTTTTTTTGTTCTTCTTCTGCTTCTTATTCTTCCTTTTTGTGATTTGATTTCTAAAGTTTTGATCCGATCAAGGTTTTTATATCATGTTAACACTACTATGGGTTTTCAACTGCCATTATTCAGCCCTTTGGAGAAGTTCCTGTTGTTCAAGATGGAGATCTCACTTTGTTTGGTAAGCCTCAGAACTCTGGTTATATATATATGTATATTAGTCCTAGACTGCTTGGATTTGAAATTAGCTGGACTTACTTTGACGTTAACTGTTCTTTGTTTGTTTCGCTGGTTGTGTGTGGTAACTTGGCCTTTTTTAGGGTCTTTGTGGTTCGGTGGTCATATTCTGCATACGTTGTGTGAAAATTCCGATACGATATTGTAAGACTATTTAAATTTGACCGGATTTGAGATGCGATTACACAAGCTATATCTGAAATGATTCTGGATGTCTAAGCTGAAAGTGCGCTGCCCGATTGCGACAACAGTTAATATGATTCTAAAACACAATTGATTATTTATAATGCCTAATTTGTTTTATATATTTGGCCAATTTATGAACACGAACCGAAAACTATCGGTATGTGTGTTAGAAAGCTAAACTCCCAAAGCGTACATTTTAGATTCTTATAACTTTTGAAAATTATCATTAATCCATAAATCTTCTTACTTTCAGGAAAGAATTGGGGATTCTAGTTTGCTTTAGGAGTTCACTGGTCCTTTTTGGATATGTTCTAATCCTGCATATCCAATAATTTTAGGGTGTATTTTGCAATTACATCTTTTTAATAGTTTTACGAATTCGATATAAATTAGGAAGAAGAATTAAGTTCCAACACTACTTAGTACTTAAAAATACCTCACGTGTAACTTAATCATTTATGTCACGATTCAATTAAATGTACCTTCAAGAACTTCTGATCGGCTATTTTCTGGTTATTTTAACTCACAGAATCAAGAGCAATCCTGAGGTACTATGCTGAGAAGTACAAGCACCAAGGAACGGATCTACTTGGGCAGACAATTGAGGAAAGGGCTTTGGTTGAACAATGGCTTGAAGTTGAAGCCCAAAATTACCATCCACCACTTTACACTCTGGTCATCCAAGTGTTATTCGCCCCAATTCTGGGCTTTCCTGTGGACGAGAAGCTGATCAAAGAGAGTGAACAGAAGCTTGAGAAAGTATTGGACATATATGAGGAGAGGCTGTCAAAGAGCAAATACTTGGCTGGAGATTTCTTTAGCCTTGCTGATTTGAGTCACCTCCCGTTTACTCATTACTTGGTGACTAGTTTGAAAAAAGAGAAGATGATAACAGACAGGAAACATGTTAGTGCATGGTGGGATGCCATTAGTAACAGGCCATCTTGGAAAAAGGTCCTTCAGCTCTATCCTTGTCCTGTCTAGAATCGGGCAAGAACTTATCTGAATCGCGGTATATTTTTGCCGTGTGAGCACTAAATAATCAGAGGAATAATACATGCATATAGGTACTTTGCCTTGTAAGAATGGGTCTACCATACTATAGTTTCCTATTGGACTTTACATTTGCAGTAAAGTTTCTCAGTTTTTGTCTCCTGTCATCGGAGTTGGAGTACGGACCTACGGGTTGTATTCTACTGAGTAGATGTTCTCTTCCTTGTGCCCTCATATATGAATAAGATATGTTGTAATTTGTAATAATGTCAAATGATTGATGGGTCGTGTGATGAACTTAGGAAAATTATTAGAATAAGTTGCCGTTTGATGGCTTGTAAAGATCTGAGGATGGAGATTTGAAAGAAAATGATTGGATGGTGAGAGATTAATTCTTGGATTATTTAACACACATTGAAGATTTATTTTACCAAGTTACTAATTGGTGACTTAACCCAATACCATCCTAACGAACTAGGTTCAGTTGAATTTATATGTCTAATCGTCATTCTGTACAGCAACATGCCTTGAGATCCATTACTCTATGTTGCCATGTGATATTATTAGACTCGAGAATTTATTGATCAAGCTAGATCAACGGATTAGAGATAAGAAATCCAAGGAAATAGCAAATTGTATTGATATCCAACTAAGAAAATAGAAATGAGTAGATACTTAAGCCACAGCTCCGTCGGAGAGCATATCTCTTAGGCCAAAGCCAAATTGAATTAGTCTAGATGATTCATAATTGTTTTTCTCTCTCAAATTTGTACTATTTAAAACCTCCTAGCTTGGCCACGTCAGCTACCATACTTCTAGCATAGATAATACCCCAACCTTAGCCACGTCAGCACATTCACACCACTCACACTAACTAGGACACACAAACAGAACACCATACATCTTACGCTACTAACATATTACACTAAAAACACACATACCACACATACAAATAACACTACACACTACATACGACAAGCCACACACCACATACAATATACAAAGAGACACACCACCATACACACACACAGAACATATAATACACCACCCACGACCCCTACACAATACTCGCAACAATACACAAAACACACCCAACACACCTCCACAAGCTACCCTCCAGCCTCTCTCCTCCAATACACATTCATCAGAGGAGCATCAACCCACGGGATCATATCAATTGCCTCCCTCAAAATAATGTCCTTGTCCTTAAGGAAAAAATCTAGAAATTGCAATTGGAAGGCAGATGTATCCATCCAAGTTGCATCATGGGAAGATTGTCCTTGCCATTGCACTAACAATTGAGAAACCTCCATTAGCCCATCTCACCTATATTGATGACCTAATATAGATACTAGTAAACGCTCTATTACCTCTAAAACCGTAAACAAATCTAATAGAAGATCCAGAGTGGAAGTAAAAGTATCCACAACCCTCTTAAGAAGAGAGATATGAAAAACCGGATAAATGTGACAATGAGAAGGAAGTCATAATTTATAAGCCACCTTGCCAATGCATTTGAGGATTTGAAAAGGCCTAAAGAAATGAGGAGAAAGCTTGGAGGAAGATTTGGTAGAAACTCAATGCTGTAATGAAGGATGCAACTTCAAGAAAACCCAATTGCCCACAAAAAATTCTACATGATAGCAATGTTTATTGGCATTTCTACAATATACTAATTGGCCATGAACTAAATTCTTCTTGAGCTAATGAAGAATAGCATCATGAGTCTGCAATGCTCCCCATAGACCTTGATGTTACGCTTCATGGTCAACAAAAGAACCAATGATTGACAAGCGTCTCCCATAAACAATCTTAAAAGGAGACATCCTAGATGTTGTATGATTGGAAGTGTTATAATGAAATTTTGCCTAGGGAAGCCAAACCACCCACTATTTAGGTTGATCACCAATGAAACATCGAAGGTAATATTCTAAATACCTATTTAAAACCTCAGTTTGGCCATTCGTTTTGGGATGATAGGTTGTACTGAAATGGAGAAGAGTTACTTGTAATCAAAATAATTCCACCTAAAACTTACTAACAAAGGTCAAATCATGATTACTCACAATAGTCTTGGGTATACCATGTAAATGAACATCCTAAATAAACAATTCCACAACACTCTTACTTATATAGGGGTGTTTAGTAGGAATAAAATGTCTACATTTGGAAAACCGATCTACTACTACTAGCACCACATCAAACCCTTTAGATCAAGGAAGTCCTCCTATAAAATCCATTGAAATATCTTCCCAAACAATGTTTGGTATGGGCAAAGGACATAGAAGACCAGTAAGAGCCAAAGTTTGATATCTCTAATGTTAGCAAACAACACACGCTACTACAAACTTAGCAACATCTTTCTTCATCCTAATCCAATAAACATTAGAGGCAACATGCCTATAAGTTCTAAGAGCCCCACATGTCCCCTAATTGGTGAAGAATGAAACTCATGCAAAAACAGTTGTAGCCACTTAGATTAGACAAAAACAACCAATCTACCATGATAATACAAGACATCATTCACTAAATGAAAACCTTGCCCAGCCAACTCCCCCTTTCGCAACTATTGTATTTTTGAAGCTAAAATAGAATCACACTCAATCGAAGCTTGATTCTTAACCAGATTAGTCCAAATAGGACTAAAAACCATCACTAACTCCAACTCCTCATATATCCTAGAAAGTGCATCAACAACTTAATTCTCTTGCCTACTTCGATACTGTACATCAAAATCATAACCAAGTAATTTAGAGAGCCAATTTTGTTGATTTGGAGCCATAATACATCATTGGAGCAAGTATTATAGACTTTTTTATCTATCTTTATTATAAATTTTCTTCCAAGCAAGTAAGGTCTCTACTGTTGAATAGCCAACACAAGCGCCATAAGTTCTTTCTCATAAGTTAACTTAGTAAGAGTCTTGTTTGAAAAAGCTTTGCTAAAATAAGAAATAGGACGATTTTGCTGTTGTACAACAACTCCCAACGCACACCTCAAAGCATTGCATTCTATGATAAAGGGTTGAGAAAATTTTGGCATTGCAAGCACAAGAGCTATTACTAAAGCATTCTTCAACTGAGTAAAAGCATTTTCAACCCCTTCTAACCACCTAAAACCATTTTTCTTCAACAAATCAATCAATGGTTTTGCAATATTCCCATAATTCTTAATGAACTTCCTATAATAGCCTAATAAGACCAAGAAACCATGAAGACCTTTAAGTGTAATTGGTCTAGGCCAATCAAGAACAAATTGGACCTTGGTTAGATCTGTTTCAACTCCTTTAATAGAAATGACATGCCTAAGTTATTCCAAAACTTCTTGACCAAATTGACATTTCTTCCTGTTAGCATAAAAATGATGTTGCCACAATATCACTAGAACTTTTTACAAATGTTGAGTGTGAGAATCTAAATCAGCACTATACACCAAAATATCATAAAAGAATACCAAGACAAATTGTCATAAGAAAGGCTGGAAGATATCATTCATCATAGCTTGGAAAGTCATAGGTGTGTTTGCCAAACCAAATGGCATTACGAGAAATTCATAATGGCTGTAGTGAGTTCAAAAAGTTGTCTTATATACATCCTTAGTAGCCATTTGAATTTGATGATGACTAGACCTAAGATCAATCTTGGAAAAAACACTGGCTACAAATAATTCATCTAACAATTCATCGATAACAGGAATAGGAAATTTATCAGGAATTGTTACCTCATTGAGTGCTCTATAGTCTACACAAAACCTCCAAGATCCATCCTTCTTCTTCACCAATATCACCAAACTAGAGAATGGGCTAGTGCTTGGCTTAATAATCTTAACCATTGGCATATCATGGACTAGTTTTCAATCTCATTTTTCTGCACATATGTGTATCAATACGGATGTACATTAACTGGTTCATAGCCTTCCTTCAATGGAATTTGATGATCCATGGCTTGAGAAGAAGGAAGAGCCCAAGGTTCCTCAAACACATCCTCATATTCAGTCAAAAAAGCTTTTAATTGACTATCTTTAGCACAAAAATCCATAGGATCTTGCTTGTCTAACATCCATAACAAGTTACACTCATTTGTATCATCCAATTTTGTAAAGATTTAAACGAGATGAGAAATATACATAAAGTAGGATCACCTTGCAACATACACTCCTTTCCTGAACTAACCACTTTTATCGTCATCTTTTTCCAATCTACTCGCACCTCTCCCAAAGTCCTCAGTTGAGCCATCCCCAATATGACATCAACTCCCCTTAATTCCATCACATAACAGTCCACCTTTGCTTCATACCCCTCGAGTCTCATATTCAAATTATCACAAAACCTATGAGATTCAATATTATGACCATCCCCTATAGTGACTCGAAAACTGCGAGTATCCTTCATTGGTAGCCTAAGGCGCATTACCGAAGCTTTGGATACAAAATTGTGACTCGCTCCACTATCAACTAAAAACACCACTAGTTTGGAAACAAGTGTACCTTGCATTTTCATTGTAGACAAATCATTGAATCCTTACATTGCCATCAAAGATAAGGATGTCATTAGATTCCGATCAGGCTCGCCCATTATTGCTTGCAACTCTTCCTACTCTTCTCCTTCACCAATTTGCTCCTCCTCTAATACCAATAATCAAAGAAATTTATTTGGACAACAATGATTAAAGTTAAAAGGCTAATCACACTTAAAGCATAGTTCATTAGCCTTCTTCTCCAAGAATTCAGCATGCAAGAGTTGCCGTTGCCCATGAGAATGATGACTGCCTTCTTTGATAGAAGCAAAACTGGATGCCACTTGAGAATTAACATCAGCAGTTGTCTCAGATTTTCTAAGCATAGAAACATTCTCCCCAACTGTCTCAAACGAATTGCTTGTCGATCTCATCTCATCTCCTCTAAGAAAACGTAGATTATGGGGAACAAAAGGCATCGGTGAAGCTGTAGGTACAGAATATCCCTGATACGAGAACCTAGTAGGAGGACTGGAACGGAAATTATTTTGTCTAACATCAGCTTGTCCCCCATTTACTTGATCTGATACAACAAAAATTCCTTTCTCATATTCTTGTTCAATTTTCAAAGCCAATTCCATGGTGCGTTCCAGTGTCGAAGGGGAAAATGTGTCTACTCTCGTCTATATTGCATCCTGTAAACCTCCAAAAAAATAGCCCAACAGCTGAACCTCGGGCATAGCCGGTGCTTACAATGTCAATGATTTAAAATCTTCAATATATTAGAATACCGCCTTGCCTTGCCGAAGCTGAGAAAGGCTCTTAAACAGATTAGAGGCCATTTGTCCACCATAGCACTTCATCATTTCCATCTTTAGTTTCTACCAGTCCAGGTCAGTCGCATGCGAAACCAATGGATGCTACAACTTTGGATACACATAGCTGTTAACTTTACCTTTCGGTCTTCGCAAGTTCATTGAATTGAGAAATACTGCTCCACTAGTAGTATCCAGTTCGAAGGATCAACACCATCAAACAATGAAAGGACAAGCCTGGATGCATTCAACCGATTCTCTACGTCCAGATCCCCATCATGAACTTCTTTGTTCTAGAAATTAGAATTAATTGTCGTATGGCTAACTCATTCTAGACATTTTCCACGGTCCTTCACCACGTTCAAACTCTCACCAGAATTGATTCTCGTATTCTTACCCGACCACATGTCCTCGAGTAATTTCTACATTCCATCCATTTTTCCTTACATCATGGTAACCTCACCTAACATCGATTTCTATTCACTGTCCAAGGAAAAAAGTTGATGTTGAATCTCTACCACCTCATTATGAATTTTCTCAATGTTTTTTTCTAGAACCTCCACCCGAGCATCCATTCAAGTCATTATTCAATTGGCCGATGAAAAGCTCTGACATTAATTCTCAAGAAGTTATCGTGTCACAATTTCCCGACGTAATGGCGAACGAAGAAATATTGCATAGCAATGACCATCAAAATTCCAATATTGTCCATCCAATTTGATAGATTTCAATGTATTTTCCAATGAGTTTCCTGATGTGATTTCCGTCGTGAATCCCAATGAATTTACCAACGAGTCTCTCGTCGCGAGTACCGACGAGATTTTCCTGGCAACGGAACCAATTGTTAGACCCGAGAATTTATTGATCAAGCTGGATCAACAGATTAGAGCTAAGAAATCCAAGGAAATAGCAAACTACACTGATATCCAAGTAAGGAAATAGAAACAAGCAGATACCTGAGCTACAACTCAGCTAGAGAGCAAATCTCCAAGACCAAGGCTAAACTAAATTAGTCTAGATGATTCATAACCGTTTTTCCCTCCCAAATTTGCACTATTTAAACCCCCCAACTTGGCCATATTAGCATCTCTTGGCCACGTTAGCCCGTACGCCTCTAGCATAGATAATACCCTAACCCCTTAGCAATGTCAACATACCCACACTACTCACACTAACCAGGACACACAAATAGAACACCACACATCCTACACTACTAACATATTACACAAAAAAACACACATACCACACATACAAATAACACTATACACCCCACGCAGCAAACCACACACTACACACAGCATACAAAGAGACACACCACCACACTCCACACACAGAACATATAACACACAACCCACAACACTACACAACACACACCCAACACAACCCACAAGCTACCCCTTAGCCTCTCTCCTCTAATACACATTCATCAAAGGAGCATCAACCCACGAGATCATATTAGCTATGGTTTGTGAGCTATGAAACTTTCTCTATCAAATAGCATCTGAACTTCGCTAGGTAATTAGCATACCTTTGTAGTAAACATGTTTGAGATCGGATCCCTCAAATTGAGTGAGGCCTGAGGGTGTTCGTGCAATAAAAAAATAAATCATTCTTCTTGCATATACTTTACACCTTCTAGGCATCTGGTTCTGCAATAACGCTAGAACATCCATGGTGTGCTATAAGCTGCATCTTTGGAAACAGTGCTCATTGTCATAGCTGTACACTAAAAGTGCTAGCCATCCAATCCCACTAGCCACATGCTATAATAGCTCCTCACGATACCACCCACTCTAGTAGCTCTAAGATTCTGCTAAATTGAGCCATCATGTTCAGCTTGTAGCATCTCATAAGTGGTGTGTCCAGATTGATCAGCTTTGTTTCTGTTCTACACGCTTATTGTCTGATTGTGGTAAATATCCTCAAATGTTCATATACCAGTAGGTTGGCTGCTTCTATCAGTGTAAAGATGGGGCTTTAGTTTGTTGAACCAGCTTATCCTGATCGCGCTAAATAGTCCATTAGTTTGCAAGCCGAGCAATCGCCGAGCTTACATATAACTGATTCAAGCTTTTTAGAGCAGCTTTTACGAAATGGTCCACTTGAGTAGGTCTTTGCAATAAATTCTTAGACGTTGCTGGAGCTCCATGACAACATCGCCAAAGAAAACTTTTGGACCTTTTGAAGTAGCTACTAGCTAGTGATTCCATGTCTAATTCCGATGCAAATTGCGAGGTGTCATTTCAATCGAAGAGTTGGATAACAATTGATATTTAGGTATGTGTTTTGCTAATAAAAAATTCACTGCAAAGTGAACTAAGAATTCTCCAAGAGTTTGAAGTGTTTTTTCCTTTTTTTTTTTTTTTTTTTATGAACTCTTAAGTGTTTTATTAACATGCTTGGAGCTCATATATTGGCACATGGGTGAAGTCTATCAACATATAGCATATAAAGAATGTTGGATTTGTTTGAGAAAATCAATATTTTGATAAGTAGGGTATAGAGAGTATAAGAAAGGGTATGTAGAAAGATGGATTTTGTATATGGATAAATAAGTACCGTTTTAGCACTAGTCACATATGTATTCTAAGATTGCCATGTTGTAATAGTTTTTGCCTTAACACACTTTTACTTACACATTAGAGAGGATTTAATGCGCTTTTCACTAGCTATAAATGAAACTAGGAGATCAATCTAGTATCAAGCTAATTTGTCAATCATGCCATAAACTTATTGGGTTGATTCAAGATCGTAATACAAATTTACTGGGTAGGGAGCAAGACTTGCTTTACATAAGTATCTTTTGTTAGTTCTCAAAAGTTATTAATTGAAGTTCATTTCACTTGTCCCAAATGATACTTAAGCAAGTGCCATATGACTATGATATGCAAAGTAGCTAAACTACAATTCAATATTAACTAGGCACAAGCAACTCAATCCCATACTCGCTTCGCATACTAGTGATACTAATATGTTTCACCAATTCAATACTCTAACAATTCTCAATCAATATTTCAACACAAGAACAAGACTTTATCTTTAATTCATCAATCCTCCTATAATGGTCACAATAAGTGATTATATGGGGTTTATTAGCCAACAGGTGAGTGGTTTGCATAGGCCACTACACCACAATTAGTCAAGTAAAAAATGTAGTCATATGCAACCACCAATAGTTGAATCCCAAAGAACAATTTGTATGTGCAAATTCATCTAAATGCACTTCAATAAGTTAGTATAACTCTACTCATCGCTATTGTTATGCTATTACTTTTAATATTCATTACTTCTTCATTTCTATGAGTTTAATAGAATACAACTTAACTTCACTATTAGATTACTAAATTACCCCTTAGACACATTGGTTCACTTCTAGGTTATAGTATTCTTCAAATTGACCTACTCTATGTTTCGTTTATATAATGGTCAATCAACTAACACTTATTTCTTCTTTGGATCAAATTAATCAGCACACATAAATATTGTTAATTTTCCATTTATAGTCTTATTATCATTCTAGTTATCTTAGAAATAAGTGAAATTCATTAACTTATTCACTTTATAGCTAAATTCTCACTAAATTACATGATAAACAAAATACAAATCCAATTAATTCCATGAAAATTATTATGACCCTATAAAATTATATAATTAGGTCAGCCTAAAACATGGATCAAATAATCATATCTTGAATAATTTCTAAAATTACATGTTACTTGCGAAATTTGTGATTAATTAGCCAAATTACACCATTCACATTTTACACCTAATTTGAACCTTTCTAACACATTATTATAGTCCTAAATTCACTGCTAAATTAGTATCCTCAAGTGATTATGTAAGGATCCACAATGTAATTGAAAGAGATTTTCTTAAAAAAAACGCTTTATTCCTGTGGAAAATTTCATAATAAATGGTAAACATGCTCTTTCCTAAAAATCCTTGTTATTTGAATTTAATATAACTTATAAGAAGTATATAAACCAAAAATCAACTAGAAACTATATAGTTAAGGGAGTCAAAAGTACAATTTAAGTTGCATCTATAATAGGCTGATCCTTAAGCATGTATGATATAGCCTACTATTTTTATGAAACAAAATTACCACATCAATCTACACTAAAAATAAGCTCTGAATAGATTTCGTAAGAATTAATTGACACCATATGATATTTTTAATAAATTTTGCAAAGTATGATGAAAATTAGTGACTCGCTATTACCGAAGCTCCAATGATCCATTGGGTGCCACTTCTTGTCAAAAAGAACCCCCATACCCACAAACCTTTAACCCCTAACCAACTTAGTAGCAACTTCAACCTAACCCCGCGAACTGGTACTGCCCAATATGTTTTCCTTTAATTCCCTATTTTCTCTAGAATTGCACTTAAATTACCCTTTGATCGTCATCGTTAGTGTCTTCTTAGACCTTATTTGTGTTAGTTTTCCTAGGAAATTGAAGAATGTAGGTCAACGGCGTGGGAAATTTTTTAGAGAAAGTTTTGGGGGTAGGAGTGGTGATATAACCTATGTTAACAACTATACCTCATGTTTTTCTTATTTTCCCAACTCCCAATATCTTTTAAGTTAATTGCAAGCTATTAATTAAGTTTTTTTTTTTTTCACTCTTCAGCTGCTATCTTGTTGTAACTTATGCTACACATAGTGCTAATCAAATTACTTTATTAATTTATCAATTGCAATATAGTTACCTTTTTTTTTAAAAAAAAAAAGTTAAACAATGTAACATCCATGATAACTATATTAGTTATAATACATGATCATGATAACACGTTGTTCAGTGAACATGTTTTCAATTATAATTATTTGTCTTGTAAGTTAACTAATTTGTTTCTAACATCTCATTATATTTATTAAAGCTTGCCATTCACAATTTTGATATATAACAAATGTAATTGCTAACTTATAGTCCTAATAAAAGTAATCCTTTTATACTCTCCTTTTTATGAAATAATTTTTATAGGTCATTGCAACTATTGTTTGTGGCCATAAAGCGTTGAGAACTAAGTTGTAGTTCATCACTACCTTCCACCCACAAATAAGTGGTCAATCAGAGTGGAGAGCTTAGACACTTGATTTTGGTGAAAATTAGAATAAAGACCTACTTATAGCTAAGTGTGTCTATGATAATAGCTATCAAGTGAATATTAAGATAAAATTAATCAAACAAAGAATACAATCAACTTAGAGTTGTTAGAAATGTTATGCTAATAAGAGGCGACATCCTTTGAAGTTCCATGTTGGGGATCTTGTTTTACTGAAGATAGCATCTACTAAAGGGGTGGTGAGATTTGGATTAAGATGGAGTTAAATCCTAGGTATGTAGGACCATTTGAGATTTTAGAGACGATCAAGAATGTAGTATACAAATTGGTACTACCACCTAATTTTGTAGGGGTGCATGATATTTTCCATGTATCTATGCTTAAGAAGTTTATGGCAAACCCAAATTAGGTAACTGCATTAGAGCCTTTAGAGGTGAAATTTAACTTGATTATGGTTAAAAGACTTATCAAGATTGTAGATACTAAAGAACAAATCTTAAGAAGAGTGGTGATCAAGTATGTGAAGGTTCAATGGGGCAACCAGACTGAATGAGAAGCTACTTGGGAGCTATAGGATGAATTGAGGTAGAAGTACCTCAAGCTCTTCCAAGATTTAGGTAACTTTTGAAAATGAAAGTTCTTTTAATGGAATGGAGATGTAATAATCAAAATAGTTAGTAAAAATATTTTATTATTCAGTCAATGACATATCTATTAATTATTAAAAGGGGGTAAGGACATTTTTATCTTTTAAACCATAAGCCCATTTTAAAACCTAAGGATTGTTTCTTTAATGATTCTTTTCCATCTTCTAACAGTTTCACCCTTCTTCCATCATTTTCTTATTCCCCCACTTTACTCGTATAGGAAATCAAGAAGTAGTACATGAGTGAGTGTTCTAAATGTGGTTTCTTTGTAGTTGGTAAATTTACTACTCTTATCTATATTAAATTGCTTAGAATTATACTATGTTATAAAGTTATTGAATTAAGAGTGTAAGGATCAAGAGGAAACATATTTGAAGAGTAGAATAGTTGCCTCTTGGGTGAGTAACAAAGTTCCTATTTTAATGGTATTTGTGCAAAATATCCTTTTACATCAAGTTCGTGTAGAATGTGGGTTAATTTGTGATTTGTAGGTTGAAAAGGGTGGCTACGCATGTTATGTATTGTTTTCAAAGTACAAGCACGTAAATTTTTTAATTTTTTGTGATGAATGATGTACAATGTCAAGTTATTAAATGGAAGTCTTCATGTTGAGAATTTGATTCTAGCAAAACGGTATGTTATATGGTTGGGTTAATGTGTGTAAGGAGAGATTGGAAATGCAAAGATATGTGATCTTTTGTGTTGATTGACTTAGAACGAATTCTGCAGAAACTATAGAAATTGTAGCTAACATCTAAACACTAGCCTATGAAAATAAATGTAGAAGCAAATTTTTCTTAGCATCTAAACACTTAAAGAGTTAGCATCTGGATGCTAACTGAACACCCATACCTTTGATTTCTTTTGTTCCACTTACATGATAGACACATACTTGATTTTATTTACAACAAAGTATTAACCCTTATGATGATTTTAATCACCTAATTACTTAGGTATTGGGAAATTAACCTCACTATATTATGATTAAGATTTTTAATCACTAAATACTCTTTTTAAAGCTTTCCTAAAACTAGACTAGAGCTTAAGTAGTATAAGCAAAAGATTATGATCAATACTTAGAAGGATGAGTTAGGAAATTAGAAGGTAAATTTGATGATAGATGAGAGGATAAGTATAACAAAGTTAAGTGTTACAATATAAGACAATTACTAAGAATACGTTTATGATTTATTGTTAGAACTTAGAGTGCTATCTAAGATTTTCATTCTAAGTACTTGTTTTTTTACACTTGCTGACTGTGTTCATTAAGATAGAACTAAATTAACTTTACTGATATTTGGTAAATAAATGAATGTTGTTTGTGCATAGCTAGATCTAAGGGATCAAAAGTACCAATGACCTTAGAGTAACATCCCAATAATTGGTGTGTGATGGTGTTTGAGTTGAGTCATGCATCGAAATAATTTGGGTAAATTTATACTGACTAATAGACTCTATGGTGTTGGAAAGTAGCCAATGCCATATATGTATGTATTATATATGGGTCTGATCAGGGTTTTGTGTCACCCTAAGTCTTAGGATGCTAAAATTGTACTATATGTGGGACTTAATTATGTAATAAATAAATGGTTGTTGTGAATTATATGCTATGCATTTATGTATATGATTGTGATTTGTTTAACATGTGCATATGGTTGTGGTATTCACTTATTGGGCATTACCTCATTTTTTTAAGATGTTTCATTTTCAAATGCAGGTACCCTTGAGATTGATTATGTGGATGAGAATGGTGATGATTTGTACTACAACCTAGGAGATGATGAGTAGAGGTTATGATTTTCATTAAATGATGGGAGGGTCAGTTGTGTTCTGTATTTGGAGATAGGACTCCTTTATGTAATTGTGTTCAGTGTTGTTAGCTTAGTTGAATATCTACGATTATGTGAATGGTTAGGGAAGAGTTGATGTAGACTCCAATTATGTTTCTGTTCTTGTGTTTGTTAGTAGAGTGTGACTCTTGTGAGCCATTCCCATTTGTAAAAGTTTGGAGTTATTTTTAGTGTGTTCATTTGTAAAAATTATAGGTTTACGGAATTTCTAGATTGATTTTGAGCTTTTGCATATCATTACCTAGTAATGACATGTGGTGAGTTGTATATGTCATGGCTTCTAGGATGTTACACATTGACTACAAGACGCGCAATCATATATTGAAATCATCATTTAATTAACACATCCAAGCCACCACCATACAAATACATATCAAATGTAGTAACTATTTGTTTTATTGTCTAATGAACTTACCTATTACTATGTCTTAGTGAAATGTTTGTTAGGCTTGGGTCAAAGCTAAACACTCGCATACTTCATGACCTAGACATTTAAAATAGTAACATTGTCTGGTTCCGGGCTGCTTGCATTGTTTAGCTATATGGCTCACTTTCCCACAATGATAACACCTCACATCTTTAGGCTCTATACATTGTTTAGCTTAATGTCCTTCCCCAGCACACTGATAGCACTTCCTTAGAAGGTCAAGATACTCATGTACCTCATGTTCCTTCTTAAACTACTAGCATACCATTACTATGTCTTCCCTTTATATTGAGGGTTAACTTGGTTTCTTGCCCTTTTTTACTTTCTAATTTAGACTAACACTTATCATTACCTTCCTCTTAGGATCATTTTCTATCTCTCACTTTCTCTTCCTTACCAATTCAAGCGGTTGAGTTAATTGATCTCCATATAGATTTAAGGTAATCATTTCAGTCACAATTTGCATGGTTGATTCCAACTATTCAAACCGGTCCACTAGAGCTTGTCTTTTTCCTCCTTAATCCTTCAATGTAATGTCCTCAATTGATTCCCATGTAATCTCTCCATTTCATCTTATTTCTACAAAAAATACATATAGTAATTTCCAACTCCACTATTTAGCCCACATAACATTAACTATAGACATATATGCTTTCATCTTATACAACAAACTTAACATACCCCATTCTTATATCGATATTTTCCAAGCTAATCATTTTAACTTTACTACTCCATGTAACCTCACATGTACTACTAGTGATCAACGCCTAAACTTGCTCCACTATTCCTTCTCCCAAATGCTTCATGGTTCATTGAGTTTGAAACTACGCTTTAATCTATTATTTATATTCAACTCCAATTCACCAATTCCTTAAGCCATTACATTGGCTTACTTCCTATAATCCACTTCAATTCACCAAGTACAAAACCATGCTATGAACCTCTTCACCAAGCATATTTTGATCCTTATTCATAAATATACTATGATTGTTTTTCTTAAATAAACATTGATCATCTCCTCATGTATACCCTAGTTAATCATATTCCATTGCATGGACTACTCTCTTCTAAACTTACTTCAATCTAATAGGTCCCTAATACCATGCTCCAAATACCACCCTATGCGGACCCGCGTTTTAGGTCTTTATCTAACCTATTTAACAAACAATTCATATTGATGAGGCATCGAAAAGTGGCATTATCATGCCATCCCTAAAATAAGAATAAGGTGAATCGAATTATAAACCTAAACTTGCTCATAAGAATTAATAATGCCTCATCTCATTCAAGAGCACCTATGCAAATTGCACACTTTGGGCATAACCTGTATTATGAACTCCAAATATTCTCACCTATTTGACATATGAACACCTATTATACTCAACTCTAACTATAGTATTTGTATATGAATCAAGGCTAATCGAATACCTTTCTTATCTGAATATAATTGATCTCTAAATCAACTTGGATTGCCTATATTAGGGATTGAATCACCATAACTAGAAAATACAATATACTCTTATATCTACATATAATTACAAACTTATTTGCAATGTAACATGGCAATCTACTAAACAAAAAGGGTAAATAAAAGTCTAAGCCACCATCAAGTTGAACTAACACTCTCAAAATCCCTAAAAGCCCAATTGTTGTCTTAATTGTCTATACTCACACCTAGAGTCATCAAAATACTAATACCTTAACATCTTATGAAGCAAAGTGATTACAAAAAGATTAAAACACATACACATAAACACAAATGAAACTCTGTAGTCATAACATGATTCTTTTATTTCGCAAGCATTGACAAGTGATACGATGTAGACATGGTTGTCAAAATCGCGATTTTATGTAGAATCGCTAAGGGGTCCGTAGAATCGGAATGTAGAAACGGAACGTAGAAACGTAAGTTTCTACAACCTATGTAAAATAATTTTCAAATATTATAAATTTACTTACAATAGTCATTAAAAAATATAATGAATAATAGAAATAAGGAAATTAAGTATTTATTTTAGCCATAAATTGCAAATTTGCAATAAAAGTCATAACATAGATAATCGAGCATAAGTTGTATAATATAGATATTTTATTTCTAAAATGATAAATCATGTATAAAACAAGTTTCACCTAGTTCTATATACAAAAGCTAAAAGATAATAAATAAAATTTAAAAATCAATTGTGACTTTAAGAAATTACTAATAAATAAAAATTGATAATGAAGATATACCATTAGAAAGGAGTAATATTAAAAAATGACCAAAAGTACATAATAAAGAAGATACTATAACAAGAAAAACCTTCAAAATTATATATTACTAGGTAAATGTTTGCACTATTCGCGATTATTAATTCAAAATATATTTACTTAACAATATCTCATATTTACTTAACTATGAGAATGATATATTGAAAAGATAGAAATATAAATACATTTATACCTTTCCTATAAAATTAAAAATATAAAAAATTCTTATAAAATTAAAATTATCTATCATTTATTTTATTTACTATTACAAAAATATTAGTTAAAAAAAGGAAAGTTGCAACTATCAAACACGAGTGCTTTAATACGAACATGATCACAAATAGGAACAAGACAACTAACAATCGACGAACACAAACACAAAGACTTCAATGCAATGTAACACACTGACAAGAGAAGAGTGATGATTGATGAACATGTTGGGGTATGACTCATACTCTCCTACGATAGGAAAGCACGTGGGTCCCACTCTACGCTGAGTGGGCGGGGGTCCAGGGAAGCCGCCCCGGCAGAGGTTTCAAGGGGACAACGCCCCTTAGACGCCAGAAGGCTTTTAACAATTAAGCCCATAGTTGTTTATTAAAAAATTGGGCTTGGATAAGAAAACACGAAGAAAAATGCTTTTTGGAAGGAACAGGGGAAGAGCACGGCTGGATAATTAAATTATACGGCCATATGTCAAGGAAACATGCCCACAGAAGCACATACGGTTGAGTATACGGTCTAAGACACGGCTGTGTGTTATTTGCGTGGAAGCCTGTAGTTGTAAATATTTGTTGAATCGGTTGAAATGGATAGAATCGCGATTTTGAATGATTTTACTGTTCAAAATCGCGATTTTGTTACGATTTTGCTTCTCTTCAATTTTGTGTGCGAGTTAACTAGAAATATATATAGAAACTCGTAAAATCGTTGAGTCGTACGAGTTAAATCGTGATTTTGACAACAATTAGATGAGATGCAAATGCTATTAATGTATCTAAATCACATATCAAGTCACTTTAACATACAATGTTAGTTTGAAGCACTCTCTCAACACTTAGAACAGTTTACCATAGGCTTCACTTGGTAGTTAGTAGAGGTTCTACCCTAATACGGTTTCACTTACATATTAGAAAGGATTTAGTGTAGCTTTCACCTATCACAAATGAAACTAGGGGACCAATCTTAATATGTTAGTAATATGAAACCAATTCATCGATTATGTCACAAATTTATTAGGTAAATTCAAGATCATACCACAAACTTACTAGGTAGGAAACATGATGCATTTTACTAAAGTATCTTTGGTTAGTACTAAAAAAAGTTCATTTCACTTATGCCGAATGATACTTATGCATATGTTATATGACCATGATAGGAAAAGTAGCTAAATTACAATTTAGTAAGAACTAGGCACAAGTAATTCAATGCTATACTCACTTCATATACTAGTGATACTAGTATGTTTTACTAATTCAATACTCAACAATCACCAACTAACATTTTAACATAGTGACAAAGCTTTTATCTTTAATTCCTTAATCCTCCTATAATGGTCATACTAAGTGATTATATTGAGTTTAGCAACCACTTAGTAAGTGGTCTACATTATTGGTGACCACACCAAAATCAGTTTTGTTACAAACGTAGTCACTTGTAACTAGAACTAACAAGCTAATCGGTTTGAAACCTAAGGATTAATCTATGCATGTAGGTTTACCTAAATGCAATTCAATAAGTTGGTAAACCTTATATGCTAGACATATCACAAAGTTTAATACTACTAATTTCTATTGTCTTGCTATTACTTCTAATATTTATAGCTTCTTCCTTTCCTATGTGTTCTTAAAGCACCATATATCATTGCACTTTCCATGTTCAAGGCCACATAAGTATATTAGAATTCAACTCTAACTTCACCACTGGATTACTAAATTACCCCTCGGACGCATTGATTAACTTCTTAGTCATAATATTCTTTGAATTGATTTATTCTAAGTTTAGTTTATATAATAATCAATCAACTAGCACTCATTTCCTCTTTGGATTAGATTAATGACCACATGCACATATCTTTAATTGCCCATTTATGGTCCTATTATCATTCCAATTATCTTAGAACCAAGTGAAATTCATTAATATATTCACTTTATAGCTAAATTCTTGCTAAATTACATAATAAATACTATATGAATCCAATTAATTCCATGAAAATTACTGAGACCTTATACAATTATATATAATTAGGTTGACCTACAACATGGACCAAATAATCACGTCCTAATTATTTTTTAAAGTCACATGTTACTTGCCAAATTTACGATTAATTAGCCAAATTATCCCAATTACATTTTACACGTGATTTGAACCTTCCTAACACCTTATTGCAATCTTAAATTCACCAATGAATCAGTATCCTCAAGTGATTATGTAAGGATTGACCAATCTAATTGAAAAAAAAATTCTTAGAAAATACTATGTTTTCATGGAAAAATTCAAAATAAATACCAAATATGCCCTTTTCTAAAAATTCTTGTTATATATATTTAATATAGCTTATTAGAAGTGTTGGTTCTAGTTAATAATCAAGAAGGAGGGTGAATTGATTATTAGGATTTAAACACTTTTTCAAACAACTTAATTTAAAAATTCCCTTTGATAACTATTTAGTGGATATTGATTTAAAATTTGGATTAACTTGGTAGTGGAATTTGCAATTATATATCAAACAATAAATAAATTGCAACAAAAATAAAAGAGTACGGTTGAAGAAAATCAAGCAATGATATATAGTGGTTTTGTTTTGTGTGTCAATCCATTCTTCCATCTTCCACTATTGGGATCCTAGTTATCTTTACTAATTTGCACCACTATATCAAATAATAAAATTTAGTGAGTGTTACAACGGTCAACCACTCCACAATTTCTCTAATATAACTTTTAGTCACTTCTCTACTTTGTCTCCTTTAGCTCAAAGCTTAAGCTAACTCACATCGAATCTACAAAGAAAAATACAATAAGCAATTTCAAAATGAAGTTTTCCAACTACAAGAATGTAAAAAATAGTGATCCTCTACAAAATTAGCTTAAACCCATAAAATAAAATAAACTTTTTCTTTTGATCAGAATTTCTATTAACTTGATCTTTTTCATTCGTATGTATATCCTGTCCTTACTTTAGCTTCATATTTATAAATGTTATGAGCAATGTTCAAATCTTGATTATTTTTCCTTAACTATAGCTCTATCTTCAATATTTCGCTTTTAATTCCTTTATCCAAATATCTTGTTTTGATAAATATGTATTTAGTGTTGTCAATCTATGGTTAATATTTCAAAATCTTTTATTTATGGTCTGTGAATCAATAATTTGCTTTCCTTAAATAAACTAGCTTTCAATGCAATAAAAATTATCTCATAATATTAAAAACCAATTTTAGTGGAATTGATAAAATATATTACCCAAATATATTTAACTTGTGGAGGTAGGTCTTGACCTGCAATAAATAATTTCTTTAAATTTATCTTCATAAAATTGTTCTTGTATTTCTTCGATTGAAATAATAATTTTAATGTGTATCTTCTCTTTTCTTTTCTTTGACATCTTCTTGAGTTATTACTACATTTTGGAATGAGAATTTCAACTATTTATTCCAAATGTATATGCATTGTCTTTGTTTTGTTTTTTAGAATTGAACTTGCATTCAAACAATCATAGCTATTTTGAATAACTTAATTTTGCACACTTAAAAAAATAATAATAATTCATAACAAAACTTATATCTTTCTCTTTCCTTTTAGTTTATTCAAAAATTATAAATTTATTATCAATAAGTAGCATCCATATTACTTAACTTTGTTATCGTTAAAACACTTATATTATCTTAATTCTCGACATTCTCAACATTCTTAACATTGTCAATCTCAACAAAAAGTCTATATAGAAAGAATTGTCTAGAAACTAAACTGTTAAGGGTGTCAATTGTACAATTTAAGTTGCGTCTAGAACAAAGCGATCCTTAAGCAAACATGAAGCCTATTAATTTTACAAAAACAAAATTACCACATTAATCTACAATAAAGATAAGCCTGGAATAAAATTTCCAAGAATTAATTTCCCTAGAGCTTCGATGATCCATTGGCCGCCACTCCTTGTCGGAAAGAACCCCCACCCTCTCAAACCTTTAATCTCTGACCGACTTCGTAGTACCTCCAACCTAGCCCCATGAACCATTGCCGACTAGTATATTTTCTTTAGTTCCCTATTTTCTCTAAGATTTCGCTTCATTTATCGTTTGACTATCACCATTGGTGTTTTCTCAAGCCTTGTCTGTGTTGTTTTTCATAGGAATTTGAAGAATGCAGGTTAGTGGTGTGGGAAAAATATGAGAGAAATTTTTTGGTGTATCAGAAGTGATATAACCTATGTTAATGACCATGCCTCAAGTATGTCTTATTTCACCTATTTCCCAAGTTAATTGCAAGCTAATTAATTGATTTTTTTTTCTTTTTTTCACTCTCTCAGTGTTGCCTTGCAGTAACCCATGCTACACATAATATTAATCAAATTACTTTATTAATTTTTCAATTACGGTATAGTTACCTTTTTTTTTTCATGTTAAATAATATAACATCCATGCTAACTATATTAGTTATAATACATGATCATGCTAACGTGATATTCTATAAACATGTTATCAATTATAATTATTTGTCATGTAACTTAACTAATTTATTTCTAATATCTTGTTATATTTATTAAAGCTTGCCATTCACGTTTCTAAAATATAACATATGTAATTATTTTGTTACAGTCCTAATAGAATTAATCCTACTTTCTTTTTCATGAAACAAACTTTATAAGGTCACTATAACTATTATTTGTGGTTATGTTGTAAAGTTTGGACCAAAACAAAGGACATTGGTTCGAGGCCCAAGTTAGTAACTCAAAACTTAAGATCACACACAAAAGTAATAAATTTATTTAATAATAAGATGTATTGATATATTGCAAAAGGTTAATAAAATCAATATTCTTGCAAAAAAAAAAATTCTAAATGTGTATAGATTGTTTATCGTATCCCCTAAGTAAAAACATCGTATAAATTTTGAGTCAAGTCAATATAAATTTTATAAGTTATGCTTATAAAATTTAAATATATATATTTCAATAAATATAAATTAAAAATTTTTATTTTTTGTATTATAATAAAAGAATTTTTATAATTACAAGTTAAATATTACTATGTTTTTTGTTTTTTTCAAATAGTTTGGCTCAATTTATTTCTTCAAAACCATGTTGTTTTGGATTGAGAATTTTTCAAACCATATAATGATTTGGTTTGATTTTGTTGGTAGATTGGTTTCATTTGGTTGGTTTTTTCTTTGCCCACCCCAATTAAGGGCTTGTGGAGTCTCAAAAGTTTAAAGATAATAAAATTATTCAAAATAATAACATTAAAAATAATTTAATTTTCAAGTTTTAAACCACATTATGATTAATAGGTAATAGACAAATACAAAACCAAGATAACCAACAAAAAAAAAAAGAGAAATTATGAATATGAGAAAATTAATACTATAATATAATATAAATATTAATTGCAAAAAATCAAAATTAAAAAACTTGGAGTTTAAGGGCTCAAATAGCAAATGTATAAATTATGGAAGTGAACCGGACTAATATTGATACTAATTATAAATTTTCGGGTCAGAAAAGACTCATTAATCTTCGATCATTGAGCTATTGACTACTTGTGAAGTAGGGGGTCATAAGTATGTTTAATAAATTTAGATATAATATTGAATGATATATAAATAATTTCAAGTGATAAGATGGATAGCGGAGTAAAGAAAAGAGGAAGCGAAGACTCCTCTGCCTGATGAAGAGGGCATAAGTGGGATGTAAATAAGATGTTAGATGCTGGACTTTATAAGAATTAAGGAATAGTATGCTAATGCCTTTTTCATCGTTTTGGTCTAAGGGAACTAAATTGAGAAAATTCTAATATAGACCCGGTTATTAGGAATGATTGGTACAAAGTATGAATAGTTTGTATATTACAGTCGTATATTGCCTTGGTATGATTTGAAATACCAAACGTGGCAGAAGAATTTTCCTCAAATTGGGGGCCACGTGTTTCTGAGTCGTGTCCCCAGAAATGAGTTTTTGCAAAGACTTGACCATAATGAGAGCCCATCAAATCGTGGACTTTTGGACTTACTCCAATTTTTTGTTTGTTTGCTTGTTTGGTGTGTCTTTAATATGATTTTGAATATTCTTTTCCCAACATAATTGACTTGAAACCTACATGGGCCACCCCCGGGGAGGGGTGGGGCGCGGCGCGTTTGTGGTGGGGTGGTCCCATTTCTTTATTTATTAATAGGTTTCAGAAGAATCGGCTACAGACATTGGAATTGGAACAAAATGGATCCCTTCAAAACTTCCACGAGCGAGACTTTTTGGTTCCTTAACTAGGAATTTTCAGCCGTTAAAATAGAATGACACGTTAAATAATTTAAGTGTCCCCTTTTCTATAAAAAAAAAAAGAAGAAAAATAGATAAGAAAAATTACATATAAAAAATTTGCTAGGCAATCCTTAAATTCTTAATCAAGAGTATTTTACTTCCAAGCAATCCTTAAATTCTTAATCAAGAGTATTTTACTTCCAAAAAAATATTAACATCATAAAATCTCTCTTTTTATATGGTGCCAAATTTGCCTTCTATAATAGTGCATATAGACCAGGGCAAAGTTCGATCTAGAACCATGAGCCAACGTCGGGTCCACGGCAATTTAGGAAAGAAAATTAAAAAAATAATAATAATTTATAGAAATGAAACAAATTGAAAAAAAAATTAAAGTACCTATAATTTAAAAATATAGTAAAATTTTAAACTTTTAAACTAATACCATATGTAAAAGGAAAAATTATTTCTCATTTACGATATTTAATATGTCATTAATAAAAAAAAATTGTAGTTTTTAGGTATGTTTGATTTGGTATATATAGGTATTTAACAAAAGGAAATTATACTTCGAAATAGTGATGTGGAATTAATTTTTATTTTTTGATAATTTTTATATTTTTATTTCATATTACTAATTTAACAACTCTAAAGATAGATATCTTACGACTTCTTTTTAAAATGGACTAAAGCTATAAGGTTCTCGGTCTCAATTTTTTTAAGTTTAGAAAATGTTTTTTTTTCTTTAGTGAAAAATAAACAGTTTAGACTGGTTCACAGGTCAAAAGAACAGGGGCTTTGTGTCAATCTTGGTTCGCCGTTTTGGCGAATTGGGAACGAGCTGTTTCGAGTGGCTCAGCCAAAGTATATGGTATTTATGTTGTGTATTGATTCATCAATGAACTGAATATTTTTAATAATTTAGTTATATTGTGATTATATGAGAGGAAATGTTTTACAACCATAGTATTTTTAAGGGTCAGTACTATTTTCTGAAATTATAAAAAACCTGTAATCTATTGTTTTCTTTTTCAAAGTAAACATACTTTTCTCAGAAGTAAAAACAAATTAGAATTTTCTAGGATGCACTCGTCACTACGTCATGGCTCTCTTCCAGGTTGAAAAACCTGCCTAGACTTTTTAGTCCACAACCCCTGCTGTGATATTATTATGCGGCTGGCCAGAAGAATTCGTCCAGTCAAAAGTATCAAGCTCGTACTTCTCTATCATTATTATTTTTTCTAATAATCAATGTTTCTAAAAAGAATTACAGCTGTTGACGTGATGTCATAAAGCCTGAATAACGCTTAGTAAAGGGAGGGTAAGTAGAGAATAATCAAAGACGAATAATATTAAGCACGTTCAAAGAGTAAGAATTCCAAAGAAGCACATAGATAATCAAAATGGATAGGTATTACATTAAATAAATCAATTTAAGGAAATCATTGTCTATAGTGAGAATTGAATTCGTCAAATGGCAAAAGTAATTTCTGCTATAGTGCAAACACAAGGGATAAATAAGTTGAATTGAGATAACATAGTGCTAAATTCAAATTGGATTTAAATTTTTTAAATTGAAGTGTTGAATCAAGCTTTAACCTTTTTTGTTAAAACTTAATCTGAAAAGACACTCAAGAAGCATGGGGTTGACTTGATGAAACTTGTTTAGTTGCATTTATCTAAAATTTATTTTTCTTCTAAGTGGAAGAATATTTATATTCAAAATCAGATCAACTTCAACTAACATACATTTAAGTTCAAATCTAGCTTGATTATGTTTGAGAGATAGTCAAACTAAATGTTATGAAGTTCGAATTTAACTTGATAAATTACTTGAGTAACTTAAATTTGAGTCTGAATGACTATTCTCAAATCAAATTTGAGTAAAAATTAGACCGAACTCAAATAGTTTATGTGTAGATTTGACTTATCTATGCTATAGAAGCAATGGGATATAATTATCAACAAGAAATAACAATGTCTACTACTAGTTCACAAATTGATTATTAATGGGTAAGACATATTAAATTAAACAATTCACAAAATAATGGATCCAATAAAGTTAGTATAAATTAGGATGAAAGTTGTGATACCCAAGAGAATAAAGTCCCACGTTAATTGCAGGAGAAAATTGTAGTTGAAAAGGCCCATTAGTCACCAATTGGCTTTACTATTGATTATTTTTTGGGTTGTGCTTTATAAAATGGTATTTGAGTTAACCCCTTGCCAATAATTATATAATTCAAGGACAAACTAAGATAAAAGCTAGTGGTCTAGTATTGACCTAACATATTGATCTTGGAATCTTTAGACTCATTGGTTTTAGAGGATGGTGCGAATGAACTAAAATCACACATTGGAAAAGAGAGGAGATTTGGACCCAATTGTAAGGTAATGCACTAGGGATATAACCTAGCGTGGGGGATGTTGTGTGGAGGGTAGTTTATGATACTCAAAGAATAAAATCCTACATAGATTGTGGGAAAAATTCAATAGTAGCTTATAAGGATTAGGTAGTGATTATCAAGTCAACATTAGTTGAGAATTTTTTTGGCAAAATGATTGAAAAGACTTATTAGTCACCTGTTGGCTAAACAATTAACTACCTTTGGATTAGAGCATTACAGAATTATATGATGGATACGATAGAGGCATCTACTAAGTATCCAGCCTTATAAAGAGTTGCTCCAAAAATATGAAGCTGGAACTTTCCTTTATGACCACTTGAAATCATCTTAGAAACTGAAAAGAAATTTTTTCTTTTTTTAGGGGGTTTTCATTTTCTACTACAAATAAATATTTCCATATATGTGAAAAAAAAAATAGTGAGATGAAAATTGAATATCGGTCATATAAACATGGCATAATGTCATTGTTGAAAGCACAAATAAAAACATCATGTGAAATAATGAGATTTAATCACTGAAATCTATATCATAGGTTTTAAGATACTCTTCAAAACAGTTGAATTTTTATTTTACTTTTTTTCTTTTAAATTTAAAAGAGAAAGCACAATGGAGGAATTGTATAGGATAAGTGACACACCATATGGTGTACACTAAGGATGGCATCAATTCTAAATTATAACAATGTTAACATATGGTGTATATGAAGAATGAATATTTTGCCTCATTGTGCAAATAAATAAAGAATAAACATTATGACAAGTAATTCACACCAAGGGCATATGCTCTTCCACCCAACCCAAATCGTGTCTCATTTATTTCTATGTGTAAAGAGAAGATATGTATAACAAAATCAATGCATTTATAAAAGAGAATTAATGACCTCTATATGCGCCACAAAGCAAACATCCTCCATTATTTACATTTAGAGGCAAAGTACATCCTCTTTGTTATAATTGTGTTATTTAATATATTATACTCATACATTCTTTTATTAATAGTTTACCATGGATGCTAAAAATAATGAATTTCAATAAGAACATAAAATAACAATAAAATATAACAAATGTAAATTATAATACTAACACAAATTGGTGAATGTTATTTGATAAATTTGGTAGAATTTTATTTATATTATCAAATCTAGTTGCACTAAGAATGTTATAGAGGTCAGTTTCATGATACCCAACATATATTAAAAAGTTACACAATACAATAAACATGGAACCAGTAGATACAATGTGGAAACATGTTAGGAAAATTTGAAACTAAAACCTATTTTTATAATAACATCTAATATCCATTTTGAAATGTACTTTACTTGTAAATTGACCTTTGGGGTCCAACTAATTCCATGGTCTATAAGGTTTTGATGCTTAAACCTAATTAAAAGCCATCTCAAAGTAGTTCCTCATTTTTAAGATCATCCCTTATTTTAAATAATTGATTTTGGTATAAATATCAACACTAACTCATGAAGTTACAATGCCTTTTCATTTCATACCAAAAATTTAATATTGATAAATGTCACCACATTCAATTGAACTTCTATTTGTCATTAGTACTTCTTTTAAGTTCCTTGCTTTTATCATCCTATGTGCATTTTTAGGCTAATAACACTATGATGCATTACATTGAAAAGAAGAACATTTTGATACATAATATATAAAGAAATGAAAATAGAGAAAAAAAACTTGTAATCTTTCACACCACATGCTATCTAATATTAATAATAAATGAAAAATATATTTATTAAATTAATAAAATTCAACATAAAAGAAAAATTATTATAGTTAGATCATCAAAATTATTTCTCATATGCAAATAGACCTTATAAACACTAGTTATACACCTTTGCTTTTATAAATGAGTACCTACCTTCTAAACTAATGCTAAAGTCTCAAAACAATCTTTGTTTATAGATTTATAAAGGTAGTTTAAGAGGTAAATGCATAACTTGTAATAAAGGGGAAAAAAAACTAGTGGACTTTGAAATGATCTAAAGCTTGTGCATTTGATTATGAAATGAAATAAGGTGAGAACATAATTATAATTCCTAAGAAATATAATAGAGAAATAATAACTATTGTTTTGTTTGATTGTAGTTAAAATGAAATTAATAAAAGATTAGGATTATGTTTACCAATACCACTATACTTTTACTCCAAGTCATGGCTAGAATGTTAGGTTAGGGTCTCACCGGTAAATACAAAAATAGGTTTGGGGAAAAGGAAAAAAAAGCATAACTATTCATTTGATCTTATGAAGGAATTGGAATTTCTTGTTTTACAATAATAAAGATTTTAAAGAATAGTTATTTCACTAATAAAATATAGAAACAGGTTTGTATAGAAAAAATTAAGGTGTCACTCTAAAATATTGCATTTTTTTTAAATCCACAAATATTTTATTGGAAATAATTATTCTAAAAATAGATTTCAAAGGCACGGACTTGACTTGCGATTTCAATTGTATGAAAATTTGCAAAACTAAATACTGTAAACACCCCATTTTTGCCCTAATGATCAATAATAATCAATAATAAGTAATTTCCAATTTTTCCCAATTTTTCCATATTTTTCTCTAATTTAGCAAAAACAGGAAAAATGTTCAAAAAATAAAATTAAATAGGAAAATACATCAATTTTGGAAAATAATTTCAGAAATGGCAACAATAAGGGTTAAATGATTTTTACAAATTTTTGAAATTTCAAAAAAATACAAAAAAAAAAAAATCACATTGCATAAATGCAATTTGTGAAATAAATAAAATCGCGAAAGTGGGCTAGCTCAGCTGGTCTGAAGCATGGTCAGGTGCGCGCGGACAGGTGTGAGGTTAGGGGTTCGAAATGCGGGGGAAGCAGAATCCGCGTTTTGTGAATTTTTCTTTACCTAGGACACATGGCAGCACCTGATTGGCTGGAGCGAACGCACGCGCTGGGCACGTGATCGTCTTCAACCTCTGTCCGAGATCGCTGGCGAGGAGAAAAATCCGAATTTCGGCCGTTTTGATTCGATTTTTTGCACAAATCCAATAGATCTTCAACAGAATTAAGATAAACATTATCCAATTAGAATCAAATCTCAACAAATCGATGGATTTACATGAATCGAAGTTGGTTTGTTTAACCGCAAATCCGATTTGCTTATATCGGTGGAAATCCGATCTTATCTAGCTCGATTTTGAATGCCTATAAATAGAGGATGAAGTGGAGAAGCAAAATCACGGATCAAAAGTGAGAGAAAGAGAGAAAAAGAAGAGAATCGAAGCTCGCTGGAGTTGTTCAAAACCGCGACCACCGATCAAGTGTTGGGCAACCACCAGGAGGCGTTTCTAAAGCAAGCCACCACCACAATTGGGTTCCTCACCCCCGAGAACCTAGGAATCGACACCTTAACCGCTGCAAAAGGCCGCCGGAACGCCGTCAACGAGCATCCCCAACCGCCGCGTCCGATCGACCCGACCCGACCCGACCCGATCCGGCCCAACCCGCGCACCGACCCGGATCCAGGTAAGTCGGATTTTCCGATTTTTTGTATTTTTTTATTTATTTAGTTATTTTATTTATTTCGAATTTATTTATTTACTTATTTGTTATTTATAATTTGAAAAAATCGAAAAAATGTTAGAAATTAGATTATTTTTTTTTAAAAGATGAATGATAAAAATAAAAATAATAATAAATAATAAAAATGTAGAAAATTTATAAAGAAAATAATAAAAATATTAGAAAAAAAATATAATAAAAAAATTTTAATTTTAGAATAGGATAGATGAAAAATCTAGGAGAAAATTTTCAATAAAAATTTAATAAAAATTATAAAAGTTAATAAAAATTGTGAAAATTATAAAAAATTAATAAAAAAAATCAATAAAATTTATAATAATAGAAATGAGTGGAAAAATAGAAAAATGGAATTTTTATCACTTAGAAAAATCATTTTCTCAAATAAATCCAAAATTGATGTTTTTCCTTAAAATTATTATTTTCAAAAAGTCAAATTATTAAGCTTAGGCTTAGATTTTTTAGAAAAAAATCCTAAAATGGTAAAAACATAAATCAAAAGAGATTTCATAATTAAAATTCACAAACCCACTTAAAGTTTTTCAGGAAAAGCGAACTACGACTTGTTTGATCCTGAATAGCAGGTACGTAGGCACCCATTTGGGGCAACCCTTAAAAAGAATAAAAAATTCATTTTCTTAGAATAATTCACTCAAAAACACAATAAAACAACAACAAAAATAAAATAAAAGATATTTCTAGATGGAGTAAATTTTAGGAGATTAGGTGGTAACCGTAAGGTTTTAATAGGTTAGCCTCCGAACTTAGAATCTCTGGTTTTCCCTTTTCCTCTCTTCACAAAAACAAGAAGAGGAAATCACGACGACTAGTGGTCCAAATTATGACTAATCCGCTCCATTAGTCTTAATTCGATCTTTCCCAACAACAGTTGAGTGGCGACTCCAAAACTAAACGAAATTCCTAATTCAAGTTGAGGATCTACATTAGGTGAGCATAGGGTCTAGTATAGATCGGATTAGGAATGAGAAATAAAAAATTAGACTCGACAGGATGGCGACTCCGCTAGGGACGAAATCTCTAGTAGGCTAGCCACCTGAATCTCCTCAAATTGCTCCTTTCTAAGAAATGTCTTTTGATTGTTATGCTATTACTAACCTTTTAGGAATTATCTAGATTTAGGATTCAGTTTTTACTTTTGGGTCTGCATGCATACATTTGTGTGAATAGATACGGTCGAACCCGGACTGTCTTAGGACCCTAAGACGGGGGGGCATTGTGTAGGTTTCGGGCGAAGTGATGTAATCACCGTTCGGGACTGATTAGGCTACCCCACCCAATGCTTCGATATGGCCTGAGATCCATTTCTCCGAGAATGCGGGAGGCCATAGAGCTTGGGGACCTGTTAGAACCAACCTATTTGCATACATAATGTCATGGGTTGACAATTGATGATGATGTAATATTTATTGTTTCGTTCATGGAGTTTAGAGCTATTTCCCTATAATGTTATCATAGTTTTGGTTGTAATTAGGAAATTTCTGTTGTAATAGATGGCTAGTACCGCAGTTGACCGCCTCCTCTGCAAAGAGATCCGAGTGTACAAACCTTTGGACCCGAAATTGGTGCTAGACCACTAGTTCACCTTATATAACCCAGAGGAGCAGGCCTTCATCCAGCAGAAGATAGGGCCCATCCTCTCACTAATGAAGATGGAGATGAACTTGCCTTTGGTACGGGCCATGTTTCACTTATGGGAAGTAGAGCTCGTAACTTTCTTCATCGGGCCACATGAGATCACTCTTACTCTGGAAGAATACACCCAGCTGCTACAGGCTCCAGCACTAACCAACCAAGTCTATGTACCAGACCTTGAGGCCGGGCCAGCCAGTATTTTCAACAGACTCTTGGGTATCCGCAAAACAGCAATCAACAAAGCCTTGGAAGCTCAGCTGGAGAAGACCTAAGCTATAGTCAAAGAATTAGAAGCCGTCATCAACGGGAAGCCTGAGTCCCCATAATAGAAGACTAAGAAAGCTAGGAAATAGATTATCATTGTACTCTTTCATTTGTTTTAAGTATCGGACTCCAAAGTTTCAATATTAATAAAAATAAAGTTTCAATATTACATCATCAATCAATTGTTGGCCCCTTTTTATTTTTAGCATCCGTGTGACACATGCATCACATTTGCATACATTATACTAAAAAAGAAAAAAAAAATGCGCGCCAGGTATCAAGATAGCTCCTAAACAACTGAACCCTCCCAAAAGCCCAATTTGCAACCAGAATGGAAAACAGTGGCAACAATAGTGACAACCGCAATAAGACCAGCACTGATTACGTTCCTACAACTAAGGAAAAAGCACAAGCCAGAGGTGTCAAAAACAGGATGAAAGAGAAGCCAAGCAACACCCCGATGCGTATTCCACCCCTCCAACAATCTTTTAGAAAAGCAAGTGTCATTCAAGAGCCTCAGATAAGCGAAGGTGACGTCAGCAATGGGAGCCTAACCCCCCGCACGTCCAATCAGCATCTAGCTCTCGATAATTGGTTCTGTTATCCTATTGATAGCTTTAGGTCAGCTCAAGGATAGAGGACGATTGTTAAACAAATTGAGACTTCTTTAATTCAATTACAGTTTGTCTTACTTATATATATGCTTTCATTTTACTTTACTCAAATCTCCTACCATCGAACATCAGAGACATTTCGCGTAGGTAGAAAGTAAAAACACTGATATCGTTTCCAACGCTGCTGGGTCAGTTGTTGAAGGCGATATCCTTGACAACGAAATAATACAAGAAAATTGGAAAAAATATGAACAAAGCGGAATTTCAATCGACGAGCCAATGGAGACAGTAAATCTAGGAAGCATGGAAAAACCTAAAAACCTCAAAATCGAGACTAGTTTAAGTGCCGAGCAAAAGTGTGAGATAACCGAGCTGTTAATGGAATATGCAGATGTGTTCGCCTAGTCATATGGTGATATGCCAGGACTAGACCAATCAATAGTGGTTCATAGGCTTCCCACAAGGGAAGATGTCAAACCTAAAAAATAGAAACTGAAAAGATTTAAGCCTGACATCTTACTAAAAATTAAGGAAGAAGTCAAGAAACTACTAGAAGTAGGGTTCATCGAAGTGTCTGATTACCCAGAATGAGTAGCAAATATAGTCCCCGTCATGAAAAAGGATGGAAAATTACGCGTATGCGTAGACTTTCGGGACTTAAACCAAGCTACGCTAAAGGACAACTTCCCCCTACCTCATATTGATGTTCTAGTGGACAACACTGCAGGAAACCATCTTTTCTCATTCATGGACGGTTTCTTAGGCTATAATCAAATAAAAATGGCTGAAGAAGATAAAACCAAAATGACCTTCATCACAACATGGCGAACTTTCTGTTACAAAGTCATGTCCTTTGGTTTGAAAAATGCCAGGGCAACATATTAAAGAGCTATGGTTGCGATACTCCATGACATGATGCATTGAGAGGTCGAAGTATACGTTGACGACATGATAGCCAAATCTAAAGAGGAAGAAAGCCATATAGATATCCTGAGGAAATTGTTTAAACGACTGAGAAAATTTCAGCTCAAGTTAAACCCAGAGAAATGCACTTTCGGGGTCACAACGGGCAAATTGTTAGGGTTTGTCATAAGCCGGGAAGGCATTAAAATCGACCTTGACAAAGTAAAGTCTATATTAGAACTACCTTCCCCACGCACTGTCAAAGAAGTAAGAAGTTTGTTGGGAAGATTAAATTACATAGCTCGTTTCATCTCACAGCTCACAAATAAGTGCCGGCCACTATTTCGTCTGTTGAAAAAGAATGCCACAGTAAAATGGGATGACGAATGCGGAGAAGCATTCAGGACAATCAAAGACTACCTTATAAAACCTCCAGTCTTGATAGTCCCGAAGTAAGGGAAGCTCTTATTCTTATACCTCACAATACTCCCTGAATCCATGGGATGCGTGTTGGGGTAGAAAGATGAAGAGGGAAGAGAACATTCCATATATCACTTAAGCAAGAAATTCACAGATGGGGAACAGAGGTATTCAGAGGTAGAGAGGACTTGTTGTGCTTTGATTTGGGTCATGCACTGGTTAAGGCAATATACCATTTACTATCATATTGAGCTACTGACAAGACATGATCCCTTGAAATACTTAGCGAAGAAACCAGCTTTGATAGGGAAAATCTCTAAATGGAAAATGCTCCTATCCGAGTTTGACATCACATACATAAATCAGAACTCAATGAAAGGGCAAGCCTTAGACGACCAATTAGCAGAACACCCTGTCGAAGCAGATTCCCAAGAAATACAAGCCCAATTCCTGGACGAAAATATATTAACAGTGGAAGATGTACCGGTGGAAAACCATGGGATAGAGCAGAACCCTAAGTGGAAAATGTTTTTCGACGGAGCTGCCAACGTATTCGGTTGTGGGATCGGGGCAGTGTTGATAGCCCCATATGGCACATAATTCCCTATAGCGACAAGACTCACATTTCCATATACTAATAATATCGCGGAATATGAGGCGTGCATCCTCGGCCTCAAAATGGCTTGCCAAATGGAAATCCGCGAATTAGAAGTATATGGGGATTCATCGCTCATCATATTACAGACAAGAGGGGAATACAAGACTAAAGACCCCAAACTGGTACCATACCATCAACATTTGACAGAGCTAATAGAAGAATTTGAGGCAATCACTTTCACATACATCCCAAGAACTCAGAATCAGTTTGCAGATGCACTCGCCACACTAGCATCTATGATCCAGATAACAGGGGGAGCCGAAGTCCAACCGATGAAAATAGACATCGAAAATCGGCCCGCCTACTGTTTAGCAATTGAAAAAGCACAAGATGACAAGCCCTGGTATCGCGACATCAAGACCTTTCTCCAAGAAAGTAGATAGCCCGAAATAGCTAGCAAGAATGACCAAAGAACACTCAGAAGGTTAGCAAGCCATTTCTTATTAAGTGGGTCTATACTTTACAAAAGATCGTCTGATACCACCTTGTTAAGATGTGTGGACGAAAATGAAGCTTGTGAGCTGATGAAAGAGGTACATGAAGGAGTATGTGGACTTCATATGAATGGCTACATGTTGGCCCGAAAAATCATGAGGTTGGGATACTATTGGTTAACCATGGAATCGGATTGCATAAAATATGTCAAGCACTGTCATCTGTGTCAAGTATACAGATAAATGCTCCGCCCAATGAGCTACGCTTGTTGTCAGCACCATGGCCTTTCTCCATGTGGGGAATCGACATAATTGGCCCAATCACTCCGACAACATCCAATGGCCACAGGTTCATATTAGTAGCAATTGATTACTTCACCAAATGGGTAGAAGCTTCATCATATGCTAATGTCACCAAAGGGGTAATAGTCCATTTCTTGAAAAGGGACATAATAGCTTGATATGGAGTTCCTGAGTCCATCATCACCGACAACGGCACCAATCTTAATAACAAGTCAATGACAGGTTTATGTCAACAATTCCATATAAACCATAGAAATTCAACTCCCTACCGACCTCAGATGAACAGGACAGTAGAGGCAGCTAATAAGAATATCAAAAAGATCATCGAAAAAATGACAACTACTTACAAAGATTGGCACAAGATGTTGCCGATTGCTCTCATGGCTTATAGGACTTCAATAAGAACATCTGCTGGAGCTACCCCATATTCATTAGTATATGGTGCTGAGGCAGTGCTACTAGTCGAGGTCGAAATACCGTCATTCAGAATTCTGTCAGAAACTCAGGTAACTGAATCAGACTGGGTAAAGAAGAGGCTTGATCAGCTGAATCTGATTGATGAAAAAAGACTCATTGCACTATGTCATGGCCAGTGTTACCAGTAAAGGATGGCCCAAGCATTTAACGAGAAGATGAGACCTCGATACTTCAAAGAAGGGGATCTGGTGCTAAGGAAGGTTCTCCCGAATGCCCAAGACTCCAGAGGAAAATTCACCCCCAACTATGAAGGTCCATATGTGGTGAAAAAGGTTCTATCAGGAGGTGCTTTGATATTGACACAAATGGATGGTCCAGAATTGAGAGACCCCATTAATGCAGATGCTGTAAAGATGTACTATCCTTAGGCAAGGGAATTGAAATTTTTGCCAATGTTTAAAAAAGCCAATATTCGATATAAATTTCGTTGAGTCTAGTTTTTATTTTTTTACAAGCAAAGTTAATGTCTCTGAATGGTTAATAATTCTAACCAATTTTCATTATAACAAACATTCCTAAACACATTACCCATCATTTCACCAATGAATGATAAACACTAAAATGATAATGAATCTCAATAAATTTTATAATATAATTCTATCTACTTTTGAGCATTAGAACCTAGTGCATTAGTAGGATAACACTACCGTCTAAAGAGCCATGTGCACAAAAAAGGAAGGACATCGATATCTTCAACCTCGTGTCAAAGTAAGAAGAAGTGAAGCAGAAGCAAACTAGCACGAAGGTTCGATTGTTTGGTTGCTATCCACGATAAATTGGCAAGCATGTTAAAATAAATTACTATCACCTACATATCATGAAAAGCATCAAATCATTTAACCAAGTCAGTAGAAGCATATTCAAAAGCATAAGATTAATCAGCTCGCAATAGGGCACTTATCTCAACATCCTCTTGAATAGGTTAGTCAGCTCGTAATGGGGCACTTTCCTAGATATCTCTTCCTAAGGTCAGCCTATAAGGGCACCTTTCAAGACATTTCTTCCTATCATAAGTTAGTCAGCCCACATTGGGGCATTTCCCTAAGCATCCTCTCGTGGGGTCAGCACATTGGGGCACCTTTCGAGACATGTATTCTTACCATGGATTAGTCAGCCCACAGAGGGGCACTTTCCTGGGTATTCTCTCTTAGGGTCAGTCCATAAGGGCACCTTTAGAGACATTCTGTCATAGGTTAGTTAGCCCATAGAGGGGCACTTTTGATAACCGATTAGTCAGCTCGTAAGAGCACTCTTCGAAGGTATTTTTCCAAAACAGTTTCTAGTCTAGTCAGACGCTTCTGTTAACAGGTGGCCAGCTCATAAGAGCGCTTCCCAAGATAATCTTCTCTTCAAGGTTCCTAGTCCGATAAGACGCTTCCTATCGTCCGTTATCCTACACTCCAAAACAATGTTTGAGATATTTCCTATCGCTAATTAGCCAGCCCATAGAGCACTTTTTGGGAAGATACATTACTCTAGATTGTTAAGACCATTTCCTAAGCAATACCAACCATCAGAAAAGACTCGTGGGATTATTAGCTCATGGAGCATCTTCCTACCAAAAACCAAATTCCAGATAACCAGCCAAACCAAAGCGTTATCCATTCAACCAAGAGGCCAAAAATGGCGTCTTTCTTGTCTTTGTAGTTAAGTTTTCCAAACTTTACTATAAAGAGGGGTAGTTGTAAACACCCCAATTTTGCCCTAAGGATCAATAATAATCAATAATAAGTAATTTCCAATTTTTCCTAATTTTTCCATATTTTTCTCTAATTTAGCAAAAATAGGAAAAATGTTCAAAAAATAAAAATAAATAGGAAAATACATCAATTTTGGAAAATAATTTCAGAAATGGCAATAATAAGGGTTAAATGATTTTTACAAATTTTTTAAATTTCAAAAAAATACAAAAAAATAAAAAAATCGCATTGCATAAATGCAATTTGCGAAATAAATAAAATCGCGAAAGTGGGCTAGTTCAGCTGGTCCGAACCATGGTCAGGTGTGCGCGGATGGGAGCGAGGTCAAGGGTTCGAAACGCGGGGGAAGCAGAATCCTCGTTTTGTGAATTTTTCTTTACTTGGGACACGTGGCAACACTTGATTGGTTGGAGCGAACGCACGCGTTGGGCGCGTGATCATCTTTAACCTCTGTCCGAGATCGCCGGCGAGGAGAAAAATCCGAATTTCGGCCGTTTTGATTCGATTTTTTGCACAAATCCAATAGATCTTCAATAGAATTAAGATAAACATCATCCAATTGGAATCAAATCTCAACAAATTGATGGATTTACACGAATCGGAGTTGGTTTGTTTAACCGCAAATCCGATTTGCTTCAATCGGTGGAAATCCGAGCTTATCCAACTCGATTTTGAATGCCTATAAATAGAGGATGAAGTGGAGAAGCAGAATCACAGATCAAAAGTGAGAGAAAGAGAGAAAAAGGAGAGAATCGAAGCTCGCCGGAGTTGTTCAAAATTGCGACCACCGATCAAGTGTTAGGCAACCACTAGGAGGCGTTTCTAAAGCAAACCACCACCACAGTTGGGTTCCTCACCCCCGAGAACCTAGGAATCGACACCTTAACCGGTGCAAAAGGCCGCCGGAACGCCGTCAACGAGCATCCCCAGCCGCCGCGTCCGATCGACCCGACCAAACCCGCTTCGACCTGACCGACCAGACCCGCACACCGACCCGGATCCAGGTAAGTCGGATTTTCCGATTTTTTGTATTTTTTTATTTATTTAGTTATTTTATTTATTTCGAATTTATTTATTTACTTATTTGTTATTTATAATTTGAAAAAATAGAAAAAATGTTAGAAATTAGATTATTTTTTTTAAAGATGAATGATAAAAATAAAAATAAAAATTATAATAATAAATAATAAAAATATAGAAAATTTATAAAGAAAATAATAAAAATATTAGAAAAAAAAATATAATAAAAAATTTTTAATTTTAGAATAGGATAGATGAAAAATCTAGGAGAAAATTTTCAATAAAAATTTAATAAAAATTGTGAAAATTATAAAAATTAATAAAAAATCAATAAAATTTATAATAATAGAAATGAGTGGAAAAATAGAAAAATGGAATTTTTATCACTTAGAAAAATCATTTTCTCAAATAAATCCAAAATTGATGTTTTTCTTTAAAATTATTATTTTCAAAAAGTCAAATTATTAAGCTTAGGTTTAGATTTTTTAGAAAAAATCCTAAAATGGTAAAAACATAAATCAAAAGAGATTTCATAATTAAAATTCACAAACCCACTTAAAGTTTTTCAGGAAAAGCGAACTACGACTTGTTTGATCCTGAATAGTAGGTACGTAGGCACCCATTTGAGGCAACCCTTAAAAAGAATAAAAAAATCATTTTCTTAGAATAATTCACTCAAAAAAACAATAAAAAAACAAAAAAAATAAAATAAAAGACATTTCTAGATGGAGTAAATTTTAGGAGATTAGGTGGTAACCGTAAGGTTTTAATAGGTTAGCCTCCGAACTTAGAATATCTGGTTTTCCCTTTTCCTCTCTTCACAAATACGAGAAGAGGAAATCACGACGACTAGTAGTCCAAATTAGGACTAATCTGCTCCATTAGTCTTAATTCGATCTTTCCCAACAATAGTTGGGTGGCGACTCCAAAACTAAATGAAATTCCTAATTCAAGTCGAGGATCTACATTAGGTGAGCATAAGGTCTAGTATAGATCGGATTAGGAATGAGAAATAAAAAATTAGACTCGACAAATACACATACCCGGTCTGTGCTTTCAATATAATTTGTACTAAAAGATGTAGACCTAGTGTATGTCTTCAGTTTTGCCACCCCTATAATCTATTTTTTTTTTTACTTTAACATCCACTATTAATGTAAAAGGCAACTCACGCGACAACAATATAAAAAATTAATAATATATGCAGAAACATAAGACATTTGCTTTAATTTTTCGTCCATCTATTTTTTTTCCTCCCATTCACAAAAAGAAGAAGAAGTGTTTGTGTAGATTGAAAATGAGGGATTTAAACAAATACACCAAGATCTAGTATTTTCTCAACGATTAATCAATTATAGTATTTTTTTTTAGAAAAAGTTGAAGTTTTTTTTTAATTGTGTTTGATATTATTATTTGAGAAAAATGTTACTATAATGTTATATTTTGTAAAAAATATTATTGCTTATTGCTAGTTTATAGTGTGTTATATATGATTTATGTAAATCATGTAATACATAACATGTGATATTAATTTTTGCATTAGTATGAGAATACTTTGTTATGATGAAAAATTTAATATTATTAGTAAATATTAAATTAAAAATATTATATATGTTATTATAAAAAATATTGTGATGGAAATTTGTAATATCTAGTTTGCGAAATAATTTTTATAGCATTGTTAATTAAATTTGAAAATTTTGTTGGAAAATAATGGGAACAAAATTAAAATTAAAAATGATATGAATTTTTTTCGGGCTAATTTTTACAATGTTGTTATTGAAATTTGTCATTTTTTTAAAGTTTATGATTTAAATATACTATGGATAGGGAAATAATGGGTGACTACATCAAATTGATGATCTATGTATTTGAAAATATTGTGGTTGGTAATTAGGGGTCAGAATATAATAGGGATCTAATGAAGAAGTTGAAAGTGAAGAAAAATGTCAACTACAATAAATTTTTATACAAAATATGCTAGAGCATCAAATTTAATCTAACTGAGGTGGGGTTGAGATAATTCATAGGCTTCCTGTGTTCCATAGGGGCAATATATGTTATACGTTAATGGTAATTAAAGATAATAAAGATGTTGAAAATTTCATTGAAATGACCGAATCATATGGAGATTGTGACAAACAACAATTACATATCAAAATTTCTAATAATTTGGGTAAGGGTGAGCCGCTATATGGCAGACATTCTGTTAAGTTCTCTAATTTAGTTTTGATGTTAACAAAAGAGAAATAATGTGTAACGTATGTTTGAGCTTGTCAGAAGTTGTTTCAGAAGATAGTACGTAAATTTTTCTAAATTGAACAAGGAGACAGAAGCTTGTTCAGAACCTTCAAAAGTGTTATATAGACTATTTTTGTTCTGATAGAAGATGTTTCAGAAGTTGTGTAGTGTATCCGTAGTTCTCGTGTTAACCTTTCAGAAGCACTTTCAGAACCTTTACAATAGGAGAACAGTTGACAGGTTTGTTTCAGAAGCACTTTCAGAACCTGTACAACAGGAGAACTATTGACAAGTTTTGCTTTAGAAGCTCTTTCAGAACCTTCCATGCCTGTCACGAATTTTTTCCAGATTTCGTTCTAATTTTTATATCGATAGTTTTTAATAAATTTTAGGGCTTAGCTCTACGTGTCAAGTATATTTGGGTAATATACTTGATGTGTTTTACTAAAGTTGGATTTTATATCATGGGGTTTTTAATTTACATAAAGTTTTACAAGATTTTATTCAAAGATTTTATTTTATGATAAAGTGAGATCATATAAGATTTACAAGTTTTATCAAGATTTAAATCTAGATATTTGTGCTATATTTTGGGAAGATCCAGCAGTTACAAAGATAAGGATAAGAAATATGGTTGTTACATGAAGATATGGTTCCACAATATATGGGATATCAAGATAAGGTTCTACAATGTAAGGGATATCTTCAACAAACTTGATCCAAGAAATATCTCCAAAGAAGATCTTGGTCAAACTTATTTATCCAAGCTTATCCTCATAAAAAATATCACGGAATGCAGATCCTCCCTAATAGAATCAACTTATTTTTGAAATACAAAATTTCAAAAAATAAATTAAAGTTTGTCACGTGGAACTCCAAGTAACCGTTATTTTCTCTTCATAAAAGGAGTGTTCAATTCAAATAAAAAGGAAGAGAGAACGTTCTTTTGTGAAGAAAAAAAACACACGGAAAAGAAAAGGCTCATACATCTTCAAGCGCAAAATTTTTACATATACATGTGATATATTTTATAGAGGAAATTTGATATTCCTCATTGTCATTGTAATTCCTTTCTTGTATAAGGAATTGATAGTTGTTTCATCACTGTAGTTTGAGTGATTAGCTTAGTGAAGAAGCTAGAAAGACTCAACAGTGAGACTTCGCCTTGAAGAGGCTTATTTTGTACTCTTTCAATTTGTTTGATATAGTGAAACACAACAGGTATAGACAACCGGGATCCCGGCATGGAGCTGGAAGAGAGGACTGACGCTCGAGGCGGAACCTCTATAAATCTCTAAGCATTCTATTCTTCTCTATTCATTTTATTTACTGCACATTATTGTTCTTCATTTTTGTTATTCACATGATTTTATTAGTCAAGAGTTTTCGAATGATTTGCAAAAATTGAAATTTTAAGTAATTAATCAATTCACCCCCGCTCTTGATTAATCTAATTGGGACCAACAATTGGTATCAGAGCAGGACTCATCTATTTTGAGTGATCTAAAATGGTTGAAAATAATGTTGCAATTAATCGAGCTCCTTACTTCGATGGTTCAAACTTCTCATATTGGAAGATGCGTATGGAAACTTACATTAAAGCTAATGATTATGATTCATGGCAGGTCATTTCACTTGGGGACAATGTGATCACCTTGAATGGAAATTCGACCTTGTAAGACTCCGAGAAGAAAATTATCGAGAAGAACAACAAAGCAAAAAATTTATTACTGACTATTATTGCTCCATCAGAGTTCTATTTGATATGTTCATGTCCAAGTGAAAAGGAGATTTGGGATATCCTATCCGATACATATGAAGGGACTGATACCATCCAGGAAACCAAGATAAATGTCTTAATTCAACAGTATGAATTATTTAAGTTTAAGTCTAATGAAGATTTCAAATATTCTTTTAACAGGTTTACAACTATTACAAATGAGCTTGCTTCACTTGGAAAGAAACTTCCAGATCCAGATCTTGTGAGGAAAATGCTGAGGATGTTGCCACCATCTTGGGATGCAAAGAAAACTACTATAGAAGAAGCTCAAGACCTAAACAAGCTAACTCTCAGTCAATTGAGAGAAAAGCTCATGGCATATGAGTCACACATAAAAACCACGCAAAGAGGAGAAGACGGCACCAAAGGAATTGCGTTTAAAGTCAAGGAAATAAAGCAAAATGAAACTGAAACAGATGATAGCGACGATGAGAAAGAAGAGGACATCGGTCTTCTAGCACATAGACTCAACAAGCTGCTCAAGAAGCAAAGAGGTAAGAAATTTAGTGTTTTCAAGAAAAGTACTGAATATAAGCATAATGATGCAGGAAAAGCTTACAAGGAGAAAGAAAAAAAGAAAGAGAAAAGGGAGATTCAATGTTATGAACGCAAAAAGCCAGGACACATCAAATATGAATGTCCAACACTGATCAAGAAAATGGAAAATCATAAAAAGAAAAGTCGTGCAAAGCTAGCAACGTGAAGTGATTTAGAGGACACATAAACAAATTCAGAAGATTAAGAAGAAGAAGAGGATGAGGCAAAATCTTTGTCTAATGGCTAGTTCTGAGGTACACTCTGAATCTGATGAAGATGTAACTGATACTGACATGCTAGTAGAAATGAGTAAGCTATTAAAGGCACTAAAAAGGGTTGATACAAGATTAGCTAAGTATGAAAACGAAATAAAAGCTCTTAAGAATGAAAAGGAAGTAGTAAAGTAAACAAATACTTTACTTGCGGATGAAAATGATATCCTGAAACAAGAAAATGAATCCATGCATGTGAGTATTGAAAAATTAAGAATAGAAAATCATCTACTTGAAGTAGAAACAAGTGACATGAAGGTAAAAATTGATAATCTATCCAATTCGTTGAAAACTACCTTTAAGAAATTTGATGAAAGTGACAAGAAATTGACCATGTTAATTTCTTCACAAAGAGTTTCAAATGAAAAACATGGATTAGGATATGAGCATGGTTCGAGTTCAAAATCGAATCAAAATACCGTTTTTGTTAAGGCTAAACAAGTCTTAAGTGATGAATCTAACAGCAAAAAGTACATTTCGAATACAAATAATGTTAAAAAAGGAAATACCAGAGACTTTTACAAAAGTTATTCTGACAAGAGGTATCCACACAATGGGTACTACAGAAGCAATACCAGAAGGTATAACAAAAGTTATACAAACCAGAATTTCAAGAAACAGGTAAATGACAGGTATAGGAATGTTAATTCTTATGCATGTTTCTTCTGTAATAAATTTGGTCATATTGAGAAATTTTGCTATTATAAGAGAAATAAGCTCAGTAGTCAACAAGTAAATCGAAGAAATCAAATGAGCTTATCTTTTAAAGGGCCCAAACTCGCTTGGGTTCCTAAAAGGACTTAATTCTTTTTATTTGTACAGGAACATGAAGTTAAAATAAGAGGACATGGTATTTGGATAGTGGATGTTCTAGACATATGACTGGAGATGCTTCATTGTTCAATAGCATAACTTGGGAAGAAAAAGGATATGTAAAGTTTGGAGATGATAGTAGAGATAAAATAATTGCCACTGGAACGATTTGTATGCTTACTTTTCTCATTGAAAATGTATATCTTGTGCAAGGTTTAAAACATAATCTACTTAGTATTAGTCAGTTATGTGATAAAGGTTATAGAATGATTTTTTATCAAGACAAGTGCTATGCTTTTAATGAAAATGATGAAAGATTATTTGAAGGAATTAGGAAAAGAAATATCTATCTCATAAAACCAGATGAAATCAATAATGCTTGTTGTTTAATTTCTTTGAATGATCATGTTTTTGCTTGACATAAACGACTAGGACACGTTAATTTTAATCATTTAGAAAAATTATCTAAAAAGGATATTATTAAAGGATTACCTAAGATAAATATTAAACAAGATGTGAAATGTGATACTTGCTTAAAGAATAAAATGGTTTCTATCTCTCATAAAAGTAAAAATGTAATCTCAACTAAGAGACCACTTAAATTATTGCATCTTGATCTTTTTGGACCTACTAGAGTCTTAAGCATGGGTGGAAGCAAATATGGACTTGTTATTGTTGATGATTTTTCAAGATACACTTGGGTTATATTCTTGCGACACAAAAGAGATACCTTTGATTTTTTTCAAAAATTTGCAAAACAAATACAATATGAAAAGGGAGTTTCCATAATTAGTCTTCGAACTGATCATGGAACAAAATTTCAAAATGCAAGATTTTTAAATTTTTCTGAAGAACATGGTATATCTCATAATTTCTCAGCTCCATACACTCCTCAACAAAAATGGAGTAGTGGAACGCAAGAATAGAACTTTACAAGAGATGACTAGATCTATGTTAAATGAAAGTGGCATTGCTAAGTATTTTTGGGTAGAAGCAGTTTCTACAACTTGCTATATCATCAAGAGTTTTCATTCGACCTATGACATCAAAGACTGCTTATGAGATGTTTCGAGGTAAGAAACCTAACGTTTCATATTTTCATATCTTTGGATCTAAATGCTTTGTGAAAAAGAATCCTCTCAACCTTGGTAAGTTTGATGAAAGATCTAAAGAAGTCTTAGGATATTCTCTAAATAGTCGTGCTTATCGTTTTTTCAATAAATCATCAAAAACTATTGAAGAATCAATAAATGTTAAATTTATTGAGGATTTAAAGGATCTTGATTCCGATGAAGAAAAGGACTCCAATTCTAAAGCAGAAGTTAGTTCAGAACCTAAGTCAGAAGCACCTACTGTTAACATTCGAGGATCTGGTCATCCAGAACCTATTTCAGAGGCAAATACAGAAGGTACTTCAGAAGTTGTAAGATCTGAACAAGAGGCTTCTAAAGCTTGGAGGTATAAGTCTGCACATCCTTCTGATCAAATAATAGGTAATGTTCAATCGGGTGTTAAAACAAGAGCTAATTTACAAAATCTTGAAAATCATTTTGTGTTGTTATCCGAAATTGAACCTAGTAATATGGAAGAAGCTTTAAATGATGATAATTGGATTATCTCTATGCAAGAAGAATTAAATCAATTTCAAAGAAACAATGTATGGAATTTAGTTCCTAGACCTAGAGGAAAGTCTATAATTGAAACTAAATGGGTGTTTAAAAATAAATTAGATGAAGACGGTAAAATTATAAGAAATAAAGCAAGATTAGTAGCTAAAGGTTATTCACAAGAAGAAGGAATAGATTTTGATGAAACATATGCACCTATTGCTAGACTAGAAGCAATATGGTTAATGCTTGCATATGCATCTTATAAGGATTTTAAAGTTTTTCAAATGGATGTAAAAAGTGCATTTTTAAATGGTTTTATAAAAGAAGAAGTTTATGTGGAACAACTACCTGGTTTTGAAGATCCTTTCAAATCAGATTATGTTTTTAAATTAAATAAAGCACTATATGGTTTGAAACAAGCTCCAAGAGCTTGGTATGAAAGATTGAGTATGTTTTTTATCTCTAAAGGTTTTCATAGAGGAAAAGTTGACACTACTTTATTCTTGAAAACTTTTGACAATGATATCTTGGTTGTATAAATATATGCGGATGATATTATCTTTGGATTTACTAAAGAATTGTTGTGTCAAGAATTTGCTGAGACCATGTAGGTAGAATTTGAAATGTCAATGATAGGAGAATTGACATTCTTTTTGGGGCTTCAAATAAAACAAACAAAAGAAGGAATCTATGTTCATCAAGAAAAATACACAAAACAAATATTGAAGAAATTTGGATATGATGTTTGCAAAAAGGTTACAACACCTATGAATACTTCAACAACGTTAGACTCTGACTCAAATGGACAGAAGGTAAGTGAGAAACTTTGTAGGAGCCTTATAGGCTCTTTATTGTACTTGACTGCATCAAGACCTGATATTTTGTTCAGTGTGTGTTTGTATGCTAGATTTCAAGTTGCACCAACAGAAATTCATTTATCAGTTGTAAATCGTATTTTCAAATACCTAGTTAATATTTCAAATTTAGGCATCTGGTATCCTAAAAATCAAAATTTTGATTTAATAGGATATTCTGATGCAGATTATGCTGGTTGTAAAATTGATAGAAAAAGCACATCTGGTACTTATCAATTACTAGGTGATAAATTAATTTCTTGGTCTTCTAAAAAACAAAATTCTGTTGCTCTATCAACAACTGAAGCTGAATATGTTTCTATTGGTAATTGCTGTGTACAAGTTTTATGGATAAAACAACAATTGAATGATTATGGAATAAATTTTAAAATTGTGCCAATTAAATGTGACAACACGAGTGCAATAAATTTGACAAAAAATCCAGTGCATCATTCTAGGTCAAAGCACATAGAAATTAGACGTCATTTTATTAGAGATCATGTGCATAATGGAGATATAAATGTTGAAATTGTGCCAACCGATAATCAATTTGCAGACATTTTTACTAAACCTCTTGAAAAGGTAAATTTTGAATTTATTAGAAATGAATTAGGAATTTGTAACCCTTTTTGATTTTTTTTTAATTTTCAATATTTGAAAATCTTTATTCATATAATATATAAATATATATTTTTTCTCTTCATCTGTTTCCTTCTTTCTTTAATTTTTTTCCCCTTCGCAATCTGCTCTCTCTCTCTCTCTCTCTCTCTCTCTCTCTCTCTCTCTATTTTCCTTTTCTCTCATTGTGACTCCAATGGCGCCTAAATCTTCAGAACATCTCAAACAAAAATCCTTCAAAACAAAACCCTCCACCAAGCCTTTAGTGATTCATGATGAATCTTCAGATTCTTCGAAAAAAAATCAAGAACCTTCAATGGAGGAGAATCCAAGTTCCCCTGACTCCGAATCTATCATAGGTTCCAAGAAAATTTCTAAAAGAAAACGGGTTGCATCTTCTTCAAAAGGGAAAGAAAAGGTTACTCAAGAAACCTCTCTGCCTAAGAAAACAGCCAAGAAGCAAACAAAATAAAGGAATGTACCAAGTCTGAAACCCTCAATTTCAAAATCTCTTCGAAGGAAGAAAAACGAGGTGTGTTCTTGTAGTTTTGTGGATTTTAATTTCTTTACAAGTAATGGATTTTACTGGAATGAATTTTTAGAACCCATAGGATGCATGGAACTTTGCTCTACTCAAGTTCTAGTTTATGGCGAGTGTGTCAAAGAATTTTATGGAAGTTTAAGTCTTTCGGAAGGGAATGTTTTAGTTTCTAAGGTATGTGATCAAGACATTACAATTTCTAAGGCAGATGTAATTAAATGCCTACACTTACATGATGTAGAGATTACAAACATGCTTAGGAATGATTTGTTTTTCGCTATTAATGGAGGCTTACAAATGGATTATGGAAAAGAAGCAATGGTTATTGATTTTCGAGTTGTTTCCTCGAATCATACACAAGATTATTGTTGAATGTATATGTCTAAGGAAGGGTAGTTCTACTTCACTATCCATAGAACATGCTCAAATTATGTATGTGATGATTAATAGAAAGAATATGGACATGGCTTCTAGAGTCATTGATCAAATATGGAGAAATAAAGAAAGTTTGGTATTTGGGAATGTACTCATGCGGTTATTTGTGTTTAAAGGAATTGTTTTGCCTACCAGCTCTTCTGAACCTATTAAGTTAAAGAGGATAGGTAAAGAAGTTTTTCATCATATGTCGATCTTTGTTAAGGATTGTTTGTGGTATGCGAATGATGGTGCACATTTTGTTCATCAAAGGCATATGAAAAGAATTGTTCCTTTTGGAACTTCTTCGATACCTGTTCAAGAAGGAGGTTCAGAACCTAGAACAGAGTTTGGAACAGATTATAGAAAGCAACCATATGATGATGAGGCTGGGAAGAGTGGAACAAAAGAAGCTACATCCAATGTTGATCTGGAACAAATGAAGAATGTTATGCGAGAAGCTTTGAAACATGAGCTATCAGATTTAGTTAAGACAGCTTTGACAGTTGAAGTTTCAGTTCTTCAACGGTCTGATCTTAGGAGATTAGAAGCAATGGAGTTACAAGTTAAACAAACTTCTGATATTCTTTCTAATATTAAGAAAAATTCTGAGAAAATGCTTATTGATCTCCATCACTATAGAATTCTCTATGATGAGTTTAGTGCGAGAGTCAAGCAAGATTTATCTAACAATGTGATTGCTTTTGATAAGTTTGTCTCTCAAGTAAGGAAGATAGGAGATTCAGTCACTAACTCTTTCAAGACTTTGGACTCCAAGATGGATAAAACATCCCAATCTGTCGCAAGTCTTCATGGTGAAATCAAGCGGTTCTTATCCACCAAATTTCCAGATTATGTTCGCTTTGGCGCACATATCATCGACTTGGATACTTCACCAGAAAAACCTTCCTCTACCAAACCTTCCACCACTTCTTCTACCTCTCGAGTTACAAGATCCAGAAAATCTTAGTTCTTTGTCTTAATTTTTTGTTTTGAAAACAAGTTGTAAAAGTCTTCTTTTATCTTTTATGCATCGATTAAGGGGGAGTTATCCCTTTTGCTGTTAACAAAAAGGGGGAGAATGATTCTATTGTGTTTATGAATGCTTATGATCAATGTGTTTATGATCAATGCTGCTTACTATTGTGCTTACGATCAATCCATTTATAATGATTCTATTATGTTTATGATGCTTTTCTATTATATGAATATATGTTTGCTTGAACATGAAAGTTGTTTCTATTTTATCCATCTAATGGTGTTTTGTTATCATCAAAAAGGGGGAGAATGTTAAGTTCTCTAATTTAGTTTTGATGTTAACAAAAGAGGAATAATGTGTAACGTATGTTTGAGCTTATCATAAGTTGTTTCAGAAGATAGTACGTAAATTTTTCTAAATTGAACAAGGAGACAGAAACTTGTTCAGAACCTTCAAAAGTGTTATATAGACTATTTTTGTTCTGACAGAAGATGTTTCAAAAGTTGTGTAGTATATCCGTAGTTCTCGTGTTAACCTTTCAAAAGCACTTTCAGAACCTTTACAATAGGAGAATAGTTGACAGGTTTGTTTCAGAAGCACTTTCAAAACCTTTACAATAGGAGAACAGTTGACAGGTTTGTTTTAGAAGAACTTTCAGAAGCTGTACAACAGGAGAATTGTTAACAAGTTTTGCTTCAGAAGCTCTTTTAGAACCTTCCATGCTTGTCACGAATTTTTTCCAGATTTCATTCTAATTTTTATATCGATAGTTTTTAATAAATTTCAGGGCCTAGCTCCACGTGTCAAGTATATTTCGGTAATATACTTGATGTGTTTTACTAAAGTTGGATTTTATATCATGGGCTTTTTAATTTACATAAAGTTTTACAAGATTTTATTTTATGATAAAGTGAGATCATATAAGATTTACAAGTTTTATCAAGATTTAAATCTAGATATTTGTGCTATATTTTGGGAAGATCCAGCAGTTACAAAGATAAGGATAAGAAATATGGTTGTTACATGAAGATATGGTTCCACAATATATGGGATATCAAGATAAGGTTCCATAATGTGAGGGATATCTTCAACAAACTTGATCCAAGAAATATCTCCAAAGAAGATCTCGGTCAAAACTGATTTATCCAAGCTTATCCTCATAAAAAATGTCACGGAATGCAGATCCTCTCCAACAGAATCAACTTATTTTTGAAATACAAAATTTCAAAAAATAAATTAAAGTTTGTCACGTGGAACTCCAAGTAATCGTTATGTTCTCTTCATAAAAGGAGTGTTCAATTCAAATAAAAAAAGAAGAGAGAACGTTCTTCTGTGAAGAAAAAAAACACACGGAAAAGAAAAGGCTCATACATCTTCATGCGCAAAATTTTTACATATACATGTGATCTATTTTATAGAGGAAATTTGATATTCCTCATTGTTATTGTAATTCCTTTCTTGTATAAGGAATTGATAGTTGTTTCATCACTGTAGTTTGAGTGATTAGCTTAGTGAAGAAGTTAGAAAGACTCAGCAGTGAGACTTCGCCTTGAAGAGGCTTATTTTGTACACTTTCAATTTGTTTGATATAGTGAAACACAACCGGTATAGATAACCAGGACCCCGGCGTGGAGCTAGAAGAGAGGACTGACGCTTGAGGCGAAACCTCTATAAATCTCTGAGCATTCTATTCTTCTCTACTCATTTTATTTACTGCACATTATTGTTCTTCATTTTTGTTATTCACGTGATTTTATTAGTCAAGAGTTTTTGAATGATTTGCAAAAATTGAAATTTTAAGTAATTAATCAATTCACCCCTTCTTGATTAATCTAATTGGGACCAACACATTCAATATAAGTAATCAGCCACATTAGTTACATAACATTGTAGAAATGCAACCTAAGCCATCGACATTTGAACCCTCAATTTTAACCTCAATGGAAGGCAATGATGAGGATGAAATAGATAGAGCAGTTACTTTAGTATTATAATGATCAGACACATGTGATCCGTACATGATTCATTTGGGAGTGGAGACTACAACTGACACCAATGTAGGAATGGATGTTAAAGAGTAGAGTTCTGATAAGGAAAATGGGAAAAGTGAAAACAATGAAGATGAAGTACCTGAAAAAGACTCTCCAACCATACATACGTACTCGAGACAAGCAATATATCAATCAGAGTAAGCTGAAGCACCAAGCATGACAATTAGAGATCTTGTTTTGTACTACAACATTGGTGGTGATGATGGTTACATTTATTTCAAGTAGAAGCAAACTAATATTTACTTCTACTAGTATTCGCTCTCGTGGATCAAGAAACAGTTGAGACATGGGGCTGGTCTTTGAGAAAATTGAAAGAATATGTTATCGACGATTGTGTAGGTTGTGAAACAATTTGTCTCATATCGGATAGACATACGGACATTAAGTCGGTAGTTGAAAAAGAAGCTAATAGATGGCACCCTCCATTTATAATGTAAAGGTCTTGTCTATGATACCTTACAAGTAATTTCTACTCGACACATAAAAACATGTAATACAGGAGGTTGGTTACATATGCCGGGTTGTAAGCACGATCTTGTAAGTTGAACTATGTGATGGAGCAGGTGGGGATCATTAAGCCTAATGCGTTGGACTAGTTTGATAACGTATTGTTGGATATGTGGCCATTAGCTCATGATAGTTGCTATCGGTTTGGGTATATAACCTCCAACATTGTTAAAAGCTATAATTCTATATTGAAGGAAGCTCAAAGGTTACTTGTGACTACTTTGGTAAAGAAGACGTTCTACAACTGCAAGAGGTACTTCGTAAAGAAGCATTCAAAGGCTTAAAAGAATATGGCGAATGGTAGAATTTTCACTAATTATGCAACGAAAAAAAAATTGATAGATGGAGTTTATGAGCTAGCAACCATAAGGTCATCGACTATAGTAGGCAGGATAGAGTTTTTGAAATATTCATTGGTAGTCATCACGTTGTGAGCAAGTTAAGGGGAGGGGGCCAAACACACATTATTAACTTTACCCATAGCACATGTAGTTGCCAAAAGTGGTAAATATACAGAATTCCATGCTCCTACATTTGTGTAGTAGCTACCTCAATGAAGCTCAATATCATGCACTCTATACCTTATTGGTACAAGTGGACACATCAAGAGCTCACATATAGGATACACTTCATGACTATAGGCAACGAATTAGATTGGAAGTTGATATACTTCTCATTACTCCACCTAAAGGGAGACCTCACATGGAAGAAAGGAAAACCAAGGCAGAAAAGATACTACATGGAGGACATTAGGGAGAGTTTAGATAAAATCACATATAGACTTTACTAAGCGGAAAGGCATAATAGAAGAACGTGCTTATGTCGACGCAATAATGGTAAATGATAGATACCAATACACATTTCATGACGTTCCACATTACATTTGTGATACTAACATTGTCTTTTTCCATTGTGCAACTTAAGTGAAGTCTCGATTACTTCATCAACTTTGTTTTGACATAGTAGAAAAGGGATCCTTTATAGAGGTTGACGATTTTTCTTACATTTATTTTTATAGTTTTGTAATTTATTCAAAATTGTATTAAATGTTGATTTATTTAGACCTTTTGTTAATTTGTTTTCACATATTCAAAGTTGTAATATTGTGTATCTATACATTACACATGTAATGAGCAAATGCTAACATTATTCATCAGATAGAATGCATAGAAATTCATTATAGAATGTTAAAATACATCAATTTGATCATTTAAATAAAACATATGAATTTGAAATGAATAACAAATTATCAGTTCCTATCCCATCAAATCTCCTTCCCCCTAGTGAATTGTTTAACTAGCCAGGCAAATATGTTGGTTGGTTCCCAAGATGGCCTTAGATGTGGAGTAAGAAGAGCTTGAGACTCATGTGTTAGATGCTGCTAGGAAGTATCGTCGAATGCTCATGGAGGCACAGAACTCCACTCTATAGGATGAGTTGATGATTCACCCTGATACATAAGTTGTTTTCCAAAGCATTTCTTCTATAAAGCTGGTAGTGTTAGGATAGGACCATTTATGGAATGCCGATGTGGTGTCTCGTATGTGTTGAAAATCGACCTCAGGCTATTATACATCACATAGAAATCCATTAGGAACTATTAGTTATGTATTAGATTCTATTGTGTCCCACCCCAGTTTTAGGGTCATCGATATCCCGCCTTCCTTCGCAATGAAGGAATTGGTTATGTCTCCATCTCCACCTCCTGGGTATTTTATTGTTACACTTGCAAGTACAATGTTAGTGATGCATGAAATGAAGACCCTGAAAAGCTATTCTCATAGTCATGTCTAGATCTAACGATAGGCAAATTTGTCTTAACTTTTCACCCTGCAAGTAAGAACAAAACGTAAATTAAATAAGAAATAGTCATGCAATTATTCACTTGGAGTGTTGATGTTATACTTACCAAAAATTCAAGAACAGCCTGCGTACATCTAATATACTATCGGTTGATTGATCTATACCACTACATATAATCATCATGTATACCATTAGTGCCCTTCATGTGAACCACTCGATCGACACGCTATTCCCACATGTTGCACCGACTAATCAACATCAATCCTCCCTTGTAAGTTGATTTGATGGAGCTCCAGTTACATGTTCACCGACTATGAGATATATGGAAACCTACCAAACTACCTTGCCACTCAATCAGGGAAATGTCACTCAATAATGTGAAAACATATTAGTGGCACCCGAGACATCCAAATGTGCAAGCCACCTTTATAGAAATTTTATAGTAGATTAATTACATTCCCATTGTATGGCTCCCATTCCACTTGAAGGATCAGAAATTATATTAAGTGTAAACGATCAATATGATAAATTAGAAGAAAAAATAAGTTACTGAAATACCTATGCCATGTTCTATCTGTCAAACACATCTTAATATGTACCAACAACATGAGTTAGGTGATATTGAATGTCCCTCCTTGTGTTCCAACGTAAAGCCAATGGATTGCTAAATTTTATATATAGTCCGTACCAACTAAGAGGTGCTATATGGGGAAATCTATCTTAAGCCCACATTTGTAGGAGAATGGCATCCCCTCTAATCTTATGTGCTAACAGTGGTAATGCAACACAAAGTTAGTGATATAACTAAGCCAGACAAGCGGACCCCCAGCTATACATCCCAACAATGTTGAAATGCTCCAATGGAGATAACTACATTACATGGACGAGTGCACTGGATTTATCGATAAAGATAAGTCCCCCCAACAGTCGCATCATGTACATACTCATATATCAATGGATTTGCTCTACATCGACATCACATCATGCTAATGCACCCCCTCCCCCCTAGTTAAGCCCCGACCTCACCCGTAGCGATTGTTCACATATCGCACCCCAATCGAAGCAACTACTCCCTATAACTGCTCAACCATCAATAAGGAGTCTTAATTGAATCTCTACATCCTACAAGATGATAGTAAACTGCCCTATTGGCATGTGGAATGTGTGTGTCTCTAGCCTCCATCGCTCCATTAATGCTGTGATCATGTGCTAATCCAATTGAATGAATAGCAAGTGGCTCACACCTTCAAATCCTACCAAATGTAGGTATGGCTCCATTCGAGGATCGAAGGGGATGGTGCATTCGTCACGATGGAGTGATAACTCGTGATGTTGAACGGTAAAGGTTGATTGATCCTATAATGATAACAAGTGAAATGTTATACTATTCATAATGCAACATAAACTAATCAACAAGTAAAAGGCCATTTACCTCTCTATCCCAGGCGGTTTATGATCGATGTTCCTCTTGTATGTCAAGACTGAAGGATTGAAGGGTCCAAGCTCCGTCTATTATGTAAATATATATATAGTAACATCTACTAATTTTTTTACATAATATATATGGTAAATATATATATATATTTCTTAATTGATTTTAATGAAGCCATAGATAACTGAAAAATTCCTAAGTTATCTTATGACCAAATATACCAAATGGCTAAATGGAAAATTTTTGGCAAAAATGATTATGTCATATCCACATAAGAAAGAGACATACCAGTCTCTGATGGATTGACAACAATTGAATTAATGAACCGTAACTCCATTCGAAAATATGGACAAGAATGGAATTACATGCACATAGGTATAATCCAAGTAGGAGCAAAACCTCTTACAAAACTAGGATTAGATACTTCTGTCCTAATGGTCCTTAGGGATGCTAGAGAACTGGAATATGAACGATCGATCCATACATCGATTGAAACCAGTCGCAGCACTGGTCTAGTCCAGTTTGAATGTCATCCAAATGCCACCTTAGGTCTTAGGGATCAAACCATAATGAAATCCCTAGTCCTTCAAATTAAAACCCACAATTATAAAATGATTCCAGGTGCACGGCTAATAGTAGTAATCTATCAAATCTATTTCAAACTAATGAAAACAGCCTTCGGATCAAAAGCGTACAAAATTGACAAAAAAAGGTCAAACGCTTCTGATTCAAACAGATATGACTAGATCTAATGTGAATATCCCAAGGATAATCAAATGGGATTAGGTAAGTCTACCTGACCACTGGGAAATAGAAAATCCTATTCCCCAGAAATCATTCAATGATGCCGAGCTATCTAATGTTGTTTAACATCCAGATGGTAAGGTTACACTTCAATTCTCTAGGAAATCTTTCGAGAATCCTAGAAGTTCAATGTCTTTAGGATCATCAAGAAGGTCAGTAGATCTATCCAAGATTGATGAACTAAAAAATGTCCAGGTTAGTCCTAAAAAGACTAATCCTACAATTTCCGGTTTAGTCAATAAACCTTCAGGGTTAACTCAACCAATCTATCACAATGACCTAGAATGGGAAGAACCAACTGCTTCAGAATTAGGAGATTTTGAGCTTAATGTCATAGAAAAACCGTTTGAACCCGATAGGTTATTTCTAAACAATGATTTTAATTCTTCTAAAAATAAGAAGAAAAGAGAATGGTATTTTAAAACTTTTGATAAGTTTAAAATACAAATAAAAAATGATTATTATAATTTTATGGAAGAAATTGGTTCTTAGATTTTATTCTTCGATTGGTTGGAAGAATATTATTTGAAACCTAAAATGATTAATACAGTTAATAAAACTGTACAATGGAGACTAAGTGATGGTAATGTGGTTGAATCCACCCATCCGCCACTTAGCAATATTTGGTATTCCCACAGGGAAACCGAAATCAAACTAGCTCCTTTAAGAAAGCAGATGAATCTGAGGGAACTGGTATTAAGAAAATTATTGACCAGAACAATTTTACTAATAAAAATCTTCACACAATAGGTCAACAATTAGACCGAATTGAAGATGTAATTAGTAAACCCCAAGTCAATAACAATGAAAATGTCAAGGTTAAAAAGAAACCACTTTTCAAACCTTTCGAAATGATAAATCCTAGTAATGAATTTCTTTAAGCCTTATAGGAAAAGAAGAAATTGTTAAAGGGAAAAATGAAAATGGAATCAGTGGAATCTTTTAAATTAGATACTCCCAAATTTAGGAATCTAATTATTGAGGATACCCCATCTGAGAAAATTAATGTTTTAAGTAAAAACAATGATTCTAATCCAGATGATTTATCAGAAGACTTAATTCTTGATAATTCTAATGGTTTAGAAGTTAACAAAATTACTTGGAAAGAATCTCAAAAATTATATTATCAGTGAGCATCACCTCTTGATATTATGTTTGAGGAAAAACCAAGTAATTATCAAAACAAATACTCTGCAGGAACCACCTATGAATGGAACATAGATGGAGCCTCAGAACAAATGATTTTAAATGTTCTTAATCAAATGATTATGTTCGTGAATACTAACAGAAGTATTCAGGGCATATTTGACTTTCAAATAGCTGTACTTTTAATTTCTAGTTTTACTGGACAATTAAAAGGATGGTGGGATAATTATCTCACAGAAGAACAGTGAATGAATATTTTAACTTCAGTTAAGAAAAACGAATTTGGAGTTAAAATACTTAATGAATCAAATGAACCAATTCAAGATGTTGTTAATACATTAATGTTTTGTATTAGTCAACATTTCATAGGGGATCCCTCCCATATCAGGGATAAGAATTTGGATCTTCTATCCAATATGAAATGTAAGTCTTTGGGTGAATTCTGCCAATATAAAGACATATTCCTCCAAAAGGTATTGATGCAAGATGATTGCAATCAACCCTTCTGGAAAGAAACATTTCTAGCCGGTTTACCCAACCTAATAGGTGAACAAGTTAGAACAAAAATCCATGAGGAATTCAATGGAGAAATTCCTTACAACAACTTGTCTTATGGAGAATTAACTTCATATGTCTATAAGATAGGAACCCTAATGTGTAACACAATTCGGTTGCATAAGCAACTAAGAAAAGAAAAAGAAATGAAAAGGCAAAGCCTTGGAGAATTTTGTCAATAGTATGATCCATCATTTATCTTTGACAATTCTAAATGCACATATTGTAAAAGGAAAACTAAGAAGAAATCTTCTAAGAAAAAGAAGAAATTTTCTAAAAAATTCCACAAACAATCTGACAACGAAAAATCTAAAAAGGATTATTCTAAGAAAAAGAAAAAATCCTTTAAACCAATTAAATGTTATTTGTGTAGAAAATATGGCCACACAGTTGACAAATGTAAGATTGGGAAGAAACTCAATTCTCTCAATCTAGATAAACACCACATGGAAGAAATCCTTGGAATCTTCGAAGGATATTCTTCATCTGATCCTTCTTCATCAAAAGAAGAAGGACTCCAATGTAATGATCTCGAATCCTCCTTAGAGGAAGATTCTATCAATGTCCTAACTAAGGAAGAATAAGAATTTCTCCTTAAGTTAGATTCAATGTCTGATTCCCAGAAATTGAGAGGTTTGGAAGGAGCCAAACCTACTTCCTCAATTTCTAACAATTTAACCTATAACTTGAATGAAGTCCTTAACCGAGGCAAATCCAAAGGTCATAAGCCAATTATGGATAATGTAACATAAGTTGCAACAAGAATTCTTTGAATTCAAAATGTCCAGAATAAAATATTCAGATGAAGAAGCTGAATATGGAAGTTCTTTTGAAACCAATGAAGTATCTGGAAAAGAAGTTAATCCAGAATACTTAATGTAACTAGTAGAGATTACTACTAGGAAATGGGTAATTCCAATTACCATTAGGATAAATGAAGAATTTATCCTAGAAACTACTACTCTATTTGATACTGGCGCAGATTTAAATTGCATTAAGGAAGGGTTAATTCCTACAAAATATTTTGAAAAAACAACCCAATCTCTAAGCTCTGCTTCCGGTAACAAATTAAACATTAGTTTCAAATTACCCAATGCAGAAGTTGTTAAAGATAATGTGTCCTACAATACCAGCTTCATTTTAGTTAAAAATCTGAAGCAAAAATGTTATCTTAGGATCACCCTTTATCAACTTAATTCAACCTTTTAAGGTTACTAATGACGGGATTGAAACAAATTATCTCGAGCAAGAAGTCTGTTTTAACTTTTTTTTCAAAACCTAAAACCAAAATGATAGATATGCTCAAACAAAACTCAGTTTCTGAGTTAAACTGTTTGATTAAAGCCAAGGAGGACTAACTATCCTTCTTAAATGATGATTTGGAACTTCACAGAATTGAAGACCAGATAAAAAGAAATCCTATTAAGGAAAGGATTTCTAAATTAGAAAGTGAGATCAGGAAGACAATCTGTTCCACTTTACCCAATGCTTTCTGGGATAGGAAATCCCATTCAGTCGGATTATCTTATGAAGGTAATTTCGATGAAAAAGACACACCCACGAAGGCAAGACCTTCGCAAATGAGCAGCAGTGTTCTTGAACACTATAAAAAAGAAATTAATGATTTATTAGCTAAAAAGCTAATCCGCAAATCCAAATCACCTTGGAGTTGCTTTGCTTTTTACGTTAACAAAAATGCAGAAATTAAAAGAGGTGTACCAAGATTGGTAATAAATTACAAACCTCTTAACAATGTCTTAAAATGGATTAGGTATCCAATACCTAACAAAAAAGATCTGCTACATAGAATACACAATGCAAAAGTATTCTCCAAGTTCGACATGAAATCTGGGTTTTGGCAAATCCAGATTAAGGAATCCGATAGGTACAAAACGACATTCACTGTCCCATTTGGACAATACGAATGGAATGTCATGCCTTTTGGATTAAAAAATGCCCCCTCTGAATTTCAGAGAATAATGAATGAAATCTTTAACAATTTAGATTTCATAATTGTCTATATCGATGATGTGTTGATCTTCTCATCCATTATAGATCAACATTTCAAACATGTCAAGGCTTTCATCCAGAAAGTAAAAAACAATGGTTTAGTAGTATCGCCTTCTAAGATATCCTTATTCCAGACTCGGATTAGGTTCCTAGGTTTCAATATTCACAATGGAACAATTACACCAATTCAGAGATTTATAGAGTTTGCTTCTAAGTTTCCTGACATAATCTTGGATAAAACCCAACTCCAGCGATTCTTAGGAAGCTTAAATTACGTAGCAGATTTCTTTAGGAATCTCAATGTTCTATGTAAGCCTTTGCATAATAGGCTTAAGAAAAATCCACCGGAATGGTCTGATGAACATACAGAAGTAGTCAGGCAAATCAAGCAAAGGATTAAGGAAATCCCTTGCATCCATCTAGCAGATCCATTCCTACTAAAAATAGTAGAGACAGATGCATCTGACATTGGATTTGGTGGAATCCTTAAACGAAAATCCAGTAATGGCAATGAATGTGTAGTCCAATATGTGTCTAAACACTGGAATCAATGTCAGTTAAACTATTCAACAATTAAAAAGGAAATTTTGGCTATTGTTTTAACGATTTCCAAATTTCAAGGATATTTGTTAAACCAAAAATTTCTTTTAAGAATTGATTGCTTTGTAGCTAAAAATGTTTTAGAGAAAGATGATCAAAATTTGGCTTCAAAACAGATTTTCACCAGATGGCAAGCAATTTTATCTTTTTTTGATTTCAATATCGAACATATTCGAGGAACATCCAATTCTCTTCCTGATTTCCTGACCCGTAAATTCCTATAGGGAGATGCCTCCCAAAAGGAAAAAGGGAAAGGAGAAGGAAGTCCCCCATAAGCAACTCACAAATGTCCGGTCGTGGCTTGCTGCTACGGCTCCCAAAACCAATGTACCCTTGACCATCAAGAAATCGGATGAGCAATCAACTGCCTCATCCAAACCATTGAAGCAACCCAAAGAGGGAAATGAGAGTTTATACACCAATGTGGTAATAACGCCTGAACTTATCAAGGCTATTACCAATGCTTTAGCTTCACAGTCACCTGTGAAAGACCATACCAAGATGATTAATAAATCATCAACTAATGTTCATATTACTGAGGTGGCGTCTTCTTCGAAGGCATTAGTCCCTCAAAAAAGTTTTCAAAAATGGTATGTTAAGGATATTTTCAAGTATGTCTTCTCTATTGAGAAATGGATGCATGAAAAGGATCCTTATGATTTTGCCAAGAAAATATTTCCCGAAAATGTTTTCTATATTCCATATGACAATTTAAAAAATATGGAATATTATGAAAGAATCTTGATTGAAATGGGATCTGTTTCAATTAAGCATTTTGAAAATGAAGGAGTAGTTTCCTACTCGACCGCTATAATCTATAAGGTCATCAACCTTTCGGATTGGCCTAGCAAACCCTATGATAACCAGAAGTTCGGCCTTAATCCATTGATGCCTCTGGTTCCTCACTGTCGAGTCTAATTTTTGAATTCCCATTCCTAATCCGATCTAAACTAAACCCTATTCTCATCTAATATAGATCCTCGACTTGAGTTAGGAATTTCGTTTGATTTTTGGAGTCGCCACCCAACTGTTGTTGGGAAAATTGAATTAAGACTAAAGGAGCGGATTAGTCTTAATTTGGACTACTAGTCGTCGTTATTTCCTCTTTTCGTTTTTGTAAAAAGAGGAAAAGGGAAAACCAGAGTTTCTAAGTCCGGAGGCTAACCTATTAAAACCTTTACGGTTACCACTTGATCTCCTGAAATTGTTCCTTTTTAGAAATGTGTTTCTATTTTGTTTCTGTTACTTTTTATTATGTTTTTGAATTATTTCAAGAAAATGATTTTTCATTAATTTTTATAGGTTGACCCGAATGGGTGCCTACGTACCTGCTATTCAGGATCAAACAAGCCGTAGTTCGCTTTTCTGAAAATCTTTAGTGTATTGGTGAATTTTAATTTTGAAATTTCTTTCGATTTATGTTCTTATCATTTTTGGGATTTTTCCTAAAAAAACTCTAAGCCTAAGCTTGATTTCATTTTGAAAATGATTTTGTAGGGAAAACATCAATTTTGATTTATTTGACGAAAATAATTTTTCTAAGTGCTAAAACTTATTTATTTATCTTTTTATGATTTTTTGTGTTTTGTTTTGTTATTTTTGTGATTTCTGAGAATTTTTTGGGATTTTTGTGGTTTTTGGGAATTTTCGTTGATTTTCGTGATTTTTGGGAATTTTTGTGATTATCTATCCTATTTGACATCTAAAATTTTATGATTTATTTTTCCTAATTTTTTATTATTTTTCTATAGTTTATTATTTTATTATTTATCTATTTATTATTATTATTTTATTATTTTTCTACATTATTAAATTCTAGAAAAATCTAATTTCTACATTTTCCTATTTATTAAAAATAACACATAAACAAATAAATAAATAAATAACTCAATAACAAATAATAAATTAATTAATTAATTCAGAATAAATAAATAAACAAAATTAATTAAATAAAATAAAAAATCCGGAAAATCCGACTTACCTGGATCCGGGTCGGTGCGCGGGTCGGGTCAGTCGTGTCGAATCGGGTCGGGTCGGATCGGTCGGACACGGCAGCGGGGTTGGCTCGTTCACGGCATTCCGATGGTCTTTTGCGGTGGGTGAAGTGTCGAATCCTAGCTTCTTGAGGGTGCTGAATCCGATGGTGGTGGCGGTTTACTCCCAGCACGTCTCCTTGCGGTGGCTCAACTCTGATCGGCGGTCGCAACTTTAGGTTTCCTCCGATCTACACTCTTTTCTCTCTCTCTCGCAATTCTGATCCGTGTTCTTGCTTCCTCATCTCCTCCTCTATTTATAGGCGCTTGAAACCGAGCTGGATAAGCTCGGATTTCCTCCGATTGAAGCTGATCGGATTTTCGGTTGAAAAACCAATTCCGATTTGTGCCCATCCAACGATTTGTTGCGATTTGATTTTAATTAGATAATGTTTATCTTATTTTTGTTGAAGATCTATTGGATTTGTGCAAAAAAATCAAATCAAAACGGCCGAAATACAAATTTTTCTTCCGCCGGCGATCTCGGACTCGAGGTAGGAGACGATCACGCGCCCGGTGCGTGCGTTTCTTCCAGCCAATCAGATGCCGCCACTTGTCTTGGATAAGTGAAAAATTTGCAAAACGTGGAAACTGCTTCCCTCGCGTTTCGAACGTCTGACCGAGCCCCCCTGCGCGCGCGCCTAGCCATGGTCCGGACCAGCTGAGCTAGCCCACTTTCTTGATTTTTCTAATTTCGCAAATTGCATATATGCAATGCGATTTTTCTATTTTTTTGTATTTTTTGAAATTTCAAAAATTTGTAAAAATTGTTTATTATTCATTATTGCTATTTCCGAAATCATTTTTCAAAATTGAAGTGTTTTCCTATTTATTTTTATTTTTTGAACATTTTTATTATTTTATGCTAAATTAGGGAAAAATTGGGAAAAATTGAAAATTGATTATTATTGAAAATTATTGACTCCTAGGGCAAAAATGGGGTGTTTACACTCACCTAACTGTTTATAATTATTATGATTACAAGCAGGCCTGGTTCTATGCTTTTCTCTGAATGAATCAGAAAAGATCGCATACTTGGTTGATCTTTTTTGATAAATTTTCAACAAAAGAACTTCCCAACTAGTTTACACACTGATGGGATGAATTTGGGGCAATTGAAGAATTGTCCATGAGAATGCATGGAAAGGATTCAATCTTTTCCTTAAGACTTATGAGCCTAACGCTCATGAGTATATGTTTGACAAAACCATGTTATACTATATACATATTGGTATATCATGGGTAATGACTTGGTTCTTCGGTTACAAGCTTGACTGTTGCACCCAGACACCAGTCCTCTCCAAGAGATTCAAGGTCAAATGGTGGGATGGTTTCAAGATGTGGGACAAGGTGAAGGAGTCAACAATAGACCAATGGCTGACTAAGCAGTGACACCTTGCTCAAGGCAATGCTCAGACCCCATTCCTCCATGATCGGGGTTTCCTAATGTCATCCATGGCCAAGACGCAATATCCAGACGAAATGAAGCAAGTTCTAGAAGCTACCTTGGCACAATTAAAGAAGTCTGATGAAGAAATGCGGACTAATGAAGATGCCTCTTCCGCATCAACATCCGAAGGACTTCAAAGCAATGAAGATGATTGCTACGGCATTAACTTAGGTAGTCCGTAGGAATCAAATGTAAGTATTTGTTAACAAGATACATAGAATGAAGTGCAGTATTAGATATTGTACTATTTTTTGTATTCTCTCCATATTTATACGAAATAATGTTGTATGTATCTCTTCGTCATCTACGGAACAATGTCCCGAGGGGTCATCCCTAAAGCTAAAATGGACAAACCGTCATTTACGGTTTGAATGACAGGTGGAACTTTTCCACCGAAAATTCTCTAGGAATTACTGTTAAAACAGTAATATTCCCGACAAAACACTGTTCACTATAGTAAAAAGAACTTTTACTGTAGAAATAGTAAAATGAAAGGGTCTATAAAAAAAACTCCCATTTCATTTCAAAGGGAGGAAAAATTTTGCAGACTCTTAACCCTAAACACTCTCAAACACTTAACTTTCCTTTCTTCTCCATCTAACTTCTCTTTTCTATCTCCGGCCAGCAACCTTTGGCCAATTCTTCCACATGCTCCTATCCTCTCTCTATCCCAAACACTAACAGGTGTCTACCTTTTATGGTCGATGAACCATAGGCCCTAAGTACGCAGACATACTTAGGTAATTATCTTTCTTTTCTTTTAACTAGCCCTTCACTTATCTTCTTCCATCCTTTTTGTCTCTTCACCTCTCTCGTACATACTTCCTTACCCTTTTCTTCTTGAATGTATTGTTTTTTTCTATCTGCACACCAATGTTCTGTAATGATCATTAATGTTAATGAAGTTAAAGTTTCTTTAATTTCATTATTTTAAAAGAACAAAGCCCCACTAGCCTTGGCTTTGCCGCCTATGGTGGTTAAGTTCTTTTGCAATTTATTTACTGTAGTTTATATTTCCTCTCCCCGGTTGGTTATATCGCCTTTAGAGAGTTGTTTATATTTACTACTTAATGTTGATATTTTAAATATCAAGTATATCGGCTGGAAACTAGTCGCCGCAGGCTACGGGTCCTAAGGAAATACCCCTGGCTAGTATTTCATGTGATTAGCAAGACAACGCTACGTACTTTGATATTTTTAATTTTTCCGCAATTTATTTACTTTGAATGTTTATCTGTTCTAATTTACTCATCTCTTACACTAGCTATCGTCTAGATAGTTAAGCTAGGTAGCCGTAAACCCTAGTCTTAGCTTCTAGCTCACTCTTCCGGGAGTTTTGGCAAATCCAGATTAAGGAATCCGATAGGCACAAAACGGCATTCACTGTCCCATTTGGACAATACGAATGGAATGTCATGCCTTTTCGATTAAAAAATGCCCCCTTTGAATTTCAAAGAATAATGAATGAAATCTTTAACAATTTAGATTTCATAATTGTCTATATCCATGATGTGTAGATCTTCTCATCCAATATAGATCAACATTTCAAACCTGTCAAGGCTTTCATCCAAAAAGTAAAAAAAATGGTTTAGTAGTATCACCTTCTAAGGTATCCTTATTCCAAACTCAGATTAGGTTCTTAGGTTTCAATATTCACAATGGATAGAGTTTGCTTAGATCTATAGAGTTTGCTTCTAAGTTCCCTAACAGAATCTTGGATAAAACCCAACTCCAGCGATTCTTAAGAAGCTTAAATTACGTAGTAGATTTATTTAGGAATCTCAATGTTCTATGTAAGCCTTTGCATAATAGGCTTAAGAAAAATCCACCGGAATGGTATGATGAATATACAGAAGTAGTTAGGAAAATCAAGCAAAGGATTAAGGAAATCTCTTGCATCCATCTAGCAGATCCATCCTTACCAAAAATAGTAGAGACTGATGCATCTGACATAGGATTTGGTGGAATCCTTAAACAAAAATCCAGCAATGGCAATGAATGTGTAGTCTAGTATGTGTCTAAACACTGGAATCAATGTCAGTTAAACTATTCAACAATTAAAAAGGAAATTTTGGCTATTATTTTAACGATTTCCAAATTTCAAGGAGATTTGTTAAACCAAAAATTTCTTTTAAGAATTGACTACTCTACAGCCAAAAATGTTTTAGAGAAAGATGTTCAAAATTTGACTTCAAAACAGATTTTTGCCAGATGGCAAGCAATTTTATTTTGTTTTGATTTCAATATCGAGCATATTCGAGGAACATCCAATTCTCTTATATATATATTTACCGTATATATTATGTAAAAAAAAATTAGTATATGTTACTATTAATATCAAAATATTAATTAACAACTTATTAGTAACTATTTACTATCTAATTAAAAGTAACTAAAGTTTACACTTACTTTTATAGCAACAGATAAAGATTTTAAATGTATAATCAATACCAAATTTTTTAGTAATTAATTTTGTGGTGATTAATTAATGACAATTCAATGACTAACTATTATTAATTAACTGTTAATTAATAACAACTTAATTTTACAACTATTTTCGCAAAAAACACAAACATAAACATACTACATTTACAATTAACACAAAATTTTTCACTAATTGTACTTAATGACATATTAACACCTAATTACTCTTAGTTAATGGTTAATTAATAGCAACTTAATTTTACAACAACTTCTACAATAACAAACAAACATATTACATTTACAATCAACACAAAATTTTTCACTACTTAATTTTCTAACAATTAATTAATGGCATATGAACAACTAATTACTTTTAAGTAACGATTAATTAACAATAACGTAATTTTACAACTACTTGTATAAAAACATACAAACATATTACATTTGCAACCAATACAAATTTTTTCACTAATTAATTTTATAACAATTAATTAATTATATATTAATGACTAATTACCTAAATAATGACTAATTACTTCCTCATTAATGATCACTTTCACAATAATTTTCACAATTACAAATTAAGACATTTCATTTACAAAAAATACCAAAAAAATTTTACTAATGCATTTGCTAATGTTAATTAATGATATATTAAGAATTAATTAATTACTAATTAATGATTAATTAACAACTAATGCTACTTCAATAAAAATAGTGGAGTATAAATAATTGTACTTACTTTTTTATGCATTCATACAAAATAATATAATAGCAAAAAAAATAATTTTTCTCCAAAAAAACATACCAAAATCTTACTTTGTTGAAAAAGTAAAAAATGTCCTCTATATATTTCTATACACGTAGTTCAACAAGTTAAACCTGCGTAAAATATAAATTAAGAAAAAAAACTAAAACTGTGAGAATGAATGACACTTGCAAAAGAAATTTAAAGATATAAAAATAAACATATGGACTGAAGATTCATATTTATATTACAAACTGTCAATACAATTTTTTTTCCCTATGTATTGTACTTCATACGTTTAGATACTGTATAAATTTACAATATCCCTTTATAATAATTTTTATAGTTTTACAGTATTACTTTGTAATAATTTTTATAAGTTTGTAATATAGGTTTGAAGGATTCCATTACAATAAAAAAAAATATTCCTCAGTACAATTGAACTAAAGGCGCAGTTTTGCAAATTTTCTTAAAACTGAAGTCGCAAACCGTATTTATGCATTCAAAACCTATTTTTGAAATAATTATTTTAGATATAATATTTACGAATTTTGTTTTAGAAAAATACAATATAACATTATTATTCTATTAAATGGTATAAATTGATCCATTGTGGTTCCAAAGTGGAAAGACATTTTAACCATAATTGCATAATGTGGGTATAGAAAGTAAAAAAAATTAAAAAGGGGAACACCTGGGCAATGAAGTCCAATACTCCGCTTAAACACTGTTGAACCACGCATATACATATAAGAAGAACCTAGATTCTGATGTTTGACAGTCTTCTGCTGTATACCACCCTGATACTTTAACAATGGAATGTTACTGTGAAATACGAAGCATTTAATGTAAAGGTGTTTTTACAATGGGTTTAGATCGGGAGGCGAAGGGAATGGATCATGAATAAGTCAAAACACATGGTCGCTAAAGTGGACTATTACTAATGTATGCACTCCATCTACGTCTACTTAATTCCAAATTAAAAAAAACCGGAGCCAGGTCCAGCTAGCTACGTCACAAGCTGTCTTAACCTAAAAAACAAATAATAATAATAAAACCCTTAAAAAGGACCCTTTCCATGTCCTCTGAAAAATCAAAAGTATCGACGCATTAAATCAATTATTTCATTCAAATAATATTCAAGGCGCAAATTTTAAATGGAAGAGTTCTCTCCTTAATTGACTCTGTCTCGCTATTATGCAAGATTGACTTTCAACTATTACAAATTGACAAACAGCTCAGCCTCATCTATGCGGATTAGCACTATAAAGATAAGAAGCTTCTCATCCTTCCAGTCTCCAAGACCATAGATGAATAATCACCACAACAAACAGTACAGAGGGAGATCCGAGAGATCAAAGAAACCATAAGTGAATAATCACCACAACAAACAGTACAGAGAGAGATCAGAGAAAAATGGGAAGCTATAAGGATAAAAATAATGGAGTTTCAATACGTGAGGAAGATCATAAAGTAACTACACTACCAGGGTTTAGGTTTCATCCAACGGATGAAGAGCTAGTGGGGTTTTATTTACGTAGGAAAGTTGAGAAGAAAGCTTTGAGTATAGACCAACTCATCAAGCAGATTGATATCTACAAACATGACCCCTGGGATCTTCCTAGTAAGTACACACACACACATATATATGTATATTCCTTATTACTAAATTTATTTCTTTGTTTAATACGCTTTTCTTTATGCAGTATTCTCAAAAACTATCTCTCTTAAAAGTGAAAGTTGAGGAAACAAGTTCTATTAACGGCTTCTAATTAAAAGAAACCCATAAACTTACAAATATCTATATATATATAGAGAGAGAGAGGCATCTTTCTATGTATATAAGTATAGTAGGTTTTGTTTTGCCTGGATTCATTCTTTTATAAAGTGTTTTTTTTTTTTTTCAATTGTTTTTTGGGGTGACATAATAAGTTGTAAATTTTAGGTTTAAGAGTAATATATATTTATAAGAAAATCGTTTAAATTTTCTAAAAGATAAATTTTAAAAATTCAGCTGCGGAGCTGCTTCCCTCCGACTCCACCCTTGGATCTCCGATTGGTTCGATTGTTATCTTTTTTACCTGATACCGAAAGTAAACTAATATATTTATCGTTAAGAGGTTTTACCTTTGCATAAGTGCCTGTTCGGTTATCAATGTTTTGATTTTTCAAAAGAAAACCATTTAGAACAATAGCCTGATAGCATAAGAATTCTGGGGTTATTCAGCATCCAACATTCGAAATCCACATATTGTATTATCTCCCAAACTGTAGATGATGGATTAGGTTTTGTTGATTAGGATCATAAAAAATCCTTAAACATTTTTAACGTAAGGTATGGTAAAAAGAAAAAATACAGATATATTTTTGTTTGAACATGATTTTCTTCTTCTTCTTCTTTTTTATGAATAAAAATTGAATTTGGGTTGAATTAATTTAATCTAGATAACCATTTGTGTTGTCCAACGTTATAGTTAATTAATTTAATTTCGTGCAAACATTAAATTTATTTGTTTCAGAAGTAAGCAATGTTGGGGAAAGAGAATGGTACTTCTTTTGCATGAGGGGTAGGAAGTACAGAAACAGCGTCAGGCCAAATAGAGTGACAGGATCTGGATTTTGGAAAGCAACTGGAATCGATAAAGCTATATATTCTAGTAAAGACCCCGGTCAATGTGTTGGTCTCAAGAAGTCTCTCGTCTACTACCGTGGAAGTGCCGGCAAAGGTACCAAAACCGACTGGATGATGCATGAATTCCGGCTACCACCTCCCCCCGGAAAATCAAACGGAAAGCCCAACGATACTCAAGAAGCTGTAAGATATTACTCTACTATATGCCATGCTTTCCCTTAACTCCTTATTTTACTTGCCATGCAATTTTAGATCTTCTCTTCTGTTATGTGTTTGTCTCAAAACAACGGAGAAACCTTCATGTGTTTGTTTTAAAAGAAGACTAGCTACCCTTATCATATCATCCACTAAAATGTCCACGTTCCCTATATTTTCTCCTCTAAAAGACATTTATTATATAGCCTACTTAGATTTAATAATATAGATTTGGTAGTTTTTTGAGTTCATCACATGGATTCTATGTCTTTGAATTTAATCTAACTTGTAAATTTATTAGAATCTGTCAAGTCTTAAATTATCCTTTTGAATTCGAATAGTATTTCTTTTTAATAAAACGTAATCTCTATCATACTACTAACATAGCACCAAACTTAAAAAAAAAAAAAAATGCCATACACAAATGTGTAAATGGAAGTTTTCGAACCGTGTCTCAATTTAAAGGCGTATTTGATTCATATGTTTTTCATTTGTTTAATATCTATTTCATATTTATTCAAATATAAGTATTTATCTCAAAAACAAAGAAACAATTAAAAAGATAATTACGTAAATCAGATATAAATTAAACAAAAATTAGATATATATTAGATATAGATCAAATATAAATTAAATCCATATTGAATATAGATAGAAAAAAAAATTCAAACAGTTTTTAATGATGCTCAATCATTTAGGAGTTTATGCAAACTTATATTTGTTGGTTTATATAAGTGGAAACGCTTAATTTTACAAGCTCAAAGCTTTTAGATTAAAGTTGGTTGTAGGGCTGGATTTGCTAAGGCATCATATAAGGTCTTGATCACTTCTTCTCATATGGGCATTTGGTTCTCTATTTTATTAATTCCACATCACAATGTACTTAAATTATATGTAGACCTATATAAGAGGCGTGTTTTAGCATATATTTATAAAAGCACAATAAAAAACTTCTCCGCTTAAGCTTTTGAAAGTTAATTAAAAATTTATTTTAATATGATATGTTTCAAGCTATAATATAAGCTATCAAAATTATGCATGTAAAAATTTGGGACCATACACACTTCTTTTAATTTTGTCTAACTATTAAGTGAGAACTGAGTAGGGCGGGGAAATCGCTAATAAAATCGTAGAAAATTGGACAAAACTTTTAAATCTAGATTGCTTACTTTTAATGGGAAAATTTATAAATAAATTATATTACTATATGCCCTAAGAGCACTTATTAAGAACTGTACAAGTAGGTTTTCATAACTATTATAGCAATGGGACAGTTGTGCAAATGCCTACAAGTTGCAAGGAAAGGAGATTTTTACATCAAAGTGAATATGAGGGAATGAGTTAAATGTTTAATGATTAATCCACATTTTTCCTTCGTCTGAGATATTGCATACATAGTTGGCTTAAAAAGGAATAAAAAATAAAATAAATAAATAATTCCACATTTCTTAGGTCGGGATTGGTCTATCTCAGTATCAGTGCAGAAAACTCTTGTGCATCAAACTTTAATTTCGGTTGCCGTCTTTTGAAAAATTGTTTCTTCAAATTTTAGAACTAGATGACCATGTGGATGTGTAGATCTTAACGTAACAACAATTCAAAAGGGTATATAACACTGCTTGAAATGGTTTCAACACATGCTGCACCTCGTATTGATTTTCCATGCACCAAATCCACCGTTCAAGTTTGATTCGATTGATAAGGCTGGAAACCCATATGCCACCGTTTCCTGTAATTAAGATCAGAGGCAACCATATGGTACTATGTTTTATTACTAGAGAACATCATTCCAAAACGTCCTTTGGTAGGTCAATTCGCGGTGCACCCTGTCCGCAGGTGCTGTGTTTTACAATGATTTATTCTGTTGTTACTTTCTGTCATCAAGTTTATTAAAAGCTCGAGATTACTGTGATAACTGTTGACAACTGTGTGTTTCCAATTATAACCAATATTTGGAAAGACATATGGAAGAGTTTTCCTGCAAAACAAACACACCCTAATTTTAGGCTTAATTTACAATTGCCAACTCTGACTGGGTCGATGTTGGCCTGTTTGATGCCAGGTCGTTGGTTCTCGAACCTGCTAAACCAACTTAAATTATTTATTTCATATTTAATTCTTATGTTTTCAATGGCAGTGTATTTAATATTGTGAATGGAAAAATAATTTTTTTAAATCATATGGAAAATATTTAAATTTTTATTATAATTTAACTTTATGTTTTATTTTTAAATTTTTTAATCTTTTTTTTTTTTATAAAAAAAAATAATTTTACATCCTCTAGACTTATAGAATCTGTCGATTCCACGGATCCTAAAACTTTAAATCATTCCTAATTTATGGACGTCATGTGTATAATCCGGATCAAGAACGTTTCACATTCCGATGCATCAGGATGGAAGAAAAGTCTAGGAATATAACTATCTATGCTTTGCTTAGTGGGTCTCCGATTCTAAATTTTAGCATAGAAATGGAGGTTTTAATAATGGCTCTGTTTGAAAACTTTAACTAGTTTTGACGTGATCAATCGATTGACTAGCTTCCATGTGGATTGTTTTCTACCACCTGGAAGCCACCCTAACTCAATCAATAAAATTTTAATGTATAGACATTGTAATCCACACGTTAAGAAAACCGTTAAAAAATAATAAGGCTTCGTCCACTAATTCGTTTTTCCTCGTAACATGTTTCATCTTCACAGAACTTATTTGCTAAAACATAATAATTAAATGAATGTAACCGTGCAGTTTTGGGTGTTTAAGTAGGTATTATTTTCTTCTAAAGCCTCGAAAACAATAAATTTATTGCTGATTCAAAAGCATTCCTTCTCTTCGTACCCCTTTTCTTGAAAATATATGCATATATATGTGTTATTATTTTGCGGTTATTTCAGTGATGATTTTGGTATTTCAACGGTAGTATAAGTTATATATATATATATTTGAAAGTTATTAGAATATGACGTGGGATACGATAAAGATAACTATGTAAGGATGTTTTTATAATTATACTTGTATTTGTTTTGATATTTCCTATAGTGATTACAAATTCATTAATTACGGCTATGCTACCTTTGACGCGATCAAGTCTTAGCATTTAGCTCCATCGACCCCACAAAAGCAGATCGAATTCTTGCGGCTTTTTGCGAAAAGGGGAACCAAATTGGTCGCATTACTGACCATCATTTTGACTGCACAACTTTTCTTCAAAATTCCACGTACCCTCAGTTACTGAAATTGACTAAAGACAGTTCCTTCCTGAATGTTTTGCAGGAGGTTTGGACTGTATGCAGAATCCTCAAGCGAATACCGTCTTACAAGAAGTACCTACCAGCAAGCAAATTGGAAACCAAACCCAATCCCAGCGTTGAAACTAATTCCTATTCCAAAACTTGCAGCATGGAGTCTGACCTCAGTTTTGGAGACACAGTCATTCAACAAACTGAAAGGAAACCTGTCCTGGACCATGCTGACCATAACGTAAGAAGCCATAACCTGTTCCTGGAGCATCATTACAACACTGTAGCTACAGAGACTCAGATCATGGCATCGTATCCCGGGTTTTGGAATCAGGATGGAGATGATTTCCTTGGAGGTGAAAACTGGGATGACCTGAGATCGATTGTTCAGAGAGCTGTGGATCCATCACAGCCATGCCAGAATGAACGGACAAATGGGTGAATTGCAGGGTTTTGCACGCATGCTTAGGAATATTTAGGCCCATCATGTGGGTTGCTTGACATATGTAGTAAAAGATTGTTCTTATTAATTATACGTTCTTTCTTTGTTATTTCGCTATACTAGGAACTAACCTACTGATCTTAATGTTATGTTTCTTAGTTTACGTTATAATATTGAAGTACGAAGCCAAAAGTATTTCCTCTACGTTTATGCTGTACAAAAGGGTCTCCATATGAATTGTCGTGAAGCGTGTTGGAAGCGTAACAGAAGTAGACGAGGGGAGTTGGTGACCGTTGACTCACTTGGACACAGATGAGTTGACTGGTTGACTGATGTTGATTTGTTTGACTTATTGACAGAGATTATTGTTAGCTCCGACATTTCGTGGGACTGGAATTGGGTGAGTGTAACACCCCCATTGAATAGCACAAAATAAAATTAAAAATTAAAAACAAACGTTAAAGATTTTATATGGATTCCGTTAAGGGTCCCTCCGTGGTAGACAAAAACTTTTCACTTGCAGAAAAAGAAATATGCAACAGGACTTTTTCTTTCCCTAATCATCCATGATTAGTTTGGTTAATAGCTAATGCATCTCACAACGAAACCAATAGCTTTCGTTTTTGCATATCCTGACGAAGATCTACATTTCACCTCAATTCTGTGTTGAAGAAAAAATACAGTAGAAGATAAAAGCCCCATCTTATTAGATCAAAAACCAACCTATTTATAGGCTTACAAAAAAAAATAACAAACCACATACTACAATGATGTATGTTTTCCACTTTTTAAGCAACTCTAACTCATCATTATCTCTTTTGTAAACTACTAAGAATTATGTAACAAACCAACAAACAAATGGATAAAGACTTAATAACAAACAAATAAAATCTTTAATACTCCCCTTCAACATCAGCTTCCACTCTGTTCACCATGCCGAGCTGATGACATAAACCTTAAGCTTGTTGCTGCTCAAGCCTTTTGTGAACACATCTGCAGCTTGACCCCCTGTCTTGATTTGCCTTAACTCCACTTCTTCTTCAAGGACTTTTTCCTTGATAAAGTGATAATGTACTTCCACATGCTTGGTCCTTGCATGAAACACTAGATTCTCTGCTAAGCGTATAGCCGACTGATTGTCACAATATAACAGAATTGCATACTCTACTGGTTGATGTAAATCCCTCAACAACTGCATAAGCCAAGTGCTCTCTTGAGCTGCTATAGCTGCTGCCCGATACTCCCCTTTAGTTGATGATAAAGAGACAATTGGTTGCCTCTTGCTGCACCAAGAAACTGCTTCGGACCTAAGCATAAACACATACCCGATAGTAGAATGTCGGGTATCATGATCGCCTGCATAGTTTGCATCACAATAGCCAACTGGCTTGCAGCCTCTACCTCTCTTGTACATAATGTTGTACCCAAGTGTACCCTTAACATATCTCAAAATCCTTCGAACTACTTCTAAGTGAGACTTCTTCGGATTTTGCATGTACTGTCTCATCACACCAACAACATAAGAAATGCCGGGTCTTATCAAAGTTAAAACTAGCCACCAATTGTCAATACATAGTCGCATCTTCCAAGTCTTTTCCTTCATGAGCACACATCTTGACATTTGGCTCCATTGGTATTGATATCGGCTTGCAGTTGAGCATTCCAAACTTCTTCAACAAGTCTGTGGAATACTTTTGCTGATAGAGCAGGATCCCATCTTTATTGTGGTCAACCTCCAAACCAAGGAAGTGGTTAAGTTGTCTAAGCTCTTTCATTTGAAAATGAATTGACAAATTCTCTTTTGTTCGGAGAATTTCTTCCCCACAATCTCCTGTAAAAATCATATCACCCATATACACTAGCACAATAGCTAGTTTGCTTCCAACAACTTTGACAAACAAACTAGAATCTGCAAGTGCTATCGAATAACCACTATGAGTAAGAAATTTAGCAATCTTACCATACCAAGCCCTTGGTGCCTATTTTAATCCATAAAGTGCCTTCTGAAGCTTACACACATACTCTAGATGTTCTCGACTCTGAAAGCCCACTGGTTGATACATGTAGATCTTCGATCCAATTGTCCATGCAAAAATGCATTCTTCACATCCATCTGCCAAAGGTTCCAATTCTTGTTAGCTGCAAGTGCAAGTAGGACTCAAACGGTTGTAAGCTTCGCTATTGGACTAAACGTTTCATCATAGTCTAGTCCATACTATTAAGAAAACCCCCGAGCTACCAGACAAGCCTTGTGCCTCTCAATTGATCCATCCGTGTAGTGCTTTACCTTATAAACCCATTTGCAAGAAATAGGTTTAACATCTTTTGGCTTTGGCACAATCTCCCAAGTTTGATTTCGTTCTAATGCTGTGTTTCCTCTTCCATTGCTTTAATCTACTTTGGATTTTGAGATACTTCCTCATATGTCTCTAGCTCTTTCTCTTCTACTTCTTCTATAATGGCGGCATTGGCATACCTAGGATTTGGCTTTTTGGTTCTTGTTGACCTTTTGAGCGGAGTTGGTGCTAACACTACACTAAACTCACCTTCTTCCCTTGGATGTTGATACACACTAGTTTGCCAAGGATTTTGAGCATCGTCTTCCTCTGCATTACCTTCGTCGTTAATATCTTTAGCTTCATCTAGACTTAGGTGGATTTGAGGATGTTCCAATGCCTCCTTATAAGCATCTGAGTCTGATAGTACTTCCTTATCTAAAGACCACCATGATGAAGCTTCATCAAACACCACATTCTAGGATGTGTAGCACTTCCCATTTATTGGATTACAGCATCACCATTCTTTCCTATAACTGTCATATCCTACAAAGATACACCTGATAGCCTTCTTGTCCATCTTGCTACGTAAATGATCAGGTATAAATACATAGCATACACAGCTAAAAACTTTGAAATAACTTACAGTAGGCTTCGTACTCCACAACTTCTCAAAGGGTGAAAGGAAACTTAACCTTTGTCGAGGAAGCCTATTTATCACAAATGCACCCGTCCTCATTGCTTCTACCCAAAATGTCCAGGAACATTCTTAGTGTGAAGCATATTTCAACATATTTCTGCCAGGTGCCGGTTCTTCCTTTCTGCTATGCCATTTTGCTGCGGTGTGTTAGGACATGTAAATTGATGATGCATTCTACACTCCTGAAGGAAATTTGAGAAATCATCTGAGGTGATTCTCCTCCATTGTCGGTGCGTAGACAACAAACCTTTCCATCAACTTCTGCTTTTGCTTCCTTCTTGAACTCTCTAAACTTTGAAATAGTCTCATATTTTTCTTTCATAAAGTAAACCCACACATACCTTGAGAAGTTTGTCAATGAAGGTCACCATGTACTTTATTCCACCAATCGAAGCTTGCTTAACTAGCCCAAACACATCAGAGTGTACTAACTCTAATGGTTCATTTGCTTTAAATTTGGACTCTTCAAATGGCAACTGGTGTGCTTTTCCATGCTGACAACTTGCACACACTGTGTCTGCTCTAACTTCAATTTGAGGAAGTCCCTTCAGCATTAACTTCTTCATCATCATACCTAGCCTTGGAGTAGCTAACATGACCTGGCCGCATATGCCATAAATCAGCAGTCTCATTCCTTTTTGCCTTGTCTACATATGTAGTCTCTGCTAACAGCACATAGATCGACTCTACCCTTCATCCCTTCATCACTAGCTCTTCTATAATCTTAAGATCATGATATGCCTTCACATCTCACGGTCCAAACAAGACAGAATGACCAGAAGATGTTAATTGTGCTACCGAGAGAAGATTTTTCTTCATACCTAGGACATGATAAACATTTTGAAGTGACACCTCATTATCACTGGATTGGGGAGAGAAATTGTACTACCGATGTGAGCTATTGGTAACTTTAAGTTGTTTGCTGTCACCACCACACAACTTCCCTTGTAATCTGACAAATACTGCAGCTTTTTAACATCACCTGTCATGTGATTGGAGCAACCTGAATCAATAATCCAATCATTTTCATAATTGATTTGATTGGATGTTATAAGTATAAAAGCAAGGTCCTCTTCTTTTGCGGCATAGAATGCTTCAGCATCCCACTTCTCCTCGATGTTAGAAGTAACAACATTACTTTCCACGAACTTTTTCCTCGACCTACAATCTCTTGCCATATGTCCCTTCTTCTTGCAATTAGAACACTATCCTTCAAACTTTTTGCCACTACTTCGACTCTTTGAGTGTTCCCCTCCACGAGAACTTCCTTCGCTTTGATGACCTCTTGTCTCATCATCATTCCTCTTATATCCACCGAACCCATGCTGCTTTGAATTCCACCTGCCTTTATTGGCATAGAGTGCTTCCTCTTGACTCTTTGGTGAAACTCCTCCCATTTGTTTAGCTAAGGCTTCTTGACCAGCTAGCAAGTTCTCGAATTCTACAAGTGATGGCTGAGTTTGCCATCCTTGTACAGCAGCAACAAAGCCTCTATATTCAGGCCTCAGATGATGGATGATAATTTGCTTCATCCTTGTCTCTCTGATCGAGGCTTGTGGATCTAACTTTGAAATTTCTCGACATAACATCTTCACTTTATGGAAATATTGTACAACCGTCATGTCGCGCTGTGCTATCGAGAGTAATTCACTCTCTAAGAGTTGAAGCCTCGTGTCATTTTTTTTTTTTAAATAGGTTAGCAAACGTACCCTAACTTGCTTTGGGGTTTTGGCATCTTGAATGTGTTCTAGCACATCCTCTTAATTGTCATCTTCAAGACAAACATTGCCTTGCCTACTTTGATCTTCCACTTTCGCAGCATGCCATTTGCATCTTCGGCTTCCGATGGTGTCACCTCGCTACCGTTGACAACCTCCCACAAATCTTCCCTTGCATGTACGACATCATGCAAGTTGACTATGTGTTGTAATTATTGTTGTTGAGCCTTTTCATTCCACCGCTAGCTTGTAGGTCCGTCATGATGTCAACGGAAAAACTCGAACAAAACTACAAATATGATCTCCAAAAGATTAACTTGGCTTGATACCAAAACGTTGAAGAAAAAATACAGTAGAAGATAAAAGCCCCATCTTATTAGATCAAGAACCAGCCTATTTATAGGCTTACAAAAAAAATAACAAACCAGATATTACAATGATGTATGTTTTCCACTTTTTAAGTAACAACTCTAACTCATCATTATCTCCCTTGTAGACTACTAAGGATTCTGTAACAAACCAACAAATAAATGGATAAGGACTTAATAACAAACAAATAAAATCTGATGTTGATTTGTTTAATATTCTGCTCCTCTATCCCATTAAAGAAACGTTTATGTGAACAAAGCACAAATATATAGCATGTCGACAAAGACTCGTAGAAAGAACTTATGTGAAATTAACAGACACGTTGAAATGTTTGAAGAAACAAACTCAAGTGGTAGCAGCAATGAGCAGCCAGCATGTGCTTGATAACACTTCCCCCTTACTACCAACCAAGAAATTCGTCGCTAGGGCTTGTTACTTGTCCCCTTTCCCCTATATTTTTAAGAGCCTAAAGTTAAAGAGAGTGCAGACTTCAATCCACAAGAAGTTGCCTAAGCCTTATTCATTCAACATCCACCCGTAGAGTGGACCAAGTCTCCATATCCTTATACTGTGTATCATTCATTTTGTCTTTTCAAATTATATATTGTCACGTATTGATAGAATACGAGATTTTATATTCAACTTAGGTAATGATCTAGGGTTTCTATTAGAGTTTTTATGAAATTGTAAAGAGGATCAAGCATGTAGAAGGCAAAGAAAGGGAGTTACCAAGGCATGAAGCTCCACCGGAGGAACTTCTCCAAAAAAGAATAACAAAAATCCCAATTTTCTAACTAACTCCTCCTAGCACTCTTCCCACGTTATATGCACGTTCAAACTAAGTCACAAGGAAAAAACAGACTGCCTACCCATTGAACAAGTAGCCCCACTACCATACACCCAACTCACACCGTAATACATTTCCACTTACTAACAGACTACGACCAAGCAACACAAACACATACAAAACAATCACCACCTATAACAAACACCTCCCAACACACCTTAACATTCATAAAATATCCACACTAACACACATCCACATAATATCCACAATGCACACACACACCCACTCCACACACACACCTGCCACCTACTACACCTCCATCCTCCTCCTCCTATACGCATTAACCACAGAAGCATATACATGCAGAATCATATCAATTGGTTGCCCCAGAACATCATCCTTGTCCTTAAGGACAAAGTCAAGAAACTATAACTAGAAGGAAGATTCATCCATCTAAGTGGCCTTATGGAAAGAATGACCTTGCTATTGCACCAAAATGGAGGGACTTCCAAGGTACCATCAAGCAAAAAATGCCTACCCAAAATGGCCACCAACAATCGCTCCAAAACCTCCTCATCCTCAAACACATCTAGAGGTAACTTAGAAGATTCCAAAAAGATGCCAATTTCCTTTTTAAGAAGTGAGACATGAAACATCGAATGAACTTGACAATGAGGAGGAAGATGTAGATAGATTTAATGGATCAAAAAACTAAGGAGAAAGTTTGGAGATAGATTTAATGGATAGCCAATACTACAATGTAGGGTATAGGTTAAGAAAACCTAATCTCCAATCGAAAACTCAACATTGTGGCAATGTTGATTTGTGTGTCTACAATTTACAGTTTGAGCATGAGTTAGATTCTGTTTAAGTTGAAGAATAATTACATCATGAGATCATAAAGCATCCTTAAGAATAGGATGGTGAATTTCTCGATCAATGAAGGAGCCAAGAACTGGTGGTAATCTACCATAAACTATCTCAAAAGAAGTCATCTTGGAAGAAGTATGATATAAAGTATTATAATGAAACTCTACCCATGGAAGCCAAAATGCCCATTGCTTAGGCTAATCATGGATAAAACACGAACATAACACTCTAAATACCTATTCACAACCTCTGTTTGGCTATCGATTTCTAGGTGATAAGTGGTACTAAAATGGAGTAAAGCCCCATGTAATTGAAACAATTTTATGCAAAACTTACTTATGAACGTTAGGACATAGTCACTAACGATGGTCTTGGGCATGCCATGTAACCCAATAACCTCCTTGATGAATAATTCTACAATATTCTTAGCAATTTAAGGATGTTTAGTGGGAAGACAATGCCTATATTTAGAAAACCGACCCACCACTACCAAAACCACATCAAACCTTTTTGACCTTGGAAGTCCACTAATAAAATCCATTGATATATCTTCCCAAATCACACTTGGAATTGGCAAAAGAAAGAACCTAAAAAAAAAAAGCAAGTGTTTGATACTTCTAGCGTTAGCAAGTTGCATACAACGCCACAAATGATGCAACATCCTTTTTCAAACCAATCCAATAGATGTTGGTAGCGATCTAATGATTAGTCTGGAGAAATCCTGCATATCCTCTAACCAGTGATGCATGGAACTCATGCAAGAACAATAATGTCCACTTAGACTGAGTTGGAACCACCAAATGCCCATAATAATATAGTAAGTCATTATTTAAATGAAAATCAGATTCCTTGAATTTTCCTTCCTATAACAAACTCAACTTAGAAGCCAAAATTGGATCTTGCTCAACGGCTTCCTTGATCTTTGCTAGATCAAATCAAATGGGACCAAACACAGTTGCACATTCTGATTCATCAAATATTCTAGAAAGTGCATCAACTACCCTATTTTCTTGGCTACTTCCATACTAAACTTCAAAATCATACTCAAGTAATATAGAGAGCCAATTCTATTGATCAGGAATCGTAATTCATTGTTGGAGCAAGTATTTTCAAACTTCATTGATTAGTCTTAACCACAAATTTCATCCTAAGAGATATGGTCTCTAATGATGGATGGTTAACACAAGTGCCATAAGTTCTTTTTTGTAAGTTGACTTAGTAAAGGTTTTATCCAATAAAGCTTTGCTAAAGAAACCAATAAAGCAATTCTACTGTTGAAGAAGAGCACCTAAATCCCATCCCGAAGCATTACACTTCACAATGAAAGGTTAAGAAAAATTGGGCATCATTAGAATGAGAGTAGACACTAAAGCAGTCTTTAGTCGATTAAATGCTTCCTTCGCTATAGAAGACTAGCCAAATCCTTTTTTTTTTTTAACAAATTGATCAATGGCTTGGTAATTTTCCCATAATCCTCAATAAAATTTCTATAATATCCCAATAATCCAAGAAAACCCTAAAGTCCTTTCAAAGTGGTGGGCATCAACTAATCTAAAATCGATTTTACGTTAGAAGGATCCATCTCCACTCCCCTTGTTGAAACCACATGACCTAAATACTCTAATGTCTGCTATCCAAACTGACACTTCTTCTTATTCGTTGATAGGTTATGTTATCATAGCAACTCCAACATCTTTTGTAAGTGATGAAGATGGGAGTCTAAGTCTAGACCAAGGTTGTCAAAATCGCGATTTTACGTAGAATCGCGAAGGGGTCCGTAGAATCGAAACGTAAAAATGGAACGTAGAAACGTAAGTTTCTACAACCTATGTAAAATAACTTTCAAATATTATAAATTTACTTACAATAATCATTAAAAAATATAATTAATAATAGAAATAAGGAAATTAAGTATTTATTTTAGCCATAAATTACAAATTTGCAATAAAAGTCATAATATAGATAATCGAGCATAAGTTGTATAATATAGATATTTTATTTCTAAAATGATAAATCATGTATAAAACTAGTTTCACCTAGTTCTATATACAAAAACTAAAAAATAATAGATAAAATTTAAAAATCAATTGTGGCTTTAAAAAATTACTAATAAATAAAAATTGATAATGAAGATATACCATTAAAAAGGAGTAATATTAAAAAATGACTAAAAGTACATAATAAAGAAGATACTATAACAAGAAAACCTTCAAAATTATATATTACTAGGTAAAGTTATCTACCATTTATTTTATTTACTATTATAAAAATATTAGTTAAAATAAGGAAAGTTGCAGCAATAAAACACAAGTGCTTTAATACGAACATGATCACAAATATGAATAAGAAGACTAATAATCGACGAACATAAACACAAAGACTTCAATGCAACGTAACACACTGACAAGAGATGAGTGATGACCGACAAACATGTCGGGGTATGACTTATATTTCCGCTACGACAAGAAAGCACGTGGGTCCCGCTCCGGGGAAGCCGCCCCGGCGGGGGTTTCAAGGGGGCAGCGCCCCCTGGACGCCAAAGGACTTTTAACAATTAAGCCCACAATTGTTTATTAAAAGTTTAGGCTTGGATAAGAAAACACGAAGAAAAATGTTTTTGGAAGGAATAAGGGAAGAGCACGGCCGTGTATCAAGGAAACACGCCCACGGAAGCACACACAGTTTAACACACAGTTGAAGGCACGACCGTGTGTTAAGCTTGGAAAATACTCAGAAGTACACACGGTTGAAGGCACGGCCGTTTGTTAAGCTTGAAAAATACACAGAACAGAAGTACACACGGTTCCTGGCTCGCTTCTCCTCTCTCATCGCTTTTCACTGTCTCTCTCTCACTGTCTCTCTTCAACATACAGGAACAGCAGCAGCAGCAAGCCGGAAATTGCAAAGGATGTGCTGGGTTGCCGATTGGGTTGGGCTGGGTTGCGATTGGGATAATTGTGTGGAATCGGTAAAAACGTGCAGAATCGCGATTTTGAACGATCTTACTGTTCAAAATCGCGATTTTACTCCGATTTTGATCCTTTCCGATTTTGTATGCGAGTTAACTGGGATTGTATATATAAACTCGTAAAAACGTAGAATCGTACGAGTTGAAACGCGATTTTGACAACCTTGGTCTAGACTATATACCAAAATATCATCAAAGAAAACAAACACGAATTGCCTCAAAAAGGACAAAAGACATCATTCATCATGGCTTAGAATGTAGCAAGTGCATTTATTAGACCAAATGGCATTACTAAAAACTCATAATGCCCCTATGAGTCTTAAATGCAATTTTGAATACATCTTTGGTTGCCATATGAATTTGATAATACCTAGCCCAAAGATCAATCTTGGAAAAAATCTATGCACTATACAACTCATCAAGTAGTTAATATGAATAGGAAATTTATCGGGTATGGTTACCTCATTTAATGCTCTATAATTCACACAAAACTGCTAAGATCCATCCTTCTTCTTTACCAAGATCACTGGACTAGAAAATGGACTAGTACTCGGACGAATGATACTAGCCATTAACATGTCTTGTACTAATTTTTCAATTTCATTCTTCTAGACATAAGCATAATGATAAGGACGAACATTGACCGGCCTGTGCCCCTCCTTCAAAGGAATTTGATGATCCATCAATCTAGAAGGTGAAAGTCCTTGTGGTTCCTCAAAAACATCAAAATAATCTACCAATAAAGCTTCTAACCGTTGATCCATCGAATGATGCACAATAAGGGAGTCTTTATCCATCAACCACAAAAAATTACACTCCTCAATTTCATCTAATTTTTGTAATGAATTATAAGTAATTGGAAACTAGCATAAAGTTAGATCACCTAATAACACTAGCTCAACACCCTTACAAGGCACTTTTATTATCATTTTTAGCCAATCGACATGCACTTCCCCCAACGTCCACAACCAAGCTATACCCAAAATAACATCCACTCCCCACAATTCCAACACATAACAGTCCACCACTATAGAATAGTCCCCAATGCTAAACTTCAAATTAACACATAGCCCTTTAGATTCAATTGTATGCCCATCACCTAGGTTACTTTAAAGAACTATATATCCTCCACAAGTAAAGAAAGTCAAACCACTAGTGCTTTAGAGATGAAATTATAACTAGCTCCACTATCAACCAAGAATACTACAAGACTAGAAGCTATCTTACCTTGCATTTTTATGGTATAAGGTTCATTGAACCCCTACATCACCATCAAAGATAATGGCATTGCAATGTCGTAACTAGGTGTCTTAGTAGACTCATTCTAGCCTAAACCAATCACCTTCCATTCTTCTACATCCATGTCCCAATCTTCCTCCATCACTAGTAACCTCAAAAATTTATTAGGATAGTGGTGGTTCAAATTAAAAGGTTGATCACACTTAAAACATAAACCTTTAGCTTTCTTCTCAAGGAATTCTACATGAGACAACTGTTGTTGACCATGAGACTGTCGGCCACCATCCTTACCAACAGCTAAACTATTAGAAGCTTAAGAAGTAACACCACTAGATAGCTCTACTTTAGATTGTATATTACTAACCTCTCCAATAGAAACCGGTACGTGATCTTTCATTTGTAGTCCTGCTACTAGTAACCAAGGACTATGCTGGTTAGGATTCAAAGTAGGATGACTTTGATTAGAATAAGCAAATCGGTTAAGTGGAGGAAGGTTAGGCCTGACGTAACTCTATCATACTTCCATTCGCCCGCCTATCAGATTTGCTAAAGATACATATATTCCATTATCAAATTCCTTCTCAATCTTCAATGCTAAGTCCATTGCCAGCTCTAACATCGACGGTAAAAATGTATCAATGTGAGTCTATATTTCTTCCCTCACTCCACCCAAAAAATATCCTAACTATTGCAGCTCAAGCATAATTGGAGCTTAACAAGTTAATGATTCAAAATCCTCTATATATTGATGAATTGTTTCCACTTGTCAAAGTTGTGACAAGCTCTTAAAAGGATTGGAGGCAAACTATCCACCATAGCACTTTATGACCTCCTCCTTGAGCTTCAACCAGTCTAAATTTGGCACTCATCTTTGAAGCATTTGTAACCAATAGACATAATGTCCTCACATACACACCACTACTAAGGATACCTTACAATCATCTTGAGTTCATTGAACATCAAAATATTATTTCATCATCAAAATCCAATTCGACAGATTGAATCCATAGAATAGCGGAATCACTACTCTTGACGCATTTAACTTGTATTCCTCATCCAATTCGTCTGAACGAGCTGTTTCAAGCTTACGATCATTAGTAAAATGCTTTTGATCAACCAAGTCTGGGTTTCCCACTGATTTCGATAATTTTCTCCTAGTCGTGGCGGCGACAGAACTTTCTCCAATCAATGATCCAGAGTTCCAACCAATGGTCCAATATCTTAATTTTGCAACTTACCCATCTTTCCTTAAACTGTCGTCACTTCTCCAATCATCTTCTTCTATTTGCAGTCCAACGAGGCCAATTGATGTTGTATCTCCACCACCTCGCTATGAATCTCCTCAACATTTTTCTCCAAAACTTCCACAAGTGCTTCCATTCGAGTCATGTTGTTTCCTACAGATGGCACCAATTGATAGAACACGATATTTTATATTCAACTTAGGTCTATTAGAGTTTTTATAGTATTGTAAAGAGGATCAAGCATGTATAAGGCAAAGAAGGGGAGTTACCTAAGCATGAAGCTTAGCAGAAGGAACTTCTCCAAAAAGGAATAACAAAATCCCAATTTTCTAACTTCTCCCATCACTCTTTCTGCCTTATATGCATGTTGGAACTAAGCCACAAGGACAAAACAAACCATGCCTACCCATTGGACGAGTAACCCCACTACCATACACCCTGCTCACACCGTAATACACTCCCACTTACTAACAGACTATGATCAAGCAATACAAACACATACAAAACAATCACCACCTATAACGAACACCTCCCAACATGCCCTAACATCCACAAAATATCTACACTAACACACATCTACAAAATATCCACACACACACACACCCCAACATGCACATAGAATATCCACAACGCACATACACACACTCCACACACACACACCTACCACCTACCACTCATCCTTCCTCCTCTTATACACATTGACCATAGGTGCACATACACACAGAGTCATATCACGTATGAGTTTAAAGAAACAAGCTAACAAACTTGGGTTTGCACTAACAAATCAATAGGTATACGAATAAGGACTAAACTAACAAACATGGTTAGCTGGACTAAGCCACTCTCCAAATTGCCACTCTCTAAAGGCAAGGCTTTAGAAAATGCTTACTATAAGGTAGGGAAATTATCGGATAAGGAAGGTATCACCACAACAATGACCTCCTTTCAAATGAAGATGATTATGCTAAAATAAAAGATTTTTCTTGTCAATTCTAAGTTTCAGACCAAGCAATTTACACTACTCCAGAGAAGTATATGTTGGAAAAATATCTTACTCACTCCCAACTATGCTAGGGCGTAACAAATCCAATAGGAATGCCAAAATATATACATGAGTGTCGGGACAATTCAACTGCTATGCAAACAATGACACAGTCGATTTTATCGCAGGGCTCTGTGTACATACAAGGACAAAGTGCAATAATCTTCTGTATGTGTACATACAAGGACAGTGCAATAATGTACTCCGAATTTATTGGCCCTTCCATCATTACAAAGTAAAAGAATCTAATATCACTGAGAGTCCCACCCTTCCATCTTCAGAAAGGAAGTCCCTATCTATAATTAGAAATGTAAAATGTTATAATTTGAACATCTTCAGCTCTGTCACTCTACTATGTGCCAACATCACATTATCGTGTTGCTTAGATCTACCATTGAGGCTTATGAATAGACAAGAGACTAATGGTCATTTTCAATAGATTGGCTAGCAACATTAATGTCCATGCTGCTGCTCTCTGTTTGTGGAGTTACATCTTTCACATCAGCTATCCTTGCTTCTGTTGCCTGAATATCACTCCATTCCCCATCTCTAGTTGTCTGGAGATTAACTTGATTACATGGGATATGGATGACATTATCTTCAGGAACATGTAATGGCTTGGACATGCTAAGACATGCTTTATCCGCATTATTCCTGGGAAAGTTGATGTGTTTTGCCATAGAATGTGTATCCCAACTTTCTGAGTACGTCTCTGTCCTAGAATCAATCTGCTCTCTGTGTAACATGAACCAAACTCATAAATCAATAACTTGACAATGTGACAAATGTTCCATCGAAAACACAAATATAAGGATCCAGAAGGCACCAAAATGCCGTAGAGGCAAAACTTCACTTGGAGTTCCATACAAAAAATCTGCTGTGATACAAGATATATAGGAAACTCAGCATTTTATTGCAGCTTTACTCATGATCTCATTCGTTCATCAGGGATATCAACATGATGGCCAAACAGAAAATATTCGTATATTTGCAAATGGAAAAGATGTAAATAAATAATTCAGCCAAAGCTTTGAAATCTAGGAAATATGGAAGGAATACACAATAAGGAAATGAATCATTCAGGAAACTTTATTTAAGATGTGATTTCCATGTTGTTCTCATTCTTTTCCTTACAAAGGCAGTATCAGTTGTACTCATATATAATGCGGGCATGTGAAAAAGATTATTGCAAGAAGCTTATATATAGAAGCAACAGGTGTCAACTCATAAGACACATTCAAACCTCCGAAGCTGTGTTTCTATTACATTCACATGTGCAGAAAGCTCTTGCTTGTCCTTGGCAGCACTCCTCCTTTCTCTTCAGCCTCCTTTCTTCTAGATTCAACACCCATCTCTGCAACTCTGACTTTCTCCTCTGCTCTGACAACAGCAGCCTCTAGTATGACAGCACGATCTCTTGCTTTTGCAAGCTCAGAACGCCATAAGTGTGCTTCTTGAAGAGCAGAGTCCCTCTCCATAACTAGTTGATCTCTTTCTCTACTAAGGGTAGCCCCCTTCTCTTCAGATTCTTTAAACTACAAGTGCAAAAGAAAGAGCAGAAAATAAACAAATTATACGTGTATAAATCAAGTGGAAGAAAAAAACTGCAATTTAGGGTGCATTTGTTTCAAAGAAAATGATTTCCATATCTTTTTATTAGTAGCTTTTACTAGTAGTGGTGGAAGGCAACGGTAATTAATCAAAGCAGTAAATGTCAATAGAAACTAAGAAACATAAATTTCCCCTTTTCAAAAGTCGATTTACTTTTCCTTATTCATCACTTACACTTTCTGTTGTAGTTAACTGCAACCAACAGCCACTGTTGGCTGCTAACGTCAGCTCCCACCACCGCTTTACCACTAAAAGCTACTAGTTACCACATCTTCTTAAGCTCACACCAATAATATTTAACAATTACATATAATAGATTAGATCAAATGTTTGGTAAACATTTTCCATGAACAAATGCAGACTAAGAGAAATGTGTTTTTTGTTTTTTTTTTGTCCTCTTTTCCCCTATACTAAACTAGGTGATTAAATGGATCTGCAGACTACCCTTGCTCTGAGCAACTCCAGCTGGTTCTCATAGCTTTTAGTCAAGCGCTCAATTTCAGCACAAGCTATTTTCCTTTGCTCATCAATTGTGTGGGCAGCAGTTGCTGCAGCCTCAGTGGCTTCAGCAGTCTTGGATAGCTTCTCAGCTATGTCTTTTATAGTTGAATCTCTTGCACGAATATCTCTGGCCAAATTTTGTAGCTCCTCATCCTTAACTCTTAGTGTCTCCTGAAATATTTATTTACGTTATCAGGCTTAAACTAAATGAAAAGAAAAGATTAATTGATCAGAAGTATAATATCAGATATGAAAACCTAGAGCATATCCTTCTCTAAATAGGATATACTAAACATAAACAAGCTTAAGCAGTGAAACGAAAGAAATAATGAGATGCCCAGCTTGTAAAAATTTAGAGATGTGGATAAATTCGTGCTCATTCTTCCCTGTGCTCTTTGAGAAACAAATATTGAGTGATACTTGCACAATCTGCGTGGGAAGAATTAAGCCTCCAAAACACTTAGGAACTTCTGCTAAAACTGGATCCCTCACAACTGAGAATTAGTAGCAATGCAGTCAAGAGGGCACACATAGAACTTCAAAGCAGGCTTAATTGTGCTGGCATCATCTCTAGGATGCACAACTAGGAAAGCATGGCCGTAACCTAGATCAAAATAGGCAGGTCATAAATGTATATATCCATGTTACTCTGACACAAGATAACAAGAAGCCCAAAAGGAAACTTTAGCGGGAAAACACTCAATGCTTGCTCCAGAGAAGGAACATATTCTTTCAAACTTACCATGGTTGGTTTCCAGCTAACTATTCAGTTTCCATTAACCTGAAACTCAGCTCTATCAAGTCCTTAATGAAAAATGGCAATTACAAATTTAGTCAAATTGATGATTCTTGTGACTTTGGCATGCATACTATTTTCTTAATCTTAACAAATTTTCATTCTATGGTTTATAAAATTGATGCAATAGCCATTTCATCAGATAAAATGCAATCAAGACTGCACCAAAAGAAATCAGCTTAAGAAGTAGCACTCAATATTGAACTCAATTATGATAATTGGAGATTTAGTAAGCATAAAGTGCAGCATCTCCAAATATTAATTGTAACTTTAATAACTGTAAAGAAAACTTCTATTTGTCATTCAAAGATGCTTAAATAAGCAATCCAGTGTCATAAAGCAGTGTCCTTATTAATGGACAACTACAGTACCTTCATAATTGAAAAATCATCCAGTGGTCCATCTTTAGTATTATATGCAATCATTCCAAGAGCGTTTCTCATAGAAATCTGCATTGCAGCTTCAATTTCCTTGGAACATTCTGCTGCTGTTGAGTTAGCTGCAGCAACTGCAGCTGCCACAGTCCCCAATTTTGCAGAGCCACTACCACTCAAGGAACTCACAGCCTCTTTATGAGCCCTTAGAACCAACTGTGTTGCACTGGTAAGAAAGGAAGAATAGGATGAAATAATCATTACGAACTATGGACAATTACATCGTGGTGAATTATACAACACATAAGATCATTAAAATAAGTACCCATGTCTTCATTTGTTGACATGAACATGGGTACTGCATAGCACTGGACTAAGATTCAATCAGAAATAGAAATTAAAATATAGCAAATACTATGCCAAACACCATTAACTGTAATATTTTGAATATCTAGCAATTTCCAAATGGAGAATGCTCATATAAGCCAGAAGAACTTTCACAGTTATGCAATATGGCCCTTCATAATTCAACTTGTTTAATTTTCCCTCATAATATCAAGGTTGGTTGACGGAAGCCCTAACTTACAAAAACTCATAAATTCTTGAATGTAGCAGCCAACCTATATAAAATCACATGTAAAAATTTTCTTGGTGATTCTTTGTAAAAAGTATGATGTATGTAATCAATCTGAAATTAATTAATAATATGATGACAGGGAAATATCAATATATATGCCATGTCATCAGTCATCACATTATTACTGTTATGATCAATTATTTCTTTCATGCCATCACAGTTTTTACAAATTTGTACGTTCAAGAATAACATTGAAAAATTTTGAAATAACATTGAATATGTATCAATCAAGTCAGAAAGGCCGCAATACACAATCATAAATATCCAAAGGGATTACTTGAGCATTGGCCTTTGTCAAATTGCTCCTTATGAGCATTAAGCAACAACAATCTTCCCCAAGCATCAAAAAATAAAGCAGATGGGATAAAGGAAGGCCATCTTCTTTGCATTAGAAATTGATCTTGACATTTGATGGTGTAAAACTCTGATAAGCTAAATCGATTCCATACCCAAAGAGAATATGTCCTATCATGGTTTTGGTACTCCATATGTCTGAACTGCCATAATTAATATTATGTATCAAAACTGAAAAAGTTTTTCAATCTCCAAGAATGAACCTAAGTAAGAATGACAATGGGTAACATTTTTGCTGGCTAGCTTGATCCTGCACATAAGCTTGATTTCAATTTGCACAATCCCAACCCAACAACAGTTGAACCCAGGTTATGTTTTCAAAATATAAACAGAAGGAGCTACAAATGTTCAAAATTCTTTTCTTGGATGCACATTCACTCAATAATAGAATTTGTTATCATTATTATTATTATTATTATTATTTTGTCGAGTTATATTTGGAACTCAAGTTTAAAATACTTTTCCTTCCACAAAATTAATCTTCTTAAAATTAATTGTAATTAGATTTAAATGTCCTATATTTAGAAGAAACATACCAATAACAATAATAAAAAAATGGATGGCTACTTTGCCAAGAAAAAACAATGAGGGTTAATGATAAACCATAGATATAAGACAAAAATACAAATGTCCAGGCAATAATTTGTTTAAACCAACATAAGAAGTTCAAGACAAGGATGATAAATTTAAGTTTAATAGGTCTTAGATTTTTTCTTTCTACATACTGCAGAAGTATTAGATTCATCATAATTATGTAAGCTGAAACATGCAATGCACAAATCATCAAGGTAAAATAACAGATAGATAATTGGTATGGCTCATCATTAAAACTGACATTATGATAATATTGCATGTCTCCATGGACTTCAAAGTATATTATATAGCTAATGGAAATTCCAAATAACAAACAAAAATTGGTTACTCAAAGCAAAAAGCCATTTCTATCACATATCGCGAAAGAAAACTTACTGGAGAGTAGACACCCAAGCTCTTGCAGCACCAGTTGTCTCAGCACAGAAGAAGTAGTCTTTCTTTGATGGAGTTCCAATATCTAAAATTTAGAGTCAAGAAACATCCAATCGCAATATACAAAATTCCTGAGATAACTTCATGGATTATTGTGCAAATGAATAGCCTGAAATGGCTGGAAGCAACTAAAAAGCATGGCAGCAAGGATACAGAAGCAGCATCCATCATACTTCGGCAGTCCACTGCAATGCAATTCAACAATGTGAAGCACATCAATAAACCTTGTTAAACACGAAATCAGAATGTAAATACTGAATTAGGTTCAAGATTCCTTACTGGAAGTTCACAGGAGAAATGGTAATAGTGCTATTAGCGTCGAATAAAATGAGCCCCTTGGCAGATGGCTCATTCCTCCTAATCCTAATGACAGCATAAAAGAGTTTCAAATACATGAAAAAACAGGGGAAATGCAAGGGAAACTTTTATTTAAAGCCACTCACTTGTATTCCATTCTCCCGGTAGTCGGATCCAAGATCACCCACCGCTCATTCCATTTTCTAAGCTGTAAAAATATGGATAATTGAATTAACTAAACCATTCACCAAGTCTGAATAGACCAAATGCAATCATTTTCCTATAACAGCTACTTAAAAACCCTAATTGATCACCAAGAAAGCAAAAACAAAACCAAGAAAGAATACAAAACTGTGACACAATCTGCAGAATTCATCATTAAAGTAAGTCCAAACAAATTAACACTCAAAAAGAAACAGAGAGATAGAGAGAGTACAGTGTCAGATCGCTTGAGAAGTGGGCCCTGCAACAAGTTCTTGCCAGTGCCAGAAGCCAACTGGCGTTTGATCTTCTCCAAGCTGTTCTCTGCATCAGCCACCTTACTCTGCACTACCGTCGTCATCACAAACCAGATAAACATGACCAACAGAGCGAGAGAGACGAAGAGTAAGAGAAAAATGAATTTAAGAGTACTGACCGTGGATGCACCATTAGAGGACATGATGACGATGTTGTTGGTGTTGGTGTTGTAGAGAATTGTGAAATTGATTTGGTCTTGTGATTTTTGTGTTTTTACTGTTGGATTGTGTAGCGATTCAGGTAGTTGAAGTGAAGAACAGAAGAAGAAGCTGGAAGTTGACTATTCCCGGAATTTTCCATTTCCTTTCCCATTCTGTTGCTTGTTTAACACGTAATTGGTAATATCATAAATGTTAAATTCGAAACATTTCATTTGTTCAAATATTAAAATGGAACCGGTTTAGAAGGACGTTAGTTTGAGTTTACGGGTAAAAATAAAGATAAAGGGCTATATTGGCATGAATCACATGCAGGGGATTGTGTTTATAATTTTTATTTTAAAAAAAAAAATGTTAGAGCAAAGAGGGCTTGATGTAAAGAAAGTGGTTTACTGATCATAAGCGAATTAAATGCTATTAAAAAAAGAGTCCTTTGCTCCCTACATAAGTCAAAATCAAATATGTCTTTCTCCACCCCCCCCCCAAAAAAAAAAAAAAATTATCATCTTGCTCTGCATGAACCCTTCTAGACAATCTGATTCAATTTTCATGCCTATCAAGTGCGACAGGTTTTCCTTACATGCTATAATATCATTATAATATTTCATTTTTGGATTGCCTATAGAAACCAATAAGGCAACAGTAAGTGGTAGAATCTACATTTATTTCAACATTTAAAGAACCCTGCTGCAAACAATGATGAAGTCCCTAACCAATAACTTTATGGCAAAAAAATGTCTAGTTTTACCTGCTTTCACTGCAAAATCATAAATCCATCTACCTTAATGATCTTTTAAGGCTCCCCTAACTGTTGCCAGGCCTATTGTAGCTAGCACAAAACCATCTGTGCTTAACTTGATTATGCCCGCTTGAGGTATATTCCGTCGTAACTCTTTAATGTCAACATTGTAAGTAGCTTTCTGCTTCCTGTGGTATACCCAGTTCTTAGAAGCTATACCTTTGATTTGATTAATTAATTAAGGAATCTGAATTAACCCCTAGCTAGCACATTTCGTCATTTCTAGATAGCTGGGTTCTCCAAATCATGAAACCAAAAGAGTAGGCCTTCGGGGGTGAACACTTGCATAATCCATCATCCTGATATGACAATTTACAATGACCCATTTAAGGAAGCCATCTTGATTAGATGGTTCTTCCATTTTCTTGGACTCCCAGATTTTATGTAAGTCCCCCAAAGCTCCAAAATCTTTGAAAATATGTTAGAGATCTTCCTTCAATTCATTATATCTTGGACATCAAGCTCCCTCTATCATTCTCCTTTTCCTCATTTGTAGTTAAAGGAAGGCTATCATGTTGTATTATCCATGACAAATGTTTAATTTTTTTGGAGGAAAAATTAATGACCAGATCCAAATCCCATCTGGGTGAATCCGACTTTACTTCTGTCAAGAGTTGAAGATGCATATCACTTAGTAAAGGGATATATCGTGCCTCAATTGAGCATCCTTCTTTTTATTTTTATCTTTAACAAATGATTTTAGCACCATAGGCCCTATTGCATCTGCTACAATTTTTGACAAAGTAAAGCCTAATTTGTTCTCATCCCATTTTCTTTCTCGTAACCAACAATCTCCAAAGCTGACATTTTATTCAAAAAGAAAAAAAAGGACCAACAATCTCTAATAGGTAAATTTAAAGCATTGAAATGTATTGGACCTTGAAATAATTGCCCAATCGAAGAATTTCCTGCCCACTGGTCAAACTAGAACTTTGTGTCTCTGCTATTGCACAATATTGAGACTCCCCTACATATAGCAATTGGAAATAGCCTCTAACACCGGTTTGGCAAGGATTAGGCAACCAATTATGGCCCTTTGCAATGGTAAAATTAAACTATGACACTTGAAGCTTTAGTCCTTGTTCTTGGTGAAAGCCCAGATATTTGCAAAAAGTCTCTATTTCCTTAAATGCCGTAAAGTGAACAATTTTCTCTCTAACGCTTTGTGTAGTGTTTGGAGAAAATAAAGTTGATGATATTCCTCCACTACTTTCAGTCCATAAAGCTTATGGAATTCTAAAATCACCCTTTTTATTGTGTTTGCATTTTTTTAGGAGGCTTTTGCTAGTACAATTAAGTCATACGTAAAAATGACATGTGATAATTTTAGTCCATCCCCTCTAATTTTAAAAGGCTAAAGGTTGCCTACTTCACATTCTATAAAACGACTTAAGAATTCCATACCAAAAATAAAAAGATATAGGGAAATTGGATCTCCTTAATGAATACTTTCTACTTGGGTGAAAAGCAAAAAGAGGCTTATTTACTAGGACTTACATAGAGTTAGTTGAAATACATGTATCCATTAATTTCACCCACCACAATAGAAAATTTAGACTAAGAAGAGCCCAGTGAAAGAAATTCCCACTCAATTGTGTCATTGGCTTTTTCATAGTCTAATAACTTGATATTCACCCATCTTCGTTTTCCTTTCTTTCCCTTGAAGCAGTGAAGGATCCTATTTACTAAAATGACATTATCTGCTGCCTTTGTTATTAGTATGAAACTAGATCAAACTGGATGTATGAAAGAATCTAAGACTGGCCTAAGTCTCTTAACAAAACTCTATGTGGTTATCTTGCCATAAGGTGGTGAATAGACCAATCAAATAAAATTGTTTAATGTTGTAAACCTCACTTAAATTTAAGTTAAAAGAAATAATCATGAACGAATCGTGAAAAATTTTAGAATAAATGAAAAAATAAATTAAAATCATAAGTTTATGATAGTCAAATGAAAATTTTGAATAAGTATTTACATTCAGAATAATTTAATTAGTTTAATCATAAAATTTCATATTAAAACACTAAAATTACTAAATTTACATAAATTACTACATGAGATAAATAGACCTGCAAATTATATATATATATATAATATATATATATATATAATATATGTTGACTAGGTCCTCCAAAAAGGCCCTTGACTCAAAAAGCTTATCCAAAAACAAACAAGGAAACAGAGAAGAAAAAGAAAAATAGAAAAATGTGATGAAAGTTTGCATAACTTCCATGTACATCTCCGATTCACAAATTGGAACCATCATTGTGATCCTTGAGGTGAGATCTATGAAATTAAACTAGGATTTAGAATTTAAATATAATTTTAATATATATATATATAAAGATTTAACCTAAAAAATAGCTAAAATAACTAGAAATACACTAAATGAATAATATTAATTATGAGTAGTGTGTAATAATACAGTTTTCTTATGTTTTTATGAGAAGAAAATTATCTTGTATATTTATCCAAAGATTACTACGAGTAATAAAAAATGAGATGGTTGGTGATGAAATGGGTGTTGTGATATGTGTGATAAAGTGCAACAAGTGCTACATGAAGTGGGTGAAGCTGTAGAGGTTGTTACTTCATGTGAATGCAAGTTGGAAAAGGGGTTATTCTAGTTTGATTGAGTGTATGTTAGAGTGTGATCATGTGAGTGCCCTTGTGTATATTTATGTGTGATAACACAAATGCAAAGGAAGCTATGATCGTGTGTGTGCGATTGAGCAGGAAAATCGTATATCATTGAGATGGTTGCAGTTGGACGTCTGCACATATGTGAGTATGCTGAAGCATATGAGTGCATGTAGATCTATTTTTGGTGTGCAAGTGTGTGTATGTAAATTGAAAAGGAGTGTGTATGTACATGAAACCAGTTTGGCTTGATGAGTGTGTGTGTATTCTGATTTGCCATATGTGAGCATGTAATCTAATGAGTGCATGAGTGATAATCTGACTTGGTTATGTGTGTGTGTAGGTGTATGGGTATTGCTAGAAACAGAGTAGAGTGTATGCATGATCCAATTGGTGAATGCGTGTGAATGTGTATGTGTAAATTGGAATGGAGAGTGAGTGTCGGTGTGTGTATGCATGAGAGGTAAGTGTTGGTGTGTGTGCATAAGAGTGGAGTACAGCGAGTGTAAGTGTGAGAAGAATCTGGCTAAGAGTTGTTAGTGGCATGAAGAAGAAGATGAATAGGACCAGTTGCTCCCATACATACATATGTAAGTATATAAAATAATAATATTATAAAAAAAGGAAAGAGACAGTATATAAACATAATAATTAATTTAATCGATATGGGGAGTACATATATATTTATGGGATAAATTGATAGGATGAAATGGAAGAAAAAGAGATGATGATTAAATGAATTTGGATAAAATCCAATATTTGGTGATTTATCTTTTCTAATATTTTGGGTGTTGTTTTGTAAAGCGTAATTGAATGATTGTGTTTCACATCTGTATTTGATGTGACTAGATCTTGTGTGACTAATTCTTATGTGATCACTTAAAAACAATAATTTAATTATTGCCACTTGAATAAAACTTGACACGCATTACACAAGACATTGCATTATTGAAGGTTGTCACTGTTACAAGGCGCATCAGAAGTAATTGATTAGGATTACTGTTTTGCCAAGGATGAACTAAGTGATTAGAAAATTATCACATCTTGACAATTTTCGAGTTTGGTCTACTCTTAAGGGTGTTTATTACTCGGTGTGTTAATTACACTTGAGTCTATAGGATTAAAATTAAGAGACAAATTTTAATAAAGATATAAGATTAAATTAATTGGATTGTGAGACCTAAGCACTGATGGTAGTGAGGTGAATCCCAAACCTAAGGTCAAAGGGATGTAAACCTTAGACTTCACATTGGTTACCAAAAGATTGTGTAGGTGTTGCATTGCATATGGTTGCCCATATATAGCATATGTTGTGAAAACTTGTTTGAAATTGCTTGTGTGTGTAAACAATATTGAGATATTGCACTCCTATCTCATTGGGTTATTAGCTCACTCTCTTGTAGATTTTGTTATGTAGGTTACGATTACCTAAATCATCACCTTAGGTGTCATACTAAGGTAAGTACAATTGTTGCAGATACTATGGGAAAAGGGGCGAGACGGAGAGATAGCTTAGGTATTTTGTAGAACTTGTTAGTTTTAGATAATTGAAGGGCTGCAAATATTTAATTTGATCTAGAGAGATCTATCTCTAGTTATATTTTGTTATGGGACCCAGCTGAGGCCCACTTTTGAGTCTAATGTATAATGTTTCCAGTGAATGTGGAATGAGTTTTATTTGAGATAAAGGAATGCAAAAGACATTCGATTAGTTAATTGTTATGATTCAACAAGTTTGTCTATTTTAATTTGAGATGCTTCATGATTGCTTAGTAGGGGCTGAGCAATCATGGTGAATTATCACGAATTAAGTATCTTATAAGGTGTGACAAATGTGATTGGCATCTCTATGCTTAAGAATTATGAACAATTTGTGTTTGATTTATTTGCCATGGGATAGTACCAAATCAAATATGAAACAATTGGATCATCAACAAACCAATAGTTCCCTAGCAATTCCTATAGTAAAAAGCATGCAAGCCATCCTTTCCTAGGGCCTATAGATAGCATTAGTTGCTTTTGCAAGCTTGATGGCTTACCTAACTCTGGAGATACAAAGGGTGACATGACATTTTTAAACTCTTCTAAGATTGGATTTACAAAAGGATAGACATCATTTTTAGACATGAAGTGTTGTTTAAAATAGGATTTCACCTTACCATGAATGTTAGCCATATTTTATATCTAATTGCCCATATTATCTCTAAGAGCTAGAATTCTATTTTTTAATTGTCTTACTAACACTAGAGATTGATGGTATGGTGTTTCTATCACCATCTTTTATCCATTTAACACTTAATTTCATTTTCCACAAACATTGTTCTCTACCTAAAATCTAATTTAACTTTTGTCTAAGAGAAATTTCTACATTGGTTGAAAAAGGAGAGGGGTTTTTTTAGTAGGAGCTTTATCCATGCCCTCAAGTCTCTTGAGAGTCCTCTATTTTTTTAATGAGGAGAAAACCAAAAATCTGTTTATTCCATTGCTTCATAATTTTTGGTAAATCCTTTGTTGACGAAATGAGATCATTATTATTATTTTTTCCCTAAACCTTTGTTGGCAAGCAAGTCTCATGTGAAAACCATATTGGTTGAAATCTTAAAGCTTTATTTCTAAACATGTTCTCTCCAATAGGGATGGGTTTTTATCAAAATCAAGCACCGATCGGAAGTAGGGATGTAAATAGGCCGGTTTTAGGATGGGTTCATTAAAATCTGAACCCAACCCAACAAAGGATTTATATGCTCAAAATCCGCCTCAACCTAATAGGGTTTTTTTTTTTTTTTTTAACTTAACTCGAATGGCAATTAAATCTTTTTTTTTTCATACTTCAACTTATTTTCATATGTTATTTCTTTAATTTATTATTAATACACTTATGATGGAAAGAAGAGATAAATTAAATATAAAAATAAAAAATATAAAAATATACTGATTAAAAATATAAAAATAATAAAATAAAATATACTGATTATAAATTATAATATTTATTTATTTTCTTTTTAAATCAAGTCGGGCTTTTCCATTAGATTTTTTCTAGATCTCGTAACCCGATCTAATTTTATTTCATATCTCAAAATCTAATCTTAAACTTTATAGAGTCAAACCTTATAGGATTTTTATTCGGTCGGTCAAAGAGGTACTCTATCATCCCCGTTGCATTTCTAGTCGGAAGGCCATTTCTGTAAGCGAAAAACCTTTGCCTTCAGGTAAATAGCCTTCTAAGCAATTTGCACCAGGCTTTTATCAAATCTTCATTGAATAAGCCCCCAAAAATGTTATTTGTTAGACTCTGTAAACCTTGGCCCTATATAACCCCTATCAAACATAGCACACAACTTCTAAAACAAAGTTTGGCAGACAAATTCGAAATGGAGCTTTAGATTTAGAAATCACACCTTCATAGTCCACTCTTGCTTTAAGGAAACCTCAACAACGATTATCTTCGACTGTCTTCTACTTATTTTCTCCATGCCTTTTTATACTTGGTGCAATGCATTAGGACCTGAGCAGGAATTATTTCTTACCTACACCAGTCCGATTTGTATATTGTAATCGTTTTTCATGTTGTAGTGCAATCGATTTTTTAAGAAAACAATTTAGCATGCACGGCGGGAACTGGATCAATGGCTTTAAGGAAATCGTGGAGCGATGAAACACAAGACGTGGTTTATGATGTTATAAATGAATTTTGGAGCTGAAATTGCTGATCCTATTACTGTTTGAGGATGACGAGCTTTTAACTTTCTAGCAAATTGACCAAACATTTAGGTTGTTAGAGGCAATTAATTACATAAAAAGACCAATGAGAATATCCCACAATCTGAAATTGTTGCTTTAATGAAAATATTATCATGGCAATGGAGAAAACATCTAGATAAAGACGTTCAATGTTTGAAAATATTAAAAAGAAAGAAAAAAGAAAAAGAAAAGGAAAGATGAAAGCAAGAGCAAAACTCATGATCTTGGATTTTCAAAACCGAGAATAAGAAAAAAAAAATTCCGAGAATGACATCGCAATGTAATATATTTGGGATCTAGAAAAACCTAGAAAGAGCAAGCTATGACTCAAAAGAGTAAACTCAATAAATAAATAAATATTTAATAAGAGTAAACTCAATAACGTCCCCTACAGAGTAAGACTTGATTTTTTAGAGAAAATTTCACGTGATAAATTAGCCTTTATGGTAAGTTGGGGAAGTTGCAAAATACAATAAAATAAAATAAAGTTGGGATACATAAAGCAATATGATGTTTATGAGGAAGGTATTTTAGTCTTTTTGATAGCAGTAACATAAAATCTCGAAAACTCTATTCTATAATTTCTTTTTCTCAAAAACCATATTTGCCTCTTTTAAAAGAAAACTCTATCTCTATAAACTTTCGATAATCTATATACTAGTGATACAAAATCATTCAGTTTGACAAGTAATTTGTAAGGTAAGTCATAATTCTTGACTAGTCATTGTATTTTCTCTTATTTCTAGTGAAAGTTTGATAAAAGAAATGGATTCAGTTACAATTTGGAAGGGATTGGTGTAAACAGATACATGGTGTGTTGATGGATTTGGAAGTTTTTGGAGTTATTATAGTGATTCAAAACAAGTAAACTTTTTAACTATATTTGAAATCACTTAATTAGATAGTCTTTTAATGTAAAAATTGGATTTGTTGTTTAATATGGAGTTGTGGAGTGGCAAGGAGATCAAATGGGAAAAGATTTGGAAAATAAGGGGAAGAAAAGATTTGAATGGGAGGTACACGGCAAAATATATAGGCTTATATCTACTCATGTCAAGGTACATGGCAAAGTATACAACTATATAATTGAACATATTGAGAGACTTTTTTGTATAGAATGGTACATGACCATATAGCTACTTGTGCTTTTCTATACGGTCATGTACACGACCGTGTTGCCTTAAAATCTCTATAACATGTTTCTTTCTTCCTTTTTCTTGGTTTTTCATTGATTTTAAACTAGTTTTTATCTAAAATAATGCAGCATGGGAGGAAATAACAAAATAGTCTTTAGTTTAACAAAACCAAATGATCTTGGATGATGTTTTAAGGTAGTATTAAGATTAATCTACTTTTGTTACATGGCGGGTTTTAATAAAGTTGATAATTGCAAATAGGTTAAAACAAAAACTATTTTTCCATGTACATGTTTACCTTATTTGTTACTTATGTTTGATAGTGTAGTTTGTTAAATGAACTTAACCGATGTTGGATCTAAACATGTATGTCGCTTGTGTTTAGCTTAGCTTAGGAGCTTGTAGCAATAATGATTTGAGGTAGATTTTAAAGGTAGTGGAGCCCGCAGTAGTAGTTCTTGATACCATTTAGAAAGTTGAGACTCACAGCAATAGTTCCTAACTTAAGATTGATCTCTCTCTCTCTCTCTCTCTCTCTCTCTCTATACACACACACACATACACACGATGTGGCAAGGTTATAAATATCCCTATGATGGTTCGGCTAAATCAAAGATAATAAATGAATTGATTATGATGTTACCATTGCATTCTTGTGTACATGTATGTTATGATTTGGATGACATGCACATGTGTTTATGGTACTCACATACTGATCTTAAGCTCAACTCTTTCTCTTTTAACTTTAGATGAGTATGATGAATATGCAAAGTAAGATGAATTTGGAAATGTATATTTTTACTACTAAGATGAGAATGAGAGAAATTATTACTAATATTATGGTGATGAATAGTGAAGATAATTTAGGAGTGTATTGATGGATATGGAGAGAATTTTATTGGGAGTTTCTTGTCGATAGATTTTCTTGTTTATGGTTCTTTAATATATTGTGAAAACAGGGGCTTTGAGGAGGGGGTGGGGTTGAAGGGGGCCTTAGCCCCCCTAGACTTGAAAAAATTATTTTAAAATTATATATATTGTATTTGTATTTCTAGGTATATATTTTATCGTAAATTTTATTATGATTTAGTGGTTAGATGATTGTTTTATATACTTAAAGTTATGGGCTTGATTCTCATAAGTCATTTTTGTCTTTTTAAGTTGCATTTATTATTTGTCTCTCAATATTTTTTTTCTAATATAACATATAAAATTGAATTTTATTAATTAAAAAGATAATAATTAACTAATTAAATTCTCAATAGACACTATTTATTTATCAATAACCTTATGATATATAATAATTATATTCGATATTATAAGTATTTCAATCATATTATATAAAATAATAGTAAATAATAGTAGTTTATATTATGTAAGGTACTAATATTTTCTTTCAATATTAATATTATGAAAAGAAATGAGCATTATTATTAATCACTTATATTAAGAAAAGTATGCACATATATATTTTTTATGATATAACTAATGAAATAATCTTGCAAAATCAATATAAAAAAATTATAAAATACTCCACTATTTTTTATAATCTTACTAAAAATTTTATTCTTTTAATATTTTTCAAAGTATATAAAGACCCATAATCAATTCATGAAAAAAAGTTTAAATTTACTTTCCTCTTCAGTATTAGATTATGTTGAGGGTATTTTTATATCTATGTATATAAGATGCATTATTATAATTATAATGAAAAGTAAATATTTTTCTATGAATAATTCTAATATTGATTTTAATACTATATATTTGACCCCCAAATGATATGATTCCACATCTACCCTTGATTTCAATTATAATTATAGTTGGTATGACTCATTTGTGAGCCATTCATTCTTATTTATTATAGAAGTATGTTAATTTGAAATTGGAAGTTGAATAGGTTTTAGAGTTATAGGTGTAGTATTGAGCCTTTATATAATACTATTTAGTATCGATTCGTGGTGAGTTATAATGTCTGAAATTTTAAGGCATTACAATTTTAGCGGTATTAGAGCATAGGTATATGATAGTTAGAAAAACTAAGAAAGTGATTTGTAGGATGGTAAGATGATGAGTCTAGGTAAAAATATGGGTGAAATATGACAACATGAGCAAATTTATCTTCTTCAAGTACAGCTACATTAGATTATTATATTTGGTGATATTATTTATCTTGGAGTTATTTATTTGTTTATTTTGAAGATAATAGACACCTACGAATTCTAGTTCTATTTAAAAGCATGAGAAACGAAGAGTAAAATATTTAGAAATTACCAAATAGGTATATAATTCTAATACAGAACCGTTGTTTTATTAAATTCTACAAATATCATAATATAATATGATAGATTTTATAAGTCTAAATAACAAGTAATAAATTCACATCTTAAAATATAAAAAAAGCGCTAAATCTTCGTCAACCAACAAAATACAAAGTTAAAAAAAAAAAAAAGGAAAGGAAAGGAAATTGACAAGATAATAAAAATAGTTATTAATAATCAGCCATAAATACGTGGTCTTATTGGTTGGCTAGCAATGGTTGACCAGCATTTAATAAAAGAGGAAAACTAATGAACAACCAATAAGACTAAGAGAAAGAAAATAAAGAATATTTACAAATAATCTTAACTTTCTATACAAAGAATACAAAACAAGAACAGAAAATTAAATAAGAGAAAAGATGAAATTGAAGCCTCAAATATAAAAGTATTATTGTTAAACAAAAGAAATATTACAAGAAGAAAATAAAATAGAAAAAATTAAACCATAAATATAAGAGTGGTTGACCAGATGACCACAATATCCAGCATATCGACAAATTCAAAAAAAAAAAAAAAAAAAAAAAGAAAAACATTAAAAGAGAATTATGAGCGAAAACAAAACTTATTACAAATTTTCAAAAACAAGTAAATGTCCATCTTTACTACATCCCCCTCCTAAAATGGCAACGCTGTTTCGATGAAATGATGATAATAAATAACATTAACAATACCAATGATCATATTGATTATAGAATAATTCTAAAAATAAAATAACTATCTCACTATATCCTTATACTGAGAGAAAACATAATAATAAAAGAATAAGTACATAATGTACAAAAACCTAACAAATGCACTAAGAATAATAGCATTAAAAATAATAATGATAACAATAAATATGTATATGAATGTATAAAATATAAGAGTCATACAAAATTAATTATGTTGGAGTAATATATTATAAATTTATAGTTATAGTACAAATAAAAAAAAGGAAATAAAGCATATAATTAATTGAGTTACACAATTGAAAATAAAGGAAAACCATTTTAAAAGATTTTATTTTAATAACATTGGTAGGTATAAATATGAGAAAGGGATAGCAAATTCATATTTTTCCCTATGTCAACTTTATGTTGTGTGTGTCATGCCATGTCATTAGAGTTAGGAATGTGGGGAGAGTCAGGCTGGCTAACTCATTTAACTTGCAAAAAATTGCAAGTTGGCTTGGAAAATTTTGGCTTGCATAAGTTGCAAGCTTTTTGACCTGTGAGCCAATGCGGGCAAACTCGATGCAGGGCAGGTTGGCTTGCATAATTATTAAAAAAAAAAAAAGGAGATCAACTTGACTTAAGTTGATAATTGCAATCCACTTGAACTAGAAGTCACAAAGGGTAAAAAAAAAAAAAAGTAGAAACAATCCACTCCCCACTCCCCAAGCACTTCCTTTCCTTCCTTCTTTAACTTTTGTACACAAACATAACAACTAACAATCTAAAGCAAAAGTGCAAAACTCACATCACAATAGCACAATAGTTTTTTTTTTCTTTATTATTAACTTTGTTTTCTTATATAATTAGTGAAAAAGACTTGGTGGTAATTGTTACATTTGCTTAATTATGGTATGGGGTTGTTTCGTTCTCTATCATATAAGATTCAAGTTTTTTTTTTCTTTAAGATATAAATATATAGGGTTACAAATTTAAATATTTTTATTTAAAAAAATTACATAAATATTGTATTTGTAATAATTATTCCTAAAATAGGTTTCAAAAACACTAACGCCATTTGCGTCTTTCGGGTAAAAAAAAAAATTTAACTAAAGGCGCAAACCTCATTCAAGCCTTCAAGCAATTTTCTTGAAGGCATGAACAAGGTCTATGCCTTTAGTTTTTTTTTTTTTTTTTTTTACACTTTGACAGATAAAAACATAACAATTTGATACTTATAAAAATAGCAAACAACAACGCATTTTAATCCTAGTTATAGTACAATCAAATTAGTTTTTTATGATATATTATGGACTCTATAACTCGAAACGAGTAAAAAGTTATGATCATTTAAAGTAGGAAAAGCAAATCGCATTAGGTTAAGTTTTTTTTTTTTTCAACATTAAAATGACATAACGTTTTGCTCGTTTAGAGTTATGAAGCCCATAAGATATAAAAAAAAAAGACTGATTTGAGTGTACTATATAGCTAAGAACAAATTGTGTTGCCATTTACTATTTTTATAAATATCAAATTGCTATGTTTTGATCTACCGAAGTGTTAAAACAAAAAAAAGAAAAGAAAAGAAAATCTACACTTTCAAGCCGAAATGTAAAAAAAAAAAAAAAAAAAAGAATTGTATTGCAGGCACAGACCTCGTTCACGCCTTCAAGCAATTTTCCTAAAGGCGTGAACAAGTCTGCATCTTCAATTTAATTTTTTTTACTCTAAAGTTGTAAACAACGTTTATGTCTTCAAAACCTATTTTAGAAATAATTATTGTGGGTACAATATTTATGTAATTTAAAAAAAAACTACAATATTTAAGTACTTAACCCTAGATGTATAATGGTATTATCCACGAGAATGACAAAAGGGATTTAAAGTTGATATTATTACCATTAACTTATAGCTATTTTTTTTTTTCATACTTAGACCAAATCCAAATGAGCATGGACAATTGAAATTACTTTTAACTTTTGATCTTAAGGTTATTTATATAAGGTAGAATAATTTTTATGAGTTATAATTAAATTAAAAAATTGTTCAAATTTGTACTTAGTCGTTGTTGGTTTTATCTAATTGTTGTATGACATATATAGTCAAGAATTAAAATACATTACCATTTTGAAAATATGTAATTTATTTTAAAAAAAATTACTACAAGTTGGACCACCATTTTTAGCCCACTTTTGATGTAGGCTAGCTTGCATTCTTAACTTTACGTATCATGTCATGTCATGTCTGATTGTCTCATCTTACATCGCACCATGTCATGTTAAGTCTTTAGTCATGTTATGTCATGTCTAAATTCGCCACCCTTACTTATATAAATATATGTACAAAATTTTATAAACAACTATTATAAAATTTGATAAAATACATTATATTGTCATATATCTAACAAAAATAATGACACTAAATTTAATAATTAATAAAATAATAAAACAATAATGAAGATAATAACAATAAAGAACTACTAACTTATTGTCATAATAAGACAATGAGCATATATACATCTAAACACAATAAATATTGATGAGAACATATTAAATGAATGAAAAAAAAAGAAGAAGAAGGAAAAGAATGGATAATTAACTCATTGTAAATTTGAAGTAAATCGAAAAAGGAAAAAAAGACGAGAAAGATCCTTAGGATTTGATGAAAATAAGTAACATATGATATTATATTATTAAACAATTACATATGATATGTATAGATGATTGTAAGAGTTTAATAATGAAATTGTATATATATAATGAAATTTATAAACAATATATGAAATAGTAATTACATCAAATAACATAACATTTATGTGTATGCATATATAAGTATATGCCTACTAGCATGTAAAAGACATAATGAAATAGGGTTATTAACTTAAATATTATTATTTAAAAAAATAACATAAATATTGTATCTGGAATAATTATTATTAAAATGGGTTATGAAGACGTCGATGCTGTTTGTGACTTTAGGGGAAAAAAAATTTAACTGAAGATACATACTGAGTCTACATCTTCAGTATGGGTCTATGCTTTCAGTTTAACTTTTTTTTTACCTTAAAGTCAATAATTATTGCAGATATAATATTTACTTAATTTTAAAAAATAATAATAATATTTAAGTTTGTGACCCTAATGAAATACATATAATTAGTTACACCTTTACAACATGCAAATTAATAAATAACATCTAATGAAGAAGCAAATAAAAATACTAATAGATAATGACAACTACTATACTAAGATGAGTAATAATTCAATGGAAGAGTAGAACAATTTGTAATAATGATAATTAATCACATAGAAAACCAAATAATAAGTATATAAGTGATAATATTTATGTACATAATATATTTTAAAAAATAAGAAAAATAAAATAAATGATATAAAGAAATACTAATAACACCAACAACAATAAATCTAATGATAGTGTGTGTATATAAGAAATTGAACATTTTTATGTATGTATTTATAATAAGCAATTAACAAAACAAAATAAGTATATACTTAAAGTAAAGACAATGACAATAATAATGACTTCTAAAGATACCAAGTACAATCCATTAAGAATATGAGTAGCAATAAGACTGATTTAGACTTTCACCAATCTTGAGAATAAAAGAGGTATTGTTCAAACACCCCCCTATATAGAAGAATTTAGAGATAATTTTAAGAAGAATTAAAATGCATAGAAGATAAATTAGAAGTGAGATTAGAGATATAAGATTAAATTTTCGATTATGAATTGCATGACATATGAAAAGGCAACATGCAAGTTATTGGAGAGTGGAATAAATATACATATTTTGATTGGGGACGTAGAGAGTTAAAGCATGATTGAGGAAAAGAATCTTTAGGATTTAATTATAGTCTAAAATTTCAAGTGTGCCAGAAAGTTAGGGGGTGTGGTAAATATGAGTTGGATGGAAGTATATTTATAAATTTATTTATGGAAGATAATAGTTATAATCTAGTGGTATCAAGAAAATAATCCCTGGTGTTTTTTTAGCTAAGTGAACAAAAAGGTTAAAGTGGCACATGTTAAGGTATAATTAGAGAATGGTATTTGGAAATTTAAGAATCTTAATTAAATGAATATGTAAAATCTCAATAGTGAAGGAATCTTAGAGACTTAAATTTCAAATAGAGAATTTACGATATATATAGAATGAGGAAAATGGAGGAAAAAAATTATACATAAAAGTTGGATGAAAACATATAATTATAGAATTATATTTGAGAGATCATAGTTTAATTTAGTGGTATTAAGAAAGTGATCAAAGTTTAAGGTATACACCTTGATCATAGATGAGAGGATCAAAGTAGCATAAATATTGGTGTAATTAGAGAATAGTTATAGATGGGATAATTTAAACTTTAGAGCTAAAGAGATAATTAGAGTAGTGCAAAGCAAGATGAGATAAAAGAAAAGCCCTAAGTAATTGAAAAATCTATGGAAAATAATAGGAGGCTTAAATGGACAACAATAAGGCATACATTTGAGAGATTGAGAATGAATTAGTAATGAATTAATAACAAGATAGACGAATAAGATGCAAAAGAGCAAATCTTAAGGAGGGGAAGTAATCAACTATATTAAGACTCAATAATGCAACCATGTGATGAGAGGAAAGATACATAGGAGTTATGGGAAGGCATGAAGAAGAAGATTTAAGGTTGTTTCCACAATTGGATAACTTTCGATGAGAAAAGTTTTTGTAAGGGGGGAAGGATGTAAAATACAAAATAATAATAATAAAATAAAATAAAAGTTAATAAAGGTTGAGGCTTATAAAGCAATATGATGTTTACGAGGAGAGTATTTTAGTCTTTTTGGTAGAGAACAATATAAAGCCTCAAAAACCTTACTATGTTGTTTCTTTTTCTCTTAAACTATATCTATCTCTCTTTAAAGGAAACTCTATCTCTGTAAAATTTTGGCAAATCTTAACACTAGTGACACAAAATGATTTAGCTGGATAAGTAATTCACAAGGTAAGTCATAATTCTTGACTAGTCATCACATTTTCTCTTATTTCTAGTGAAAGTTTGATAAATTCCATCATAGTTTGGAAGAGATAGATAAAAAGATTCATGGTGTGTTGACAAATTTGGATGCCTTTGGAGTTATGCAAGTGATTTCAAAACAAGTAAGCATTCTAACTATATTTGAAATCATGTAATTAAATAGTCTTTTACTATATAAATTGGATTTGTTTTGTGATTTGGAGTTGTGGAGAGGCAAGGGGATCGGAATGGGAAATATTTTGGAGAATAAGAGAAGAAATTATTCGAATCGAAGGATATATGGGTAAGTACACTGGAGTGTACTTGCCTGTATTAAGGTACATGACAAAGTACACGATTATGTATTTGTGCATGTTGAGAGGCTTTTTCACATAAAATTACTTACCGCATTAAGGTACACGACAAAGTACACAATTATGTATTTGTGCATGTTGAGAGGCTTTTTGTGCGTTGAGAGCTTTTCACATAAAATGGTACACATCATGTACACGGCTGTATTCCTACCTATACTTTTCTACACGGCCATGTACATTCCATGTTGCCATGAAATCTCTATAACATGTTTCTTTCTTCCTTTTTCTTGGTTTTTCATTAATTCTAAACTAGTTTTATCTAAAATAAAGCAACAAAAGAGTTGGGGGGGGGGGGGGGGGGGGGGGGGGGGGATGGGGTGTGGAATAAACTAAATAATCCTTAATTTAGCAAAAAAAAAAAAAAATCTTAGGCAATGTTTTAGGGTAATACTAAGATTGGTCTACTTTTGTAAAATGGTAGGTTTTGACAAAGTTGATAGTTGTAAACAAGTCAAAATTGAAATTGTTTATCTAGGAATGTGTTTAACTTATTTATTTCTTGTGTTTGATAGTGTAGTTTGCTAAATGAATTTAATTGATATTATACCTAAACATGTATATCGCTTATATTTGGCTTGACCTAGGAGCCTATAATAGCAAATCCCTAGAAAGCTTCCTAATATTGGTATATGACATTGTCCCTATTGAAGTCATCTATGGAAATGATATGAGAAAATTTTAGCAATATTGAGACTCGTGGTGGTGATTCCCAGTACCATTTAGGAAGTTTCGACTTGTAGTGGCAGTTCCTAACCTAAGATCTCTCTTTCTCTCTCTCTCTCTATCTCTTTATATATATATATATATACACATTGTGGTGAGATTATGAATATTCCTATGATGGTCAATGGCTAAATTAGAGATAATAAATGAATTAATTATGATATTACTATTGCATTCTTATGTGTGTGTAAGTTGTTCTCTGGATGATATGTGCATGTGATTGTGGTACTCATGTACTAAGTTGAAGCTCAACCCTCTTTCTTTTTTAGCTATATGTAGGTATGATGAATACGCAAAGTGTAATGAATTTGGAAATGTATATTTTTACTATCAACGATTAGAATGAGGAAGATTATTATTACTATTATGGTAATGAGTAGTGAAAATAATTTGGCAGTCTGTCAAGGAACATGGAGAGAATTTTATTGGGAGTTTCTAGTTGATACTTTTTTCGTTTATGGTTTTTTACTATATTATGAAAACTGAGGTTTAGCTATGTAACCAAATTGGTACTGTTATTTAATTTCAATTATAATTATGGTTAGTATGTTAATTTGAAATTGGAAGTAGGACAGGATCTTAGACCAATCTTAACAAAAAAAAAAAAAAAAGAAAAATTGATAACTTTTCTATTTTTACAGTAATTTTCTTGCAAGACACTTGCAATTTACATATATTATTTGGGAATAGCCTCTAACACCAATTTGGCAAGGATTAGATGACCGACTATGCTAAAGTATCTTGCTTTCCACCCACTCAACTTTTTTACTTCTTTACCGGTGGTAAAATTCAACTACGACACTTGAGGCTTCAATCCCCGTTCTTGAGAAAGCGAAGATATTTTGCCTTTAAAAATGAACTGTTTGAAGAAAATGAAATTGATAATTTTCCTTCGTTGCTTTCAATCCAAAATTTCATTGAATTCTAAAATCACCCTTTTTATTGTGTCTACGTTTTCTAAGAGGCTTTTTGCTAGTAAAATTAAGTCATAAAAATGATATGTGATATTTTTAGTCCATCCACTCTAACTTTAAAAGGCTCTCACTTGCCTATGCTTAACTCACATTTTATAAAACCACTAAGGAATTCCATACTAAAAAGGGGCACCTACATAAATATTATTGTTTTTTTTTAAATTGCAAAATAACATACTTGTAAAAATCATTCCAAAAACAGGTTTCGAAGGCGAATCCAGTGTGCGCTTTCAATTTTTCCAAATTGAAGGCATAAATATTATCTACACCCTCAGTACAAATTGATGAGGACGTTGACAACATCTACGCCTTCAGTACACGCTACCCCTAACTAATCTCACCGTCAATTTTTTTTACTTAACATCTTGCCATCGATATTAGCACTACAAGTCGTCAACCTGCAAATCTAAAAAGAAAAAGCATACAAACGTACAAGTCATAGATACTACAGTATGTTAAATTAACAAAACAAATGTAGAAACAAAAGACATTTATTTTCATTTTACCCTCTGCAAACTCTATCTCTTTGTTTTTTTCTCTCATTCACAGGAATAAGTTCTTGTAGATCAGAAAGGGTGGGATTTGAATGAATATACTAAGATATATCATTTTCTAAGAAAATTCTCTATTAATCTATATTGTGGTATGTATTTTTACAAAAAGTTGATTTTTTTTTTGTTACTATGTTTGATTTTAGTATTGGAGAAAATTATTACTATAATGTTACGTTTTGTAAAAAATATTATTTCTTGTTGTTAGTTTGTAGTATGGTAGACATGATTTATTTATATCCCATAATACGTAATATGCAATAGTTAATTTTTACGTTAGTATAATAATACGTTATATTGATAAAGAATTTCATATAATTTGTAAATGTCAAATTTAAAAATATTATTTATACTGTTATAAGAAAATATTGTAATAGAAATTTGTAAAATGTTTTTTTTTTTTTGTAAAATAAATTTACAGTGTTGTTATTTAAACTTGCTATTTTTTGTGGCGAAATTGTGGAAAAAAATTAAAATTGAAACGATTTTTTTTTCTTCTTTTACAACTAATTTTTACAATGTTGTTATTTAAATTTTCCATTTTTTTTAAATAGCTGATAATTTATATATATTATGGATAAAAAATAATGGATGACTATGTTAAATTGATGATCTATGCATTTAGAAATATTGTAGTTAGTAATTAGGAGCTGGAATACAATAAGGATTGAGGAAGAAGTTAAAAATAAAGAAAAATGTCCATTACATCGAATTTTTATGCCAAATATGTCAAAGCATTAAGTCAATCCATCAAAGTGAGTGTTGAGATAATTCACAAGCATCTATGTTCCATGGGAGCACTACATCTTATGCCTTGATGGCAATTAGAGATGATGAAGATACTAAAAATTTTATTTAAATGACTAAATCCTTTAGAGATCGTGGCATACAACAATTATACATCAGAATTTTTGACGATTTGGGTGGTTCCACTAAAGGTAGACATTAGAAGAAAGTAGGCACTGGCATTCTTCTCATAACATGGAAGAAATGCAGCTCGAGCTATCGACATAAACCCTCAATTTCAACGCTGATGGAAGACAATGATAAAGATGAAGTAGATAGAGTAGTTAATTCAATGTTACAATGACCAAACACATGTGATCCATACATGATTCATTTAGGGGCGGAAACTACAAGGGAACACCAATGTAGGAATGAGTGTTGAGGAGGAGAGTATTGATTATGAGGAGAGTTTTGAGGGGGAAGATGGGAAAAGTGAAAATGATAGAGATGAAACACTTGAAGAAGACTCCCTAACCATACCTACATACTCGACACAGTAATATATCAATTAGAGCAGGTTTAATAACTTAGTATGGCAATTAGAGATCTTGTTCCTTACTACATTGGTAATGATGATGGTTGCATATATTTGAGCAAGAGCAAAATGTCATGCTCAGTGGTTCGAGTAATAATGGCTATTTGTATAAGGGCATCACATTCAAAACAAAGGCAAATGTAGTTTAAGCAGTGAAGACATATCATGTGAAGAATCATTGTAACTTCACTATTGTAAATCCAGTTCATTGCTTTTATCTGTTTATTGTTTAAGAAGAGAAGACAGTTGTAAATGGAGGCTTCAACTTGAAAGAAGAAGTTAGAAAAGCTATTCGTAATTACGAGATTTGAGAGATCACACACCTGCATTAACCCACAATTAAGTTAGGATCACCCATGGTTAGATTGCAATTTTCTTGCTAGCCGATTTGTAAATCATGTTAGGGACTAATCCTGATATAAAGGTTATGGGGCTTGCTTTTGTTGTTGAACATGAATTTGGCTACAGGATAAGTAGGAGACAGGTTTGAGAGGGGAAGAAATGGGCTATTAAGCTTGTGTACAGGAATTGAGAGAAGTCTGATAATGACCTCCCTAAACTTCTAAATGCTATAAAAATTACAAATCCCAAAACACGGATTGATTGGGGGTGGAGTAGATCAACTTCCTCGAGGTATCTATTCTTAAGTGGTTTTCTAGGCATTTAGGCCATGCATTGCAACGTAGAGTGACAACTTGTGGCATCAAATGACAAGCCATGATTGCTCCTAAAATGATAACAAAGTGAAATGTTGTACTATTGATAATGAAACATAAATTAATCGATAAGTTAAAGGTAGTTTACCTCTCCATCCCAAACAACCTACGATCGATGTCCCTCCTATTGCATTAAGACTAAAGGATCAAAGGGTTTAGGTTCCATTTATTATGCAAAAAATAAAATAAAAATTTTTTACCATTAATATCCAAATAATTTTACAATAGTGTTTACAATAACATACAAAGATATTACATTTATAATAAATATGGAATTTTTTCTTAATTAATTTTCTAATGATTAATTAATGATATATTAACAATTAATTACTACTAATTAACAGTTAATTAATAACAATTTAATTTTACAACTGCTTCTACAATAACACACAAATATATTATATTCACAATCAATACGAAATTTTTTACTAATTAATTTTCTACAAATTAATTAATAATATATCAATGACTAATTGCTGTCTAATTAACGGTTAATTAACAATAACTTAAATTTATAACTACTTTTACAATATTACATAACAACAATCAATATGAAATTTTCTACTAATTAATTTTCTAATGATTGATTCATAACATATTAACGACTAATTACTATTAATTAGAAGTTAGTTAACAACTTAATTTTATAACTACTTTTACAATAACACATAAAAATATTACATTTATAACAACATCAACACAACACAGCACACAACTTCTAAAACAAAAGTTAGCAGACAAATTCGAAATGGAACTTTAGATTTAGTGATCACACCTTCATGGTCCACTCATGCTTTTAGGAAACCTCAACAACGATTATCTTCGACTGTCTTCTACTTGTTTTCCCATGTCTTCATATACTTGGTGCAATGCATTAGGACCTGAGTAGAAATTATTTCTTACTCACGTTAGTTTGGTTAATATTTTGTAATCGTTTTTCATGTTATAGTGCAATCAATTTCTTAAGAAATCAATTTAGCATGGTCGGTGAGAATTAGATCCATGGCTTTTTGTGAAGCGATAAAACATAATATACATGATTCATTTAGATTATACATTAATTCTCCATTTAGATATATATTTGTGATCAGTGGAGATTCGATATAGATTTATCCTAAGTTATTGAGACAATTAGTTGCATGAAAAAGGCCAAGGAAAATATTCCCAATCTGCAATTATTGCTTTAATGAAAATATTCTCATGGCAAAGGAGAAAACACCTAGATAAATACGTTCATTGTTTGACAATATTAAAAAAAAAAAAAAGAAAAACAAAGAAGGGCGAGTGAGAGTGACATCGCAGTGTAATATTTGGGAGCATTGAAATTTCCGAGTTTTATGGCCTTTGTCCTCATCCGAGCGGCCACGGGCCACATGCATCGATGACCGCTACAATAACATGCTTACCCGTTTTGAATAACCCACTTGATGCAAATAGAAAGCGTGAAAAGGATTGATTCCATATTGACTAAAACCATGAAACGAGTCACTAGAGATAATTAAGTATAGATAATTGAAGTTTATAAAACTTTAATAATATCTAGCACATTTAAGTTTCCTTTTTTAAATGATTCCATTTATCATGTGACTTTAACATACTAATTTGTTTAAGCAAACAGGTTGCAGGTATTATAAATTAATATTTAAAATCTATATTAATAAGGGAGAAATAATCCCATATGTTTACGGGTTCATATAAATACTCTAATTTCAAATATTCAATGAACACTATATCCAACTTATATGTCTCTTGTCAATTATTTTAAAGAACTTTTTGTTTTTACATAAAATGTTTGTTTGTTTTTCCATCCTCAGCAAATTGGAAATTTCCTATCTAATAATATTATGCCAATTCAATTTTGTTAATTTCCAACAATAACAAAATTAAATCAAACTTTTGAACAAATTAATTTTTTTATTTTTTTACTAAATTTGATTTTGATTTGAAATTTCAAGTTCAAAATTAGTTTAGACTTAATTGAATTTATAGTGTTTAAGTTAGATTTAATTTAAAATAATATACAATAAATTTAAATTTTAACTCAAATAAATTCATTTAATTTTGAGTTAAATTCAAGTTATCTAAATATTATTTTTCTTTTAATTAAAATAATATTAACATCTAAATTCTACTTAAACTTGACCAATAGGTAACTTGCCTTAATTTCGATTAGATTAACAAGTTAATAAATCAAATATTATAAATTTAAGCTCGATTAAATGAACAACTTAAGTAGTTTAAGCTCAGATTCAATTCTACTACAATCGAATTGAACTCAAATAAGAGTCGAATATACAGCCCTCGTGAAACTATCCATAGGGTAGCAGCTGGATGTGGAATCTGCGTAAGTACCGGTATTCACCATTCTATATCATCAATTAGCCTTAGCTTTCAAAATGAGTGATTATAGCCTTAGCCTTAGCATTCAAAATGCGTAAGTACCGGTATTCACCATTCTATATCATCAATTGGAATACCATACTGCAAATATACTGTTGTGTTTTATTATCTTTAAATTCTTATAACTTTGCTGGGTAGGAAAAGAAAGAAAATCTAATTGATTATAACTTTTTTGGGGGGCAGCGGATTCTTCCGAATCCACATCCAATTTATATCAGCTAGAGAGGGAATACTTCCTGCTTGCATCATTGCCCCTTTCCGATCTTTTTTCCGAGGACTAAGAGCAATCGGACCAATATTCTCAATAAGAATAGATGACATCTGGAATCCGATTTCGTTATCATCCCATTTGTTTTCCTCAATCCAACAATGTCGGACTGACAAAGTCTGCTACCATAGTTAGAGGACCATCAATTATTTCTCTAATTATGAAGTCTCCCACCCATTTATCAAACCAAAAACTGGTATCTCTATCGTTCCCCAAAGCTATAACCGTTTTATCTAGTAAGAAAGTCTGATGATGTTATATTTCTTCATAGACATTTGACGCCATTTTGGTTGGAACGACATATTCCCCCATTCCAATATTTATGATACTTAGCCTTAAAAAGTGAAGTTTATAAGGGTTCATGTAAGAATGATATCAAGCGAGTCATTATAGAATACCTAATCTTAGGGCATGATTCAAAACCATATAAGATTTATAATCATATTTTAGAACTTTAAAAAATACTCAATAAGAAATCTGACTCGATAAAAAAGATTATATATTAATAATAATATTTATTCTTAAGATATATAGCACACACACACATACACTTTATACTAGTTTTGCACCGTATATTGCATTTGATTTTTTAAATTAATTAATATATAAGTTAGTAAGTATAATTTTTATCTTACTTAACTACTTTTTACTCTATGACCTTATAAGATTCATAACACTATAGGGTCAGGTTTCGGTAATAGAAGCAAAAATCCATTAGGGTTTCTATAAGATTTTAGGAAACACTAGACCATATAGTGGTGGGTTAGGGTTTTATAGAACCTGCCCCAGTTACATCCCTAGTTTCATGTCCCGTCCTCTTTCCAAAATGCCTTCTTTATTTCTAGACTTCAAATTTGTTAGCCTAAGATCACCCTATTCTTTTGGATCAACTAGCTTCGACCATCCTACCTAATGTGTTTTATGCCTTTGTTTAAAACCATTCCATAGGAAAACCCTATGTGATTTGTTCTAGTTTATCAAGAAATTGTTCCAGTAAAGATGATACTTGCTTGTAATAAGTAGGTAAGACTTAACTAACATAGCTCTCCTAACCAGGCTTAACCTTATTGCTTTCTAAGTACTTAATTTCTTTTGGGCTTTTTCAATAATAAAGTTTAGTTGTGTCACTCTCGGTTTTAAACCATGGTCCAAAGGATACCAAAATATTAGCTAAAAGAAAGAATTCTCTTGAAGCTAAGAAGCTATGATATCTCTTGTTTTATTTCATTTGTGTTTTGAGAAAAGAAAATTGAAGATTTTTCTTTACTAGACCAAAGAGTTCTGAGAAATCTTCCACTGCCCTTCGATCTACACCTACATTTTCTTTGTCAACCTTTGCTAATAGCATAATATCATCAACAAACATAATATGAAAAATTTTAAGGTATCCCCTCTAACTTAAAAAAGGTTTCCAATGGCCTAAGAGCACTTCCTTTTCTGTACTCTAGCTAAAAACTTCTAGACCTAAAATAAAGAGGTATGGTGATAGCGGGTCTCTTTGTCTAATACCCCTACTTTGTAAGAAAGCAAGTAAAGGCTTACCATTCACTAAGATGTCAATAAAAGTAGAAGATATAAATCTATTAATCAATATGATCTAAGATGAGGGAAAACAAAGGCTTTGAAGGGCCCAATAAATATAATCTCATTCTATGTGTATCATAAACTTTCTCTAAATCTAAGTTTATTAACCTTTATCCAATTTCCCCCCTTTTTTTCCTATGGCAATAGTGCTGAATTTCTTACATTAAGATTATATTATCTGTTGCTTTCCTTCTTGGAATGAAGTTAGCTTGAGCTGGATGAATAAGATTATGTAGCAAAGGTTAAATTCTATTCACTAAGACTTTCGACAAAATTTTGGAAAGAGCAATGCATAACTCGATTGGCATGTATTGCTTAATATAAGAGGTTGCTTCTTGTTTAGGATTAAGCACTAATTGGTTTTGATTTATCTTATTAGGAAAATTGCCTCAATTAAAAGGTCTAAGATAAAATTGGTAGTTAATTGCCTAACTATCTCCCAGCATTTCCTATAAAAATAGGTATGAAGGCCATCTTTTTCTAGTGCTTTCCATGGTTCAATGTTATGAACTAGTTTTAGGAGAAATGAATGTGACCCCTATATTTCTTTTCCCAATGAATATGCAATATTTAAACTCATCCTTACATTGTTAGTGATTTTGAATGATATATTTCCTTTCCCAAATAAACTCGAGATAGTAAAAGTAAATATCAATTGGCCATGGAAATAAGTTAGTCATTCATTCAAGGGAAAAATAAACTTTTAGTCATTGATGTTTACTGTTCATCTAATTTTGTATATAAGTCCTCAAATTTCTTTTTTGAATCCTCCATATTTTTAAAACCTTACAAAAATAAGATTAATTTTTTTCGTCCATCTTCGTTGGCCCTAAGCTAATTGACAAAGGTAGTTAGGATATGAAGAAGTTTTTGTAGCCCTTATTCTTACTTTTAATTATTTTTTTGTATTTTTTTTTATTTTTATTATATTATATCATTAAATATATTTAATATTATTTTTATTATATAAATAAATATAATTAATATTATTATTTTGTTAATTTAATTATTATGAACCAGCTTGAAATTGACATATGTTATAAATAGATTGAAAACTTAATAGATTTGACAAAAATCTTTTTTTAATAAAAAATTCAAAATGTTAAAGATTGAAATAAAAAAATATTGAAGATTCCAATAAAAAAGTAGATAAATTTTAAAGACAAAACATACTTTTCCCACCACATTGTAACTAATACTTGAAGTGTGATCGAAATAATTAATTTAAATACATAGGGAAACAATTTATTAGGAGTGATATATCATGTATAAAGTAAATTTGATAAATAAAAACAAATAAAAATTCAACATACATATACCTTTATATTAAGAAAATTATTACAAATATTTATACATAATGAAATTTTCTCTATTTATGATTCCACCCAATAGTATATATGATATCACCCAATGGGAAGGCGAGCCATTAAGGTTTACCTAGAACTAAGCAAACCATGGGACAGGATCTAATATGCGAAGGTGCAGTGCAGTTGATTACTTATTATTTTGCAGAAAAATAGCAAACCATCGATTTTGACTCGATATCATTTCAAATGCAGTTAACACAACAGGATCAAGATTTTTTATCTCAGTTATTTTGTGAACGCTTGACCTTTTTACAAACCTCTTCCACTTCATTCTTCTTCTTCTTCTTCCCCCGCCGCCCCACCTTTTTTCTTTTTTTTTTTTTTTGTATGGACTAAACTAAAAAATATTATATCTATGTTTGCTTCCCACAACATGCCAATGTTTCTTGAATCAAAATCTTACTATTCTACATAGATACTGAAGATGTATAATGGTAAGTGTTGATAAAATGTATCATTAACGGGCACCATCGAATAATGATAATCACAACAAATGCTAATGAGAAACAACTTTCTCTTTTAAAAAATAGAGATAATTTTCCCATGGTTAAGTGTAGGCATCGATCATTCATACAACATAGCCTTATCTTTCTTTTCTTTTTAATTTATCTTAACTTGTTTTACTTCGATTTCGAGTTGGATCAAATCTAAATCATTGACACACATTTAGGGTTTTTCCGTTTAGATTCCAAATTTAAGTCGACTTAGGGACAAACCACGAACTTTCAGTGTTCAATTCGGTAGTGCGTGGTGCGAATCCCTGCTCTGTTCGAGGCAACTTCTCCGCAGCTCCCTGCATGACCACTAATGATTTCCTTTTATGCAAGTATGGATCCATGTCAGGTTAGCCGGTGTCTATACTTTTTTTTTGAAAATATTGAGAATTTAATTAAAAAAACGAAAATTTAAAATATTTAAATAAAAATATAATTTAAGTACTCGAATTGAAAAGTTAAAATAGTCAAACATGAATATTATTTTTGCAATTTTCCCTTTCGAAAATGGATTACATTTATATCACATTCATATATAGAAATCATTTAAAATAAAATGGATTAGAAGAGGATATAATGGAATGAAATAGAACTAGCAAAGAAATACAAATCCATTCCTATATTTGGAATCATCAAATTTATTCCTATATTAAGTTTGGTCATAATATATTCAAAATTGAAAGGAATGTGTATATATTGGTATTTGTTGAAGATAGCCTTAATTTGAGAATGTAATAAATATACATTGATGGAATTAAAAAGGTTATTTAAGTAAATATCATGAATAAAAATCAAATGAAATCCTGACATTGACCCTTAAAAGTGGAATTGAATTCCCTCTTAAATTTGAAATTGTCGATTTCAAAGAATCACGAGTTCAAGTTTCAAAAACGATTTCAAACATGAGAAAAGGAATGAAACCTAAAATCAAATCACAATTCCATTCCACATTTATTTTTGCATACCAAACATGCAATAAGGAAGCTTCCAGCCTTCTCTCCCAACTAATTAAAAAAAATAAAAGAAAAAACTTCTAACTGTCTGAGCTTAAAGTTTGTTGAATCAATTAGCTACTATGAAACAATTGCATGAGAATTAAGAGTGACCGTGAACTAGTCAAGATTGAAATAAAAGTAAATCAAACCAAATCAATTTAATTTAAGATAAATTATATTTTATATATCTATGTTTTTAATTGTTATCACTTTGTTTTGAACAAAAAAAAAAAAACTTTGTCACTATATATCTTTATTTTTATTTTTGACACTTCGCACTAGTGTTTTATCTATTTTCCAATATTAGTCTATGAATACATATTAACATTTAATTGGCCCAATATAATTAAATTGATAAAACAATATTATCAAATATATATAATTAAAAAAGAGAGTAAATGGTAGGGCAAAAAACCAAAGTGACCCTTACCAATCATCCCAACGTTAGGGGCAACAAGTAAAACCCTAAATGTATTATCGGGTTGCAGCCCACCCAAGGATATTGCACCTACCGCACTCCACCCCCTACCTCAAGTAAATAAATTAATGAATTTGGAGAAAAAAACCTAGTTTGTCATAATTGGGTCACACCGCATCATCATGATCCGATAGACTTTTTAGATGTTTTTCTTTTTTTACTTTTTACTTGAATAGTATTGTCATCCCTATAATAGAGTGGGTGGCCACCCATCACTATAGGGTAGGTCACACAACCTTCTATGTTGAAACCTAATGCCAATCATTCCAAGGCCAAGGAGTGGCTAGCCCTAGCCTTAGGATTGGGAATAAGAGCTACTTTGATTTTCCTTTTGTTTTGTTTTTTGATTTTTTTTTTACCATTTTATCTTTTTGTTTGGATTTTGTAATTTAATTTTTTATTGTATTATTTAATTAAATTAATATATAATATTATTTTATTGTGGATCAATTAGAAGTTTATCACTTGTTTGTTGATTAATTTGATATATATAGATAAAACACAAGTAAGCAAAGTAAAAAAAAAAAAAATGACATGCAAGATGATAAAGGGCTAAATCGTAGATGTGCAAAGTGTGGTTTACACTATTATTTTAAATATTTGCATTAAGTTTTGGTTGGACGGAAAAAAATTCGTCGTTATAGGTCGGTTAGATAATTAGTTTTGTATATGTAATCTCATGTTAGATAATATTATGGTTTGTTGATTGGGGCTATTGGTTTTTATTATTGAATAAATTAAACTGTTGCTTTCTGCTGAAAATAGCTAATTTGGTTCGAATCCTATATCTAAATCTTTCATTTTTATGCAAGTGATACGGCAAGGGGAAAAAAAAAAAGAAAATTCAATTTGGATTCAATTGAAATTTGGACATACAAATTACGATCACCTTGGTCATCAATGAAACCATACAACATAAAACTTAATTAAGGTTTATATAGATGATGAAATGACATTACCAAAATAAATTAATTACTTTAATGGTGTATATACAGGACGTAAGTTCAATTTAAATATGGCCATCATTCCTAGTACCCATCACAAGAATGGATTGCCCATGCTTTCGGCAACATATATTTTACTCAAGAGTGTAATCAAATCTTTGAATTTAGTGATTAAATCTACATCAGAATCATTAACTTAAAAGTCAAGAATAAGCTTCTTTTCTTTCAGTAAAATGATACATGTTTAATTTGACTAAAACGCCATTTATTAATTCCAATATCTCATCATCACATTCGCATTCACGACATTTCTCTGCATTCAGATTGCTTACCATTGAAGAATATTAAAAAAATAGAAGGTTGTAAAAATACGACTACCTATGATATAATAAGAAATCATGATAAAATAATTTAAAATATTAAAGTTAAAAGTAAAAGTTGAGACCTCTATAACTTAGTGACACCATCATCGTTTCCCAATCAGATAATTAAAATTCAAATCCCTCTTTCCTCGATAATTGTGATGTAACAGGAAGTTGGCCAAAAATGGTAAGTTCAAAACTAGTAGGAAATAGCTCTGAGCATGTGAGGTTTTCTCATGATAATCTCTCAATTCTCTCAAAATGAGCTATTCGTTCGTTCGTTCCAATTTTCTTAATTTTCCTTAATGGTTAGCATTTAATGTCGTATCTAATATTTAAAGCCAAATATAACCAAGAAGGTGCGATGTAATGAGTGTGATCTCTAGATATTCATTAAAGGTGTTTTTATTACACGGAAAACATATTCTGCTCTTTTTGCAACATTGAAAATAATAAAAACTTTGTAGAAATCAAAAGTTTTCATAATAATTTTAGGAGATTGCTAATATTAATAGTTTTAATAACAAGTGATGGTAGAGGACTAGCCAACCTCGTCTTAATGTATTCGAAGAAATGCTTTTGAAGAATGGGAAAATAATTTAATTTTTTCAAGAAATGGAAATCACTTTTTGTTTATTTGCTTCATTAATATTTTCCATGCTGGTTAATGCATTATGAATAATATAATTGTGGGTGATAAGCAACCCGAGAGATCCAAGAAATCTCATATCTCTTTTGAAAAAATTAACATTTCCAAGCATTGGACGTCAAGAAAAGCATAAAGTCCAAAGTCAATATATGAATAGGCAGATACAAGCATGAGGGTAATAAGTTAACAAATCAACTGTGGCTATATCTATATAAACCAACAAGACGACCAATTTAATAAGGGGAAGTGGCCACAAAACAATTAGCCGAAATATCTGCGATAAGGAACCATGGATCCTTCTTCTTCCCCATCTTACGTGAGATTAAACTCCGGTTCGGGGGGCGAGAGCCGGGGCCGAGCTCGGAAGGGCTATGTTCCCGTGTTGGTGGGCAAAGATGAGGTCATGGAGAGGGTTGATGTTCCGACCAAGCTCGTGGAGCATCCATACATTGTTGGTTTGCTAGAGATAGCAGCAAATGAATTCGGATACCAGAAAGATGGGCTGCTCAAGATTCCTTATGATGCTAATTGCTTTAAGGTGATGGTTAAGAAATTATCGAAGGAGAGTGCTGATGGAAGGAATCTCAAAAGGGTAGGAACGTTTTGAGAAACAGTAAGCACTGTTTTTTTTTTAATACTCTTCCTCCATCCCCAGAGTTTCTCAAAATGGAATAGTATAGAGATCCTCGGTTATTTGTAAATGGCATATCCTTAATCATAGTTTGTACCTTAAGGAAGTGATAGAAGTAAATATTAGAACTGCTCCATAAGAAGTTACCCATTGCAGAGAGTATAAGGTATAAATGCTGGCAATTGGCCGATTTTCTTGTAGCGACTTGTTTCGTTGCAATCATTGAAACAAGATGGAAAGGGTAGCATTTTGATTCGCGACAAATCAGTTCGGTTATATCTATTTGCTATTGTCATTCCTTTTTCTTTCTTTTTTCTTTTCAACTTCACTTTAGGGAATAGATTCTCGAAACAAGTTGAAATCTAATGAAACCATCACTTGCGCTAAGTTCATTCTAGAAACGGTGTCTAGGAGCTAACCAAATGATCATATTGTTTTGTGATGGAGGATAGAAAATGTCGTAAATTGAAAGATTTTAAAAGTTGTTGGTATCACATATGCTTGTGTATTTATTTATCGATTGACTATACGCCCAAAAAAAAAAAAGAAATAGAAAAAGAAAAAAAACTGCCGAGGAAAAAGGAAGACTTTGATAATCTAGTAATATATCTAATGCTGGTGATGTGTGTATGAATTTTGAGAGGAGAGAAAGAGCAGAGCAAGAATGAAAAAAAAGAAAAAAATGTAACCGAGTAACTTCGATTTCATTTAAAATTTCATTAAAAAATAGCATCCCATTGCCCAAAAAAAAAAAAAAGAAAGAAAGAAAGAGAGCGTAGCAATTGTTGATCACGGAATTCACTAAAATAATATTGTTTCTTTTAATTCATAAAATATCAAAACAAATATTTTAAAAATAAGCTTTAGAATCGTGGACTTGGAACATGCTTTTAGTTGAACCAATTTTGGCACAATTGAAGACGTATATACCTTCAAGCAGTATAAATTATATTGAAGGTGCGGACCGTATTTGTACCTTCAAGTTTGTACCATGAAATTATTTTTTTTAATTTGAGAAAACTTATCATTGAAAAACTTTTTTATAAAAAGATCATGCAAAAAAATTAAATATTCTTAAATTTGTTTTTCCATTTAAAAAAATAAAAGCTTACATAAGGAATAATAAAAAAATTCACAAATTTAAAAATTAGAAAAATTGATTTAAAATTTATTATAAAAATTGCATCTTTTTATGCCCCTTTAAACTTTATCTTATAGTATATGGAAAAAAGAAAAAGAAAAAAAAACTAATGTTGATTCGATTTGCTTTTCTAACTTTGGAGGGTTATAACTTTTTGTTTATATAGAGTTACAAAACTCATAATATATATATATATATATAAAAGATTGATTTAAGTCTATCATAGTTGGGATCAAATCATGTTTCCGTTTGATATTTTTATGAGGGTCAAATTACTATGTTTTTATAGCTTATTAGCTACCAGAATGCACTTTCAATATAGTTGTACTTTGTACTAAAGGTGCATTAAGTGTATACGCCTTTAGTACAAATTGTTGAAAGTGTGGATCCTATTCGTGCCTTCATAACCAATTTTTGGAATAATTTTTTTAGGTATGTTATTATGCAAGTTTTTTAATAAAACTGCATTATTTTAGTGGGTTTCCCACTATCGATCACACCCTCTACTATTTAGATTTTAGAAGTTATCATCATGATTTACAAATTTTGAGAACACCGATGAAAAGTTGATTCATTTCCTAAAAATTATTATTATTATTATGATCATCATCATCATTTATGATAATGATATATGTGCATGTATGTGTAAATATATATATATATATATATATATATATATATATATGTACTCTATTAAAGAAGAAAAATAAAAATACACCAAATATGCTAAAATAGAAAACTCTAAAGTTTTATATTTTACTCCCCTTGTCACAAGGCTATCTACTAAAATACGATCATTTTTTTTTCAAAAAATTTGCGAAATAGCATACCTAGAAAAATTATTTAAAAAATAGGTTTTAAAGTTGCAGACTCGGAATGTGCCTTTAGTATAATTTGCATTGAAAGCATAGATCGTATATGCACTTTCAATAAATTACTTAGACAATTTTTTTTTGGCGCCATCTCTTACCATCTAATAATTTCAATTTATATTACAAACCTATAATAATTGTTGTAAAGTAATATTAAAAATTTATATAGTATTACAATATGTGATCTTAAATGCGTAGAAAAAAGAAATTGCACTAATAGTTTGTATTATAAATGCAATTTCTCAGTTCCTCGATGATGTACTCAAATCTAAAATTAAGCACATGCAAATGAATCAAAGAAACAACTTCAATTCACCATTAAAAACTGATTCGATGGAATCAAGAATTGCGTGAACCCTAATGGAGATTTAATGAAATCCGAATGCTCAAAGTTGCAATTAACAATCCAACAATGATAATCTTCTCCAATATAACAAAAATCACAAGAATTCCATGTGAATTACGCACAAGAACAAGAAGATCCAAATTCGTGATTCACTTTCCTAACAAAATGACCTATGATTCCAAGAAGATGCTAAATCAAAGGTTAAAACTAAGGCTAAAATCAATCAGTTAAGCAACACGAATTTGATTACAAATGCAATCAAATTCAGTCAATAAACAACCAATTTAACCTTAGATATTACTAACTAGAGAGAAAAGGAAATTGCAACAAAGTAAATTTGATATTACTCACAAATTAACCTTGAAGTCACTCACCATAACCTCAAAATGGGATTTGAAATTGATAAGAGTAATTAAATTAAGAATAAACCCTGACCCTCTCATGTAAAAGTGAAGTTATAATTCTAAAAATTGGCCTCCTCAAACCTTACTTTAAGCAAGTATTTTTATATTTGCTCCCTTTAGAATTAGAAAATGCACAAAATTACAATTATGCCACTTTTAAGGTGGCCGGTCCTAAATGGAAATTACAATCGAAATGAAAGTATCCCAAAAGAAAATACAATATAAAATAGTCTATAGAACAATTACAAAGTACAAAATATCATAAATTTTCATGAGCCAATGCATCAAAATGGAAACAATCGCAGCGAGTTTTTGATTGTAAATCTAAAGATGTCCCGTGGCCATCAACTAGTGTAGGACATATTGAATCCCATGGAGAATTATTATTGTACCTGTAAGATTATTTCTCAAATATTTATTAAATAAAAAGATATGAAGTAAAATATAAGTGATTTAGATCATCAGCTAAATCTAAGTTCTGAAGGTATAAGCGGTGTTGGAAAATTTCCCATCATCTCCTCGGGCTTCTGAAAGATTTGCCCTCAAATCTAGAGGATCAGTTTTGGAATTGAACCCTGATATTTTTGTTGACTTGCTCCTAGCTATCAAATGTAGTGGAAGTAGTTTTGATTTGTTCCTAAAACTGATTTACCTCAGATGGAGTCATTGGTGACAGTACTATGCGAGACTCGTCCATATTGAACATGTAGGTGTTTCTAAACCCATCATGTAACACCTGTCGATCAAACAACTAGGGTCTACCCAACAGCAAATGGAATGCATGCATAGGAATTACATCACAAAGGATCTCATCATGATATTTCTACCCAACACTCACAGGGAACTTCGCCCTTAGTGTAACATACATACTACCTCGATTATTTAACCAATGCAAGTTATAAGGGCTAGGATATGGGATAGTAGACAAATGTAATTTGTCTACCACTGCAGTAGATATAACATTCATGCAACTACTCAATGATAAGTACACAAAGGCTACCTTTGATCCTGTAAGAGGTGTGAAATATATTCTCCCTCTGAATGTCCCTAGTATCAGGAGATATGGTTAGAGCCCTATGTAACACATTAATAAGTAGATATTGTTCACCCGTATGCTCTTCATGTGTTTCTATAGTCTAGTCATCATAATACTCCTACAGTGCTATTAGTAAATCTGTAGGCTCAGTCTCTTCCTCGTCATCCTCAACATCTTCCCCAATGCCCTCCATAACAGTCATCACCCTCTTATTTGGACACTATGCTGCCATATGCCTAAATCCCATGCATTTAAAGCACTTGATCTGGCGTGCCTTTCCACTAGTAGATCCGGGAACAGTCTACCTCACATCTAGCGCTATTACCTCTTTACCCTTCCCAGTAGGTAAATTTTCTTTAGTAGTGTTTGGGGTAGTTTATCCATTGCTTTCACTGCCTCATCTACCGCCTTTGTTCCCCCTTATCAACCATCAGTTGCTATGGGTTTAGTAATAGTATTGAGCCTACTGCTCAGAGCCCTAAACAAGTTGGACCTCCTTTGCCTCTCCACTTTCAAGGCCAACTGAATAGCCTCATCAAGTGTACTATAGCACTGTAGCTCAACAACACACGCTATTTCATATTTCAAGCTTGAGATGAAGCGTACTACGATTTGTTCTAGAGGTTCGATGGAGCTACATCTAATCATGAGGGTTTCAAATTCCTACACATAATCATCCACTATCTTGCCTCTTTGCCTCAAAGTCTGCAGTCGCATAAACAATTTATGTTTGAAATGCTCAAGAATGAATCTTTTTCTCAACACCCTTTTCATATCCCTCCATGTCTGAATCTCAACCTCTCCATCCCTACGCCTGCTGAAAATCAAATTCTTCCACCATAGTGCAGCGTATCCTATAAACTCGATAGCAACCAATCAAACTCTGGTATTATCATCGATCTCATAACATTCAAAGAGACCCTCAACCTTGTTCGCCCAATCCAAATAATCATCAACTGATCCCTTTCCATCATAAGAAGACATCTGCAGTTTCACATATTCTAATCCCCGAGGTGGCCTAAAATCCCTATTCTGATATGGATTAGCCCTAAAGTTGTCATCCCTTTCTTCTCTATACGGATGATGATCCTCACCTATCCTTCTATTCAGATTTCTATCTCCCACTACTTTGTCTCTCTGAGGATTCTGTGGAGTTACCCGAGGTGGTGCCTGAAGGTTTACCACCGATGGTTGTGGTAATGTCATTCTGTTAATCCTAGTTGCTAAAGTAGCAACTATGGTAGTAAGATCCTGGAGCTATTCTTCCAAAGTCCTCCTACCTGCAACATTATGACCCTAACCTCCACCAACCTGACTATTGGCTTCATTGCCAATTCCCCCATTCACACTATCATTCGACATAATTGTAGACTTGGTATATTGAACCACAAGGATAATTTGAAGCAAAGGGGACACCTCACAATCACACTACTTCTAACGCCACACAATAACCACTACAAAAGAAAAACACATAACTCCACTTAACTTCACTCAAGGCACATGTATACTTTACAATCCACGTATAGCACTCTTCTCCACAACACAATCAACACAACAAGTTACAACACTTCTATAATCCACAAGAGACTCACTTCACAACACAATCTCACTTCAAACCATAACATACACTTTACGGTACACTCACACACTCTTAAACTTCAACACAAACAAACTATAACATGTTGAAACCCTTCATTACACACAACACTAACAATCACGGTGTAGCACTCCACTCCACGACAATAACAACAAAATGGAACCAAATATGGATACTTCTCTAAATGGCAAGCAATTGATTCCAACTAGTTAATGTGCAATTAAAGTGATCAATACATAATAACTCTATACTAATGATTGATTTGGATTCAAAATAGTTTCCTAATTCTCCATGCAAGTTGAACAATTTTGAAAAATGACCCTTCCAATTCCGCAATGTTAAGGAAACAACATACACTAATTAACAATGCTTCAACTATTTGAACCCCAAATTATGGAATTCAATTCAAGAACTTTCCCTTCTTCCTCAAACAAATAACTCACTATAAAGATGAAGATAACAAAATCAATTTTTGAAATTCCTCTTTCCTTAAATAATCACAATGTTCACTTCCCCTTAATCAATCACGATCAACTCAAGGATTCCAAGAGTGTTCTAATCTCCAATTGTACATCCACCAATCAACAAGAGAACAAAATTCAACAATCACAACAAAAAGTTGCAATTTCACGCCAACAAATTTTCGGATCAAGGTGCTTCACAACAAACCCCTAACTTCCAAATTTCAATTGATAAATCCCTCCTCTTAAACCTCAAGCTCCAATACCAAAAGATGATGTGCTCAAATCCAAGATTAAGCACATGTAAATGAATCAAAGAAACAACTTCAATTCACCATTAAAAACCGGTTCAATGGAATCAAGAATTGCGTGAACCCTAATGGAGATTTAATGAAATCTGAATGCTCAAAGTTGCAATTAACAATCCAACAATGATAATCTTCTCTAATATAACAACAATCACAAGAATTCCACGTGAATTACACACAAGAACAAGAAGATCCAATTTCGAGATTCACTTTCCCAATAAAATGACCCATGGTTCCAACAAGATGTTAAATTGAAGGTTAAAACTATGGCTAAAACCAATCAATTAAGCAACACGAATTTGATTACAAATGCAATCAAATTTGATCAATAAACAACCAATTCAACCTTAGATATTACTCACTAGAGAGAAAAGGAAATTGCAACAAAGTAAATTTGATATTACTCACAAATTAACCTTGAAGCCACTCGCCACAACCTCAAATTGGGATTTGAAATTGATAAGAGTAATTGAATTAAGAATAAAACCTAACCCTCTCACGTAAAAGTGAAGTTCTAATTCTGAAAAATGACCTCCTCAAACCATACTTTAAGCAAGTATTTATACTTGCTCCCTTTATGGTAGAAAATGCACAAAATTACAATTATGCCACTTTTAAGGTGGCCAGTCCTAAATGAAAATTACAATCAAAATAAAAATGTCCCAAAAGAAAATACAACATAAAATAGTCCATAGAACAATTACAAAGTACAAAATATCATAAATCTTCATGAGTCAATGCTTCGAAATGGAAACAATCGCAATAGGTCTTTGATTGTAAATCTGAAGATGTCCTGTGGCCATCAACTAGTGTAGGACATATTGGCATCCCATGGAGAATTATTATTGTACCTGTAAGATTATTTCTCAAATATTTATTAGATAAAAAGATATGAAGTAAAATATATGCGATTTGGATCATCAGCCAAATCTAGTTTTGAAGGTATAGGCGGTGCCGGAAAATTTTCCATCACTCGATTTATTATTCAGACATCTCTATTTCTTCTTCCGTTCTTCTTCTTCCTTCATAGTTTGCGCTTTTTATTTTCTTAATTTGTTTTTTTCGTAGGTTTAGCTTATATATCTACAAGTGAAAGAATATCAAAAAGAGATCTTAACAATTTTTTAGCGAAAAAACTTGATTGTAAATGAAATATTTTGGGGTATTATTGTAAATATAATTTTTTAACTAATTAATCATTAAAAAATTTGTTAGTAAAAATTTCGTATTAATTGTAAATGCAATATCTTGGTTTATCATTATAATATCATAAAATTATTTTGATTTTAATGCTAACATTTTTTTTTGTGTTTTTTTTTTTGTCATGCATAATAGATAGAGCTTGAACCCTTCCATCATTCAGTTTTGACGCAATAGGAAAAACATCAATCAAAGGCCTTCTAAGATGAAGAGGTAAATCACATTTAACTTGTTAATTACTTTATGTTCGAATGCCAATAATACAACATTTAACTTCTTAAATTTTAGGATCAATCATGACCCACCATTCAACAACGCAAGTTATCACTTCATTGCAACAAGAACATCATCCTCATCGATTCTCGAATGGAGCCATTCTTGTAATTGGCGAGATTCCAAGGTGCGAACCACTTGCCATTCATACAATTGGATTGACACATAATAACTACCTCAATCGAGTGATGGAGGCCAGAGATGCACACATTTTACATGTTGACTAAGGAGTTCATTATCATCTTATAGAATGTTGAGGTCTAGCTAAGCCTCCCAATTGATGGTCAGGTAATTACAGGGGGATTTATATTTGCCAATAAATCTAGTTCCCTTGTTTACACGATGTTTTTGCCTCTGGTGGAGCATTTTGATGTTGCAAGGACATATAGTTGAGGGTCTGCGAGTTTAGCTTAGTTGTATTGCCAGCTTTGTGTTGCATCATTCTCGTCGACACACAAGATTAGAAGGGCTACAATAATCTTATAAGTTTAGGCATGAGATAGATTCCTACACATAGTGCCCTCTAGCCAACATAGACTAATTATAAAGACTAGAGCTCCCTTAGCTACACGCTGGAAGATACAAAAGGACACTTAACATTACCCAACCCATGTAGTTGGTGCATATCAAGACATTCTCAATATGTAGAACAATGAGCAGCTATTTCGATAATCGTTTTTTTTTTCTTTTCCATTTAATCATATGCATCATTAATAATGAATCTTACTTGCGACCCTTTAATTCGAGTGGGAGTTGTACATTGGGAATCCAATTCACATTTCACCACCTTTTTACAGAAGTAGCAAGCACATTTGGACCGCTCAAGTGCCACTCATTGGGTTTAATGTATTCTATAGGATATGAACATGTAGTCAGAGCTCTATCAGATCAACCTACATTTATTTTAAAAATATCATATGAAACAATTGCATATGAAATGTATAGATAACTGTAAGAGTTTAATAATGAAATTGTATATATATAATGAAAATTTTAAACAATATATGAAATAGTAATTACATAAAATAACATAACATTTATGTGTACACATATCCAAGTATATGCCTACTAACATGTAAAAGACATAATGAAGTAGGGTTATTAACTTAAATATTGTTATTTTAAAAAAAACGTAAATATTATATTTGGAATAATTATTTCTAAAATGGGTTTTGAATATGCGAATGTCGTTTGCGACTTTAGGATAAAAAAAAAATTAATTGAAGATGCAGACTAGGTCTACATCTTCAGTATGGGTCTGTAGTCTCAATTTACAATTTTTTTACCTTAAAATCACAAACGACATTCACGTTTTTGAAACCTATTTTAGGAATAATTATTTTGAATATAATATTTACTTAATTTAAAATAATAATAATAATATTTAAGTTTGTAACCCTAATGAAATACATATAATTAGTTACACCTTTACAACATGAAAATCGAAATATAGCAATTAATAAATAACATCTAATGAAGAAGCAAATAAAATTACTAATAGATAATGACAACTATTATACTAAGATGAGTAATAATTCAATGGAAGAGTAGAACTATTTGTAATAATGATAATTAATCACATAGAAAACTAAATAATAAGTATATAAGTGATAATATTTATGTATGTAATATATTTAAAAAAATAAAATAAATGATACGAAGAAATACTAATAACATTGACAACAATACATCTAATGATAGTGTTTGTGCATGTGTGTGTGTGTATAAGAAATTGAACATTTTTATGTTTGTATTTATAATAAGCAATTAACAAAACAAAATAAGCATATACTTAAAGTAAAGACAATGACAATAATAATGACTTCTAAAGATACCAACTACAATGCATTAAGAATATGAGTAGTAATAAGACTAATTTAGACTTTCACCAATCTTGAGAATAAAAGAGGTATTGTTTAAACACCATAAAAGATAATGGGACGTTGGGAAAATGAGTAAGGTTGTCAAAGTCTTGAGTATGTTAACCAGAGAAGAATTTAGAGATAATTTTAAAGAGAATTAAAATGCACAGAAGATAAATTAGAAGTGAGATTAGAGAAGAGATGCTATAAGATTAAATTTTCGATTATGAATTGCATGACATATGAAAAGGCAATATGAGTTGCATGGAAGTATATTTATAAATTTTATTTTTGGAAGATAATAGTTATAATCTAGTAGTATAATTAAGTGGCACAAGTTAAGGTATAATTAGAGAATGGTATTTGGAAATTTAAGAATCTTAATTAAATGAATATGTAAAATCTCAATAGTGAAGGAATCTTAGAGACGTGAATTTCAAATAGAGAATTTACGAAATAAATAGAGTGAGGAAAATGAAGGAAAAAATTGTAGATAAAAGTTGGATGAAAGCATATAATTACAGAATTATATTTGAGGGATCATAGTTTAATTTAGTGGCATTAAGAAAGTGATCAAAGTTTAAGGTATACTACTTGATCGTAGATGAGAGGATCAAAGTAGCATAAATATTGGTATAATTGGAGAATAGTTATAGATAGGATAATTTAAACTTAGAGCTAAAGAGATAACTAAAGTAGTGCAAAGGAAAACGAGATAAAAGAAAAGCCCTAAGTAATTGAAAAATTTATGGAAAATAATAGGAGACTTAAATGGACAACAAGAAGGCATACATTTGAGAGATTGAGAATGAATTAGTAATAACAGAATAACAGAATAGACAATAAGATGCAAAAGAGAAAATCTTAAGGAGGGGAAGTAATAAACTATATTAACACTCAATAATGCAATTGTGTGATGAGAGGAAAGATACATAGGAGTTATGGGAAGACACGAAGACCACGATTTAAGGTTGTTTCCACAATTGGATAACTTTTGATGATAAAAGTTTTTTTAAGGGGGGAAGGATGTAAAATACAAAAAATAATAATAATAAAATAAAATAAAAGTTAGTAAAGGTTGAGGCTTATAAAGCAATATGATGTTTATGAAGAGAGTATTTTAGTCTTTTTGGTAGTGAACAATATAAAGCCTTAAAAACCTTACTCTATTGTTTCTTTTTCTCTTAAACTATATCTGTCTCTCTTTAAAGGAAACACTATCTCTGCAAACTTTCAACAATCTTAACACTAGTGACACAAAATCATTTAGCTTGACAAGTAATTCACAAGGTAAGTCATAATTATTGACTAGTCATCACATTTTCTCTTGTTTCTAATGAAAGTTTGATAAATTCCATCATAGTTTGGAAGAAATCGATATAAACAGATTCATGGTGTGTTGACGGATTTAGATGCCTTTGGAGTTATGCAAGTGATTCAAAACAAGTAAGCATTTTAACTATATTTGAAATCATGTAATTAAATAGTCTTTTACTATGAAATTTGGATTTGTCATGTGATTTGAAGTTGTGGAGAGGCAAGGGGATCAGATGGGAAATGTTTTGGAGAAAGAGAGAAGAAAATATTCAAATCAAATGATATATGGGTAAGTACACTAGAGTGCACTTGTCCATATTGAGGTGCATGGCAAAGTACACAATTATGTATTTGGGTGTGTTGAGAGACTTTTTCACATACATGGTTGTATTCCTACCTATTCTTTTCTATACGGTCATGTACACTCCATGTTGCCATGAAATCTCTATAACATGTTCCTTTCTTCCTTTTTCTTAGTTTTTCATTAATTCTAAACTAGTTTTATCTAAAATAATGCAACAAAGGGAGCAAGGGGAGGGGGGGCGGGGAATAACCAAATAATCCTTAATTTAGAAAAACAAAAACATCTTAGGCAATGTTTTAAGGTAATACTAAGATTGGTCTACTTTTGCAAAATGGCAAGTTTTGACAAAGTTGATAGTCGCAAACAAGTCAAAATTGAAATTGTTTATCTAGGAACGTGTTTATCTTATTTATTACTTGTGTTTGATAGTGTAGTTTGCTAAATGAATTTAATTGATATTATACCTAAACATGTATATTGCTTATATTTGGCACGACCTAGGAGCCTATAATAGCAGATCCCTAGAAAGCACCCCTAAGATTGGTATACAACATTATCCTTATTGAAGTCATATATGGAAATGATTTGAGAAAATTTTAGCAGTATTAAGACTCATAGTGGCAATTCCCAATACCATTTAGGAAGTTGCGACATGTAGTAGCTATTCCTAACCTAAGATCTCTCTCTCTCTCTCATATATACATGTTGTGGTGAGATTATGAGTATTCCTATGATGGTTAATGGCTAAATTAAAGATAATAAATGAATCGATTATGATATTACTATTGCATACTTATGTGTGTGTAAGTTGTGATCTGGATGATACATGCATGTAATTGTGGTACTCATGTACTAAGTTAAAGCTCAACCCTCTTTCTTTTTTAGCTATATGTAGGTATGATGAATATGTAAAGTATAATGAATTTGGAAATGTATGTTTTTACTATCAGGATTAGAATGAGGGAGACTATTATTACTATTATGGTAATGAGTAGTGAAAATAATTTTGGAGTCTATTGAGGAACATGGAGAGAATTTAATTGGGAGTTTCTAGTTGATACATTTTTTGTTTATGGTTTTTTACTATATTATGAAAACTAAAGTTTAGTTATGTAACCAAATTGGTATCGTTATTTAATTTCAATTATAATTATAGTTGGTATGTTAAGTTGAAATTGGAAGTTAGATAGGATCTTAGACCAATCTTGAAAAAAAAAATGATAACTTTTCTATTTTTACAGTAATATTTTTTAGGACATTTGCAATTTACATATATTATTTGGGAATAGCCTCTAACACCAATTTGGCAAGGATTAAATGACTGGCCATGCTAAAGTATCTTACCTTCCACCCACTCAACTTTTTTAAGCCTTTACCAATGGTAAAATTCAACAACAACACTTGAGGCTTCAATCTTCGTTCGTGGGAAAGCATAGATATTTGCTAAACATGTCCATTTTCTTAAATCCTATGAAGTGAACAATTTTCTCTTTAGCACTTAATGTAGTGTTTAAAGAAAATGAAATTGATGATTTTCCTCCATTGCTTTCAATCAAAAAATTTCATTGAATTCTAAAGTCACCCTTTTTATTGTGTCTACATTTTCTGAGGAATTTTGCTAGTAGAATTAAGTCAACCATAAAAATGACATGTGATATTTTTTGTCCATCCACTCTAATTTTAAAAGGCTCTCACTTGCCTAAGCATAACTCACATTTTATAAAACAACTTAGGAATTCCATACTGAAAAGTGGCACCTTATAAATATTATTGTTTATTTTTAAATTGCAAAATAACATACTCATAAAAATCATTCCAAAAATAGATTTCAAAGGCATAAACCCAATATGTGCTTTCAGTTTTGCTAAATTTTGAAAAATTGAAGGCATAAACATTGTTCGCGCCTTCTATACAAATTGATGAGGGTGCTAACAACATCTGTGCCTTTAGTACATGCTACCTTACAACTAATCTCACCATCGATTTTTTTTTACTTAACATCTCGCCATCAATATCAGCACTACAAGCCATTAACCTGCAAATCTAAAAAGAAAAAGTATACAAATGTATAAGTTATAGACACTATAGTATGTTAAATTAACAATACAAATGTAGAAACAAAAGACATTTATTTTCATTTTACCTTCTACAAACTCCATCTCTTTGTTTTTTTCTCTCATTCATAGGAATAAGTTCTTATGTAGATCAGAAAGAGTGGGATGTGAATGAATTCATTGAGATATGTCATTTTCTCAATGAAAAGACTATTAATCTATATTATGGTATATATTTTTACAAAAAGTTCATTTTTTTTTTGTTACAGTGTTTGATTTTAGTATTTGAGAAAATTATTACCATAATGTTACGTTTTGTAAAAAATATTATTACTTGTTGTTAGTATGTATTATAGTAGACATGATTTATGTATATCCCATAATATGTAATATGCAATAGTTAATTTTTACGTTAGTATAAGAATACATTATACTGACAAAGAATTTCATATTATTTGTAAATGTCAAATTTACAAATATTATTTGTATTGTTATAAGAAAATATTGTAATGGAAATTTGTAAATTTCTTTTTTGTAAAATAAATTTATAGTGTTGTTACTACTTTGTTACTACCATTGTTACTACTTTGGCAACCAAGATTGACAGGATGACATTACTACAACCACTAGTGATAAACCCTCAGGCACCACCTTAGTTAGCTCCACAAAACCTCCAAAAAGGAGTAGTGGGAGGAGGAGAATTAGGTAGAAGGATGGAGGGAGATCATCACCCTTACAGGGAAGAGAGGGATGACAATTTTGGGGCTAATCCTTATCCAAATAGGAATTTCAGGCCATCTAAGGGATTGGAATATATGAAGCTACAGATGCCTTCTTTTGATAGTAGGGGTTCAGTTGATGATTACCTGAACTGGGAGGATAAAGTTAAAGGTCTCTTTGAGTGCTATGAGATCGATAATAATAATCGAGTCCAATTGGCTGCTGTTGAATTCACAGGGTATGTTGCCTTATGGTGGAAAAATCTAATTATTAGCAGGCGTAAGGATGGAGAGGCTGAGATATAGATTTAGAGGGACATGAAGAGGGTTCTAAGGAAAAGATTTATTCCTAAGCACTACAGACAAGAACTATTCATGCCTCTTCAGACATTGAGGCAGGGAGATAAGACAGTTGATGATTATGTGCAGGAGTTTGAAACCCTCATGATTAGATGTAGGTCAATTGAGCCTCTAGAATAAACCCTAGCACGCTTCGTCTCAAGGATGAAATATGAGATAGCGTGTGTTGTCGAGCTATAGAGATACAGTACACTTGATGAGGCTATTCAGTTAGCTTTGAAAGTGGAGTGGTAGAGGTGATCTAATTTATTCAGGATTTCGAATAGTAGGCCCAGTATTACTACCAGGCTTATGGAAGCTAATGGTCAATCAAGAGGACTAAAGGTGGTAAGTGAGACGTGAGGGTAATGGACAAAGCTACCCCCAGCATAGATAGGGAAAACATACTCTCTAGGAAGGGTAAAGAGGTAATAGCACCAGATGTGAGACAAACTATTCCAGGATCTACAAGTGAGAAAGTACGCTAAATTAAATGCTTTAAATGAATGGGATTTAGGCATATGGCAGTATAATGTCCTAATAAAAGGGTTATGACTATTATAGAGGGTGTTGGAGAGGATTTTGAGGATGAGAAGGAATAGGCTAAACCTACAAATCTATCTATAGCATTGTAGGAGTACTATGATTATCAGATTGCAAAAACACATGAGGAGGGTACAAGTGAATAGTATTTACCCATTAAGGTGTTGCGCAAGACTTTGACTTTATTCCTGATGCTAGAGACAAACAAAGGGAGAACATATTCCACACTTCTTGCAAGATTAGAGATAACCTTTGTGTACTTATCATAGATAGTAGTAGTTGTACGAATGTTATATCTATTGCACTGATAGACAGATTACAATTATCTACTATTTCACATCCTAGCCCTTATAACTTGCATTGGTTAGATAATCGGTGCAGTATGCATGTTACATTGAGGGCAAATGTGCTTGTGAGTGTTGGGCAAAAATATTACGATGAGATCTTGTGTAATGTGATTCCCATGTGTGCATTCCAATTACTATTGGGTAAGCTTTGGATGTTTGATCGAAAGGTGTTACATGATGGTTTTAGAAACACCTACATGTTTAGTATGGGAGGCTCTCGAATAGTACTATTACCTATGTCTCCATCTAAGGTGCACAAATTCCAAGAGCAGATCAGGACTACTTTAGTTTCATCTAGTAATTAGGAGAACAAGCCAACAAAGATGTCCGGGTTAGTCCAAGAAATGACCCTCTAAATTTAAGGGCAAATCTTTTAAAGGCCTAAGGAGATGATAGGAATCTTTCCGGTGACCTAGATAGATATGGAACTTAATTTGGATGATGATCTAAATCACTCATATTTACACTTATTTTTCTTTATCTAATAAATATTTAAGTGATAATCTTACAAGTACAATGATATTTTCTTCACGGGATGTCAAATGACTCTCATTGCTGATCACTTAAGGACATCATTAGATTCTCATCCAATGGTCCACTGTGATCAACATCGCCCTGATGCATTGGCTCTTTGAGGATTCTTATTATTTTGTATTTGTAATTATTTCTTTGGACTATTTATGTGTAAGCTTTTGGGACACTTTTATTTGATAGTAATTGTGTTTTTAGGACTGGCCACCCTAAAGTGGCATAATTGTAATTTTATGGACATTTTAACCCTAAAGGGAGCAAGTATAAATACTTGCTTAAGTAGGGTTTTGAGGGAGCTTTTGAAATTTTTAGCATATACACTTCACGCGTGAGGGCTAGGGTTCATCCTAAATCTAATTGTTCTTATTAATTTCAATACAAAAATTGAAATTGTGGTGAGTGGCATCAAAGAGAATTGTGAGTAATATTAATTCCCTTTGTTGTATTTTTCCTTTTTATCACTAGTGAGTCATATCTAAGGTTGATCAAGATTGTTCTTGATCTAAATTTGATTTCATTTGTAACCTCTTTGTAATGATATAAGATTGATTGGTTTTAGCATTTGTTTTAACCATCAATTTTGCTTTACTTTGTGGCGTGGATTGGCATTATTGTGAAGGAGGGTGACGGTTTTTGTTTTGATTCTTGGTGAATGGAAATTCTCTTGGAATTTAAAGTTGATTTAGTAATTAAATTGAGGATTTCATCATTGTGATTTTATTTCCTTGAAGTTTAGCATTTTTTATCAACTTACACAATTAGGGTCATGCAATATTTGTTACCCTTTTGAATCGGATTTGATCTCATCCTTTAAGGATTGTAATTTGGTTCATTTGCATGCACTTAAATCCCCTTTTAGGCACATCACCATTGTTAAGTTAGGATCACCTATAGTTGGATTGCAATTTTCTTACTAGCCAATTTGTAAATCTTGTTAGGGATAATCTTGATATAATGGTTATGGAGCTTGCTTTTGTTGTTGAACATGAATTTGGCTACAGGATAAGTAGGAGACGGGTTTCGAAGGAGAAGAAACAAGCTATTAAGCTTATGTATGGAAATTGAGAGAAGTTTGACAATGACCACCCTAAACTTTCAAATGTTATAAAAATTACAAATCCTAGAACACATATTGATTTGGGGTGCAGCAGATCAACTACCTCGAGGCATCTACACTTAAGTGGGTTTTCTAGGCATTCGAGCTATGCATTGCAACTTAGAGTGACAACTTGTGGCGTCAAACGATAAGCCATGATTGCTTCTAAAATGATAACAAGTGAAATGTTGTACTATTGGTAATGAAACATAAAGTAATTAATAAGTTAAAGATAGTTTACCTTTCCATCCCAAACAACTTGTGATTGATGTCCCTCTTGTTGCATTAAGATTGAAAGATCAAAGGGTTCAAGCTTCATTTATTAAGAAAAAAAAATTAAAAAAATGTTACCATTAATATCTAAATAATTTTACAACAGTGTTTACAATAACATACAAAGACATTACAATTATAATCAATACAATTTTTTTTACTAATTAATTAATGATATATTAATGACTAATTACTGCTAATTAATATTTAATTAATAAAAATTTAATTTTACAACTATTTCTACAATAACACAAAAATATATTACATTCACAATCAATACAAAATTTTTTACTAATTAATTTTCTAACAATTAATTAACAATATATCAATGACTAATTACTGTCTAATTAACGGTTAATTAACAGTAACTTAAGTTTACAATTACGTTTACAATAACACATAAACATATTACATTTATAATCAATATAAAATTTTCTACTAATTAATTTTCTAATGATTAATTAATAACATATTAATGACTAATTACTCTTAATTAGTGGTTAGGTAACAAGTTAATTTTATAATTACTTTTACAATAACACACAAAGATATAACATTTATAATCAATATGAAATTTTTTTCCTCATTAAGTTTCTAATTATTAACTAATGACTAATTAAAAACTAATTAATGAGTAATTAACATTACTTTTATAACAATTTTCATAATAACAAATGAAGACCTCTTATTTACCAAAAATACAAAATTTTTAACTAATTCATTTTGTAATGTTAATTAATGATATATTAGTGACTAATCCATTACTGATTAACGATTAATTAACAACTATAAGTAATTTAGTAAAAATAGTAGAGTACAAACGATTGCATTTAATTTTTTATGCATTGATGAAAAAGTAATATAATAAGAAAAAAATTAATTTTTTCTCTGAAAAAGCATATTAAAATATAGCTTCACTAAAGAAGTTGAAAAAATCTTTTGTAAAATTCCTACACACATAGATATAGAAACCAAACTAGCTGAAACATAAATTAAGAAAACAAAAAGTTTGAAATTGTGAGGAAGAAGAAGAATGGAAGAAGAAATTGAAATGTTTGATAATGAATACATGCATTGAGAATTTGCATTTATATTTAAAACTATCGATGCAATTTTTTTTTCTGCATTTGAGTTCACCTGTTCTAATATTGCACAAATTTATATTCTGCATTTAGTTCGGTGGCGTGCGAAGACTTGCCAAGTGAATATATATCATGCATCAATGAGATATTTATGACAAAAAGATCATGGAAGAGTGTCCACAAAGCTAGAGATCCAAGTGATTGACAACATCAACACAACACAGCACACAACTTCTAAAACAGAAGTTAGCAGACAAATTCGAAATGGAACTTTAGATTTAGAGATCACACCTTCATGGTCCACTCATGCTTTTAGGAAACCTCAACAACGATTATCTTCGACTGTCGTCTACTTATTTCCTCCATGTCTTCATATACTTGGTGCAAATGCATTAGGACCTGAACAGAAATTATTTCTCACTCACGTCGGTCTGGTTAATATTTTGTAATCGTTTTTCATGCTATAGTGCAATCAATTTCTTAAGAAATCAATTTAGTATGATCGGTCTGAATTAGATCCATGGCTTTTCATGAAGCGATAAAACATAATATGTGATTAATTTTCTATTTAGATATATACTTGTGATTGGTGGAGATACATTTGATATAGATTTATCCTAAGTTATTGAGACAATTAGTTGCATGAAAAAAGGTCAATGAAAATATTCCCAATCTGAAATTATTGCTTTAATGAAAATATTCTCATGGCAATGGAGAAAACACCTACATAAATACGTTCATTGTTTGAAAATATTAAAAAATAAAAATAAAAGAAAGCTAAAGCAGAACTCATGATCTTGGATTTTCAAAACCAAGAACAAGAAAAAATTAACTAAAACCATGAAACGACTCAGTAGAGATAATTGATGTTTATTCCAGTAGGCAGAAGCGTTTACTTATGTCAAATCACAAGATAGATTGTGATTGCCTACTTTACATATATGTTAAGATTGATTGCCTACTTTACATATGAAAAGACTAGATTATATATATATATATCAAATCCACAACCACGAGTATTCATTGATATTTTGCTAATAAGAATAGGAATCTGGTAAAGATTAAAAGATATGGAAGCCAGAGAGAGAGAGAGAGAAATAATATATACGGGGCTGTTATATATATATATATATTATAAATTTGCTTTTAAAAAGACTTTTGCATCCCACACTAACTCATACTCTATATTCTTCAATATCTAGCACATTTAAGTTTCATTTTTTAAATGATTCCATTTATCATGTGACTTCAACATACTAATTTGTTTAAGCAAACATATTGCAAGTATATAATCGGCTAGTTTCTATGTAATTTTATAATATAAGTAATATTTAACATCTATATTAATAAGGGAGAAATAGGAAAAACATATCCTTTGGGAAAGGTAAAGAGGTAATAGCACCGAACATGAGGTAGACTATTCCAAGACCTACAAGTGGGAGAGTGCACCAAATTAAATGCTTTAAATGCATAAAATTTGGGCATATGGCAACACAGTGTCCTAATAAAGAGGGTTATGACTATTATGGAGGGTATTGGAGAGGATGTTGAGGATGAGAAGGAACAGACTGAACCTATAGATCTATCTATAACACTGTAGGAGTACTATGATGATTAGATTGTAGAAACACATGAGGAGGGTATAGGTGAATAGTATTTACCCATTAATGTGTTGCGCATGACTCTAATTTTATCTCTTTACGCTAGGGACAAATAAAAGGAGAACATATTCCACATTTCTTGCAGGATCAGAGGTAACCTTTGTATACTCATCATAGATAGTAGTGATGTGAACCCTAGATATATTAAATCTAGAACCCAATGATCAAATTGAATCGAATACCCAAGGACCGTCTCGAACAAGCAATTGAACGGAACTAGACCCCAATCACACCTGTTGCTTGAAACCTACGTTATCTTGGCGATTTCTCCAAGCATTAGATTGAAGAAAATTCAAGGAGTTGTTCACAAAGAACAAAACAATGAGAACTCTCAATAATTTATCAAAATTCATCCGCCCCCAAAATAATCCCCTTTCTCTGTTTTATATACAATCTCAAAGTGTTACAAAATAAAAAGTATGACTTGAAACAAATCTTAACCGTCGGATTTGCGTAGTAAAAGAAAAGACGGTTCAAAGGCTGGCAGCGTAATTCCTAGGCTGGCTTAAGGCCGGTTAAAGGCCGGCGGCTTAAATTCTAAGCCGGCTCAAGGTCGTTTAAGGCCGATAGCGTAAATTCTAGGCCGGCAGTGTAACTCCTTATTCCACCAATTCTCCTATTCTGAAACTTCTAAATCCGAGTATCTTAAACAGACATCTTGATATAGAGCGTTGATAAACTTGTGGTGCTCCTTAGGACCTTCTTGAACAGCTTCCCTCTAATGAATCTCTTGGATCAATTCGTTCAATGCTTCCTTGACCCGTTTGGCTCAAGCTCTAATCATCGATCCCCCCATACCATATAATAGGTCATTAAACTTTAGCTCTTGATCCTTTGATGCTAGTTGATTCCCATCATTCCCTCCGTCCTCGAATCACCTTTCAGAGTGTTAAAGGACTTCTCATGTTCTTTAGTCCATCTGAACTCAGAATTCTTCTTAACAAGATCGTTTAAAGGAGCAGCTATAGAACTAAAGTCCCTAACAAATCTTTTATAAAAACTTGCTAATCCATGAAAGCTTCTGACCTCACTTGCATTCCTTGGTGTAGGCTACTCCCTAATCGCCTTCACCTTCTCCTCATCAACAGTAATCCCATTTGCACCTACAACGAACCCAAGAAAAACCACAGTTTCCATGCAAAAAGTACACTTTTTTAAATTGGCATACAACTTATTTTCTCTCAAAACAGTAAAGACACATTGTAAATGTCTAACATGCTCATCTAAAGTCTTGCTATAAACTAAGATGTCATCAAAGTACACAACAACAAAATTCCCAATAAAAGCACGAAGAACATGATTCATTAATCTCATAAATGTGCTAGGAGCATTTGTTAATCCGAAAGGCATTACCATCCACTCATAGAGACCGAATTTAGTTTTAAAAGCAGTTTTCCATTCGTCCCCCTCTTTCATTCTAATATGGTAATAGCCATTCCTTAAGTCAATTTTAGAAAACAGACAAGCACCATGCAATTCATCAAACATATCATCAAGTCTAGGAATGGGATGTCTGTACTTAACTATGATCTTATTGATTGCTCGACAGTCGACACACATTCGCCATATTCCATCCTTCTTTAGAACCAAAATGACTGGAACCGAACATGGACTGAGGCTCTCCCTTACGACACCTTTCTCCACCAGGTCATCAACTTGTCGCTGGATCTCTTTGGTTTCCTCTGGATTCGCCCAGTATGCTGGCTTATTTGGAATTGAAGCACCTGGGAGGAAATCCATCTGGTGTTCAATGCCTCTTATTGGAGGCAATCCCCTTGGCACCTTTAGGAAACAAATCCTCATATTCCTACAAAAGAGACATAACCACACTTGACAAAGATGAGTTAAGGTCAGTAGTAGAAAAATACACATCTTTGTACATGAGTACAAGTAACTGTTGCCTTGCCACTATAGCACTCTTAACCTCACTTTTTCTTGCCTCTCCACTCAGTGTGTTTGATTCCCCTCTCTCTTTGCTCACCAATGTTCGTTTATCTCTCTCTGCTGCATTCTCACTATTTCTTTCTTTTCCGTTTTCTTCTCGCACACTCAGGTGTTTTTCTCTAAATTCTCTCGCTATCCTCTCCTAATCCTCACTAGCCTCCCATGGTTTCTAGGGAGTTAGAATCACATTCCTCTTGTTGAGAACAAAAGAGTATTGATTCTTGTACCCATCATACTTCACCCTTCTGTCAAATTGCCATGGTCGACCCAACAAAATGTGACAAGCCTGCATGGGAACTACGTCACACATCACCTCATCGTGATAATTCCCAATAGAAAAAGAAATAAGCACCTATTTAGTCACTTTTACTTCCCCACATTCATTCAGCCATTGCAATCTGTAGGATCGCCGATGCTTCAAAGTTTTCAGCCTCAACTTCTCAACTAATAAGGTACTAACAGCATTAGTGCAGCTACCACTATCAATGATTAAGCTACATACCTTGTTTAGAACATAACATCGGGTATGGAAAATGTGCTCCCACTGCACCCCATCACCTTCCTCCTTAGGTTGAGTACTAAGAATCCGCCTAGTAACAAGCAATTCTCCTTTTACAGGTCCTTTAACATCCACATCACTACAATCCTCCAATGAAGGCATGTTATCATCACTAGAGCTAACACTCTCTACATCGCCATTATCCCGAACGATCATGACTCTCTGATTGGGACACTAAGATGCTATATGCCTAAAACCCTGACACCTGAAACATTTGATCTCACGAGTTCTAGTAAATGGTTTAGCGTCAGTCTTACCTTTTAAAGAAGCAATAGGCCTCTTGGCCTTGACATCTTCCTTCGGCTTTGGATTAGTGGTGTTCTTTTTCCAGTTTGACTTCCATGAAGAGTTAGAAGTCATACCAAATTTAGAACTCCCTTTAGATTTCAGTTGCTTCTCAACTTTGATTGCTTTATGCAACAACTCCTCAATGTCTACAAAATGTTGTAAATCAACCATATCAGCGATCTCCCTATTCAGCCCATTAATGAACCTAGCCATAGTAGCCTCATCATCCTCCTCCACCTTAGCCCGGATCATGGCTATCTCCATCTCCTGATAATAATCCTCCACACTTCTGGACCCCTGTGTCAACCCCTATAACTTCCTATGCAAATCCCTATAGTAGTGATTAGGAATAAATCTCTTTTGCATGATTGTTTTCATTTCATACCATGTGCTGACAGGCTTCTCCCCATAACGTCGCCTATTTCGCACTAACTAATCCCACCATACATTCGCATAATCAGTAAACTCGACTGCTGCCAGTTTAATCTTTTTCTCCTCTGTGTAGTTATGGCACTCAAATATATGATCAACCTTTCACTCCCATTCCAAGTAAAGCTCTGGGTCATTCTTCCCTTGGGAGAAAGGTATTTTCATTTTAATGCTTCCCACATTACCATCTCTCCTCTGGGTATTCCCCCTTTTCCTCATGTAACTATACTCCCCTGAGTCAGTATCCTCTCGATCTATCCTTACTCCTCCTTTTAGACCCCTCTCCTTCTTCTCCCCTCTAGAATTACTACTCATTGGTTCCTTACTCTGTTATATCACATCAATCCTCTCATGGATTTGCTCTATCTCCGCTCTCAACATCTTTTTCATCTCACCTATTAAGGCCTCAAACATCAACTTATTAGCTGCTTCTCCTTTCTCTCCACTAACTGGAGTTTGATTAGACATTTTGCTGCAACAAAAAGAGTTAGTAATAAAACAAAATATAAGCCTCACAATTCACTCCCTCACCTGTTTACACTCACAAGAGTAGAGTCACTCGTGTCTTCACTCAATGAAATATGTTCCTCTCACTCACTCTTTTATGTTCTTTGTTTAGAGCTCACTTAATAATTTCCTCCACAAAATTGCTAAGGGAACTCAACCTTTCAAAAAAGTGATTCCAAAACAACAGTAAATGAAAGAAACAATAACAAGAAAAATGACAAGGATTAGAACTTGATGAACAGCAACAAGACGGGGACAAGATGATAAGCAACAAAAGCTAGGATTCTAATTGGGGAATTGTGATCATTCGCATAAATTTATTTATTTTTTAACTAATTTCTGTTTTTTTTAATGAATTTCTGGTTTCTTTTTTTTTTTAACCTCAAGAACAATTGAATCACAATCGAATCAGCAAGGATAAATAAAATTCACCTACACAAGAATTTGACAGAAATTCACAAGTCAATATGCGTGTATGTTAACTAAGAAAAATCCTATGGCAATGAGAATCCAAAGGACAACAAAGATAAATCATGGAATTCTAGACGAACAGAAAATAAAACATTCCACGCAAGAAAGAAAAAAAAATTAACAGAGTCAAACCCACAAATTGGACAATCAATGCAGATTCAACGAAATCGGAAAGACAAAGAACAACACTTTCACGAGACTATAAAGCCAAGAAATCAGAAGCCAACACTACAGATATGTCTTTGAATTACGGATTTAAAGGAATGAAAACAAAAAGACAATGAATTGACACAAAACAATTAAGATAAAGGATATAGATTTACTTGATTCAAGAATCCGAAGCTCTGATACCAAATGATGTGAACCCTAGATATATTAAATCTAAAACCCAACGATCGAATTGAATCGAATACCCAAGGACCGTCTCGAACAAGCAATTGAACGGAACTAGACCCCAATCACACATGTTGATTGAAACCTACGTTATCTAGGCGATTTCTCCAAGCATTAGATTGAAGAAAATTCAAAGAGTTGTTCACAAAGAACAAAAGAGAGAGAAATCTCAATAATTTATCAAAATTCATCCACCCCTAAAATAATCCCCTTTCTCTGTTTTATATACAATCTCAAGGTGTTACAAAATAAAAAGTATGACCTAAAACAAATCTTAACCGTCGGATTTGCGTAGTAAAAGAAAAGACGATTCAAAGGCTGGCAGCATAATTCCTAGGCTGGCTCAAGGCCGGTTAAAGGCCGGCAGCTTAAATTCTAAGCCGGCTCAAGGTCGTTTAAGGCCGACGGCGTAAATTCTAAGCCGGCTCAAGGCCGGATAAAGGTCGGTGGTGTAACTCCTTGTTCCACCAATTCTCCTATTCTGAAGCTTCTAAATCCGAGTATCTTAAACGGACATCTTGATATAGAGTGTTGATAAACTTGTGGTGCTCCTTAGGACCTTCTTGAACAGCTTCCCTCTCATGAATCTCTTGGATCAATCCGTTCAATGCTTCCTTGACCTGTTTGGCTCGAGCTCTAGTCATCGGTCCCCCCATACCATATAATGGGTCATTAAACTTTAGATCTTGATCCTTTGATGCTAGCTGATTCCCATCAAGTAGTAGTTGCACGAATGTTATATTTGCTGCACTGGTAGACATATTACAATTATCTACTAGTCCACATCCGAGCCCTTATAACTTGCATTGGTTGGATAATCGGGATAGTATGCATGTTACATTGAGGGCAAAGGTGCCTATGAGTATTGGGCAAAAATATCACGATAAGATCTTGTGTAATGTGATTCCCATGTGTGCATTCCACTTATTATTGGGTAGGCCTTGGATGTTTGATCAAAAGGTGTTGCATAATGGTTTCAGAAACACCTACATATTTAATATGGGAAGGTCTCGAATAGTACTGTTACCTATGTCTCCATCTGAGGTGCACAAATTCCAAGAGCAGATCAAGACTACTTTAGTTTCATCTAGTAACCAGGAGAACAAGCCAACAAAGATGTTCGGGTTCAGTTCAAGAAATGACCCTCTAGATTTGAGGGCAAATCTTTCAAAGGCCCGAGAAGATGATGGGAATCTTTTCGACGACCTAGATGGATATAGAACTTCATTTGGATGATGATCCAAATCACTCATATTTACACTTATTTTTCTTTATCTAATAAATATATAAGTGATAATCTTATAAGTACAATGATATTTTCTTCACGGGATGCCAAATGACTCTCATTGTTGATCACTTAAGGACATCAACAGATTCTCATCAAATGGCCCACTGTAATCAACATCGCCTCGATACATTAGCTCTTTGAGGATTCTTATTATTTTTTATTTGTAATTATTTTTTTTGCACTATTTATATGTAAGCTTTTGGGATACTTTTACTTGATTGTAATTGTGTTTTTAAGACCGGCCACCCTAAAGTGGCATAATTGTAATTTTGTGGACATTTTAACCCTAACGGGAGTAAATATAAATACTTTTTTAAGTAGGATTTTAAGGGAGCTTTTGAAAATTTCAGAATATATACTTCATGTGTGAGGGTTAGGGTTCATTTGAAATCCAATTGCTCTTATCAATTTCAACCCAAAAATTGAAATTGTGGTGAGTGGCATTAAAGAGAATTGTGAGTAATATCAATTCTCTTTGTTGTATTTTTCCTTTTCATCATTAGTGAGTCATATCTAGGGTTGATTAGGATTCTTCTTAATCTAAATTTGATTTCATTTGTAACCTCTTTGTAATGATATAAGATTGATTGGTTTTAGTATTTGTTTTAACCATCAATTTTGCTTTACTTTATGGCGTGGATTGGCATTATTGTGAAGGAAGGTCATGTTTTTTTTTTTTTTTTGTTGATGAATGGAAATTCTCTTGGAATTTAAAGTTGATTTAGTGATTAAATTGAGGATTTTATCATTGTGATTTTATTTCCTTGAAGTTTAGCATTTCGGATCAACTTAAATAATTAAGGTCACTCAATATTTGTTACCCTTTTGAACCAGATTTGATCTCATCTTTTAAGGATTGTAACTTGGTTCATTTGCATGTACCTAAGCCCCCTTTTAGGCACATCACCTTTGTTAAGTTAAGATCACTCATGGTTGGATTGCAATTTTCTTACTAGTCGTTTTGTAAATCTTGTTAGAGACAATCCTGATTTGTGGAGCTTGCTTTTGTTGTTGAACATGAATTTGGCTATAGGATAAGTAGGAGATGGGTTTAGGTGGAGAAGAAATAGGCTATTCAGCTTGTGTATGAAAATTGAGAGAAGTTTGACAATGACCTCCCTAAACTTTTAAATGCTATAAACATTACAAATCCTAAAACACGGATTGATTGGCGGTGCAGCAGATCAACTACCTCGAGGTATCTACTCTTAAGTAGGTTTTCTAGGCATTCGGGCTATGCATTACAGCGTAGAGTGACAACTTATGGTGTCAAACAACAAGCCATGATTGCTTCTAAAATGATAACAAGTGAAATGTTGTACTATTGGTAATGAAACATAAAGTAATTAATAAGTTAAAGGTAGTGTACCTCTCCATCCTAAACAGCTTGTGATTGATGTCCCTCTTATTGCATTAAGATTGAAAGATCAAAGAGTTCAAGCTCAATTTATTATGCAAAAAAAATAAAAAAATATTACCATTAATATCCAAATAATTTTACAATAGTATTTACAATAACATACAAAGATATTACATTTATAATTAATACAAAAAAATTTTATAATTAATTAATGACATATTAACAACTAATTACTGCTAATTAATATTTAATTAATAAAAATTTAATTTTATAACTATTTCTACAATAACACACAAATATATTACATTCACAATCAATACAAAATTTTTTACTAATTAATTTTCTAACAATTAATTAACAATATATCAATGACTAATTACTGTCTAATTAATGGTTAATTAACAGTAACTTAAGTTTATAATTACTTTTACAATAACACATAAACATATTACATTTATAATCAATGTAAAATTTTCTACTAATTAATTTTCTAATGATTAATTAATAACATATTAATGACTAATTACTCTTAATTAGTGGTTAGGTAACAAATTAATTTTATAACTAATTTTACAATAACACACAAAGATATAACATTTATAATCAATATGAAAATTTTCCTCATTAAGTTTCTAATGATTAATTAATGACTAATTAACAACTAATTAATGAGTAATTAACAATTACTTTTACAACAATTTTCATAATAACAAATGAAGACCTCTTATTTACAAAAAATACCAAATTCTTAACAAATTCATTTTGTAATGTTAATTAATGATATATTAGTGACTAATTCATTACTGATTAACGATTAATTAACAACTATAAGTAAATTAATAAAAATAGTAAAGTATAAACGATTGCATTTAATTTTTTATGCATTGAAAAAAAAGTAATATAATAGGAAAAAAAATAATTTTTTCTCTGGAAAAGCGTATTGAAATATAGCTTCACTGAAGAAGTTGGAAATTTTTTTTGTAGATATTCCTACACACATAGATATAGAAGCTAAACTAGCTAAAACATAAATTAAGAAAACAAAAAGTTTGAAATTGTGAGGAAGAAGACTGGAAGAAGAAATTGAAATGTTTGATAATGAACACATGCACCGAGAATTTGCATTTATATTAAAAACTATCGATGCAAAATTATTTTTTTTTCTACATTTGAGTTCACATGTTTTGATATTATACAAATGTATAGTATCATTTTATAATAATTTTTATAAGTTTGTAATATCACTTTGTAATAATTTTTAAAGGTTTGTAGTATTTTATTATACTATTGGATGGTGGGAGATAATGCCAAAAATATTTTGCTTAGTAATTTACTAAAGGCATAGCACCTTCAAAACAAATTGTATCGTGGGCGTGGACCCAATCTGCACATTCAATTTTGCAAAGTTTAGCAAAACTGAAGATGCATACTAAGTTTGTGCTTTTAAAACTTTTTTTTTGAATAATTTTTCTAATTATCTTATTTCGCAAATTTTTTTTATAAAAAAATAATATTTGAGTGCATACCTTTGCTAAAAATGAAAAAGAGAAAAAAAAAAGGAAAATTTGGATTTTTTTTTTACGAATACTTTCTACTTGAGTGAAAAGCAAGAAGAGGATTATTTTGAAATTATTGCTTTAATGAAAATATTCTCATGGCAATGGAGAAAACACCTACATAAATACGTTCATTGTTTGAAAATATTAAAAAATAAAAATAAAAGAAAGCTAAAGCAGAACTCATGATATTGGATTTTCAAAACCAAGAACAAGAAAAAATTAACTAAAACCATGAAACGACTCACTAGAGATAATTGATGTTTATTCCAGTAGGCAGAAGCGTTTAGTTATGTCAAATCACAAGATAGTTTTTTATTTTTCTTTTTCTTTTCTTTTTCCATATATGTTAAGATTGATTGCCTACTTTACATATGAAAAGATTAGATTATATATATATCAAATCCACAGCCACGAGAATTCATTGATATTTTGCTAATAAGAACAGGAATCTGGTAAAGATTAAAAGATATGGAAGCCAGAGAGAGAGAGAGAGAGAAATGATATATACGGGGCTGTTATATATATATTATAAATTTGCTTTTAAAAAGACTTTTGCATCCCACACTAACTCATACTCTCTATATTCTTCAATATCTGGCACATTTAAGTTTCTTTTTTTAAATGATTCCATTTATCATGTGACTCCAACATACGAATTTGTTTAAGCAAACAGATTGTAGGTATATAATCGGCTAGTTTTTATGTAATTTTATAATATAATTAATATTTAACATCTATATTAATAAGGGAAAAATAACCCCCTATATTTATGGGTTTGTAATAAATACTCTAATTTCGAATTCAATTTTGTTGATTTTCAACAATAACAAAGTTAAATCAAACTTTTGATCATATTAATTTTTTTATTTTTTTACTTTTTGTCAACTGTTTGTTGGCGTGCCGCCTTGGTGAATAAGCACACAGTTTTATTTCTGTTCAATACGAGACAAAAATAAATCGGGAAACAATTGAATTTCGGATTGAATAAGAACAATAATAATAGTAGGTCGTAATGGTGGATCGCCCAGTCGACCTTTGACTGGTTTGCTTTATAAAATGTTTACAAGACTACTTTGACTTCGTAATGACATCTATTCAATTCCGGTGATTGCATGAAAATTAATTATAATTACCTCGGTTATTTTAACCATCCACAAAAAACTTTTGTACAGTTGCTTTAAATTTTATGTTGGTAATTTCACTCAAGAGTTCATAAAAGTACATAATAATGTTTGTAGATATACTTTAGTTTATTACAAAGTTCTAAGATCTATAAAGAGCCTAAAAATTTGCGAAAGTCTCTTCGATGTTTGTATTATTATTATTATTATTTTGTTGCCCAGTTGGTTGTTTGCAATTGAAGTTAAAATTTTCATGTTTAACTTTCCATAACATAGCTTAGAGTTCATAATTCCTAATTTGTAGTTAAATAGCCCCTTAACCTTTCGTGAGTTTGCTTTCGGTTCATAATTATAGTAGAAATTTATAAAAGGCAATAGGTTCATAACAATACTGTATGTTTGTCGTAATTTCACATTAAATTTCATAAATTCAGTTCAATTATTAAGGGATTCTTTTCCATAATATATGCCTACATATCATAAATGCTAACAAACTCGTAAAATCACTTTATAAAATATACTTATCTTTTAAGTAATCTAGAAGCACTAAAAAATTTGTAAGTTCATTTTTAGTTTGTAAAAATACTCTATAAAAGTAAGTTATTTTAAATTATCTTAACATTGAAATCGTTAAGAACAATTCGGAATTTACATCATTTTATTTTCGCTAGATTTACTTTTAAGTTCTTTTTTTTTTTCAAGCTTGTAAAAGTTTAAAAAAAATTATAAATTATTTGCACCTTTTTACTATTTAAAAGCCACTCAATTTTTTTTTTTTTTTGTATAGAATTATTATAATAAAGTCACTTAAAAGTTTGCAAATAGAATTAAAAACCCTTTTTTTGGATGAGAGAAAACATAAACAAAACTATTTTCCTAGAATAATTTGCTCTCCTTATCAAGTATTCTCCTACATCTGCATGCAATATCATTAGCCATTAGGCTTCTTTTCTTTGTAATTGCCATTGCAAGCGAAGGGTCAAAATCCGAATTTGAACGCGAGATAAAATAAATATGGTTGATTGGTCAACAACTACGGTGAAGTCGACCGTTTGAAGACAACCTAAGTGGGTTGGGTATGGGTATTTATCCGTCAAAAGTCAACAATCTTTTGTCGTGTTTAAAGGGCTATAAAAGGTAAAACCCAAACGTGCATAATCCATATACGTCAGCACGGCCTAGGTCAATTACTTGAGAAATATATTTCTTGATTTTTTTTTTTAAATGAGTTGAGTTAAAAACAATATATTACTAAATTCGATTTTGACTCGTAATTTCAAGCTTCAAATTAGTTGAAACTTAATTGAACTTGTAGTTTTTAAGTTTAGATTTTACTTGAAATGACATACAATAAGTTTGAGTTTTAACTCAAATAAGTTTATTTAATTTTGAGTAAAAGTCAAGTTATCTAAATATTATTTTTCTTTTAATTAAAATAATATTAATATCTAAATTCTATTTAAACTCGACCAATATATAAATTGCCTTGAATTTGATTAGATTAACAAAGTTAATCAAATTAAATATTATAAATTTAAATTCAATTAGATGAACCACTTAATTAACTGGTTTAAGCTCGGATTCAATTCTACTGCAATCGAATTGAACTAAAATAAGAGTTTAATATACAGCCCAGGTGAAACTATTCAGAGTAGCAGCGGGATGTGGAATCTGTTGTGTTTTATTTAACATCATATATCATCAATTAGCCTTAGCATTCAAAATGAGAGATTCTTTTGGAATACCATACCGCAAATATACTGTTGTGTTTTATTATCTTCAAATTCTTATAACTTTACTGGGTAGGAAAAAAAAAAAGAAAATCTAATTGATTATAACTTTTTTATTTGACGATTGCTATTAGTTAGGAGAAAATCCAGTCAAATATATATATATTTTCTTTTGTTTAATGCATGTTATAAACTTTTTTGTTTTTTTTTTTTTGGTTAAAGCATATATGATATATGTATCATAGCAGAAAACAAAAGAGTTCATACGTCATTTAACAAGTACTATTTACATCACAACACATATTTCCATAGCAGTTGCATGAGTCCATTTGCAATAATTAACCATATCCCATATTATCTTGCATCAGCTCTGACAAAATGTCCAGAGGACTAACGAAAACATACGCTGTCTCCATCCACTTCTTACATCATACCTGCTAGAAAGTTAACTACACTGTTTATTTCCCTTGAATTGATATTGTTTGATTACATGAACATAGTTAAGCCTTTAATTGATATTGTTTGTTAATAAAGAGTAAGCAACAGTAAAATCTGTATTAATTTCTATATTATGGAAAGTAAGTTGGATGCATATTTTGAGTCCCCAGTATACTTCTCAAAGCTCCCCAGCAAGGATCTCAATTTTTCCCTTTTTTTTTTTTTCTTTGGCACAACCATCCAGTTTCTTGGTGGGAGATTCCATCATAAATTTCTTAACTCCATCTGATAAACTATCCTCTACTATGAACTGCAGTCAGCTTATCCTTATTTGAGCTGAGATATCATTCAATTCTACCATGAGATTCTTCCATTAACCAATACATTTCCGCCAAACAAACAAAAAGGTTTGTCGATACCCCGAGTCTCTCTCGAGAGGTTTTTCTAATCATAATTGAAGTCCTAAGTTGCACATTTCCCATGGTGTTTATAGCTATATTAATTTTAAAACAGGCAAATGAAACTGCGGGGCTACACTACCGTCTAGGACAACTGCCCTTCTTAACCCTAGTTTTACTCTGTGAGGCTATTTTGTTATTCCAAGACACTTATTTTGAGGCAGCGGACTCGAATCACATCCAGTTGTTAGCACCGGGGGAATTTTGCTTGTCATTGCCTTTCCCACTTTCCCAGACTAAGGCATCGGCCAATAGCTCATGTTAGACACTGTGAGATTTTGTGTATCATACCCATTGCTCAACAACACTGGACGTAGCTTCTACCGTGTTAGAGACTCTGAGATTCTTGCTTTTGAGTTCACCCATTATCGAAACCCAAAAACCTGGTTCTTCGTCGCCAAAGAAGCCGTTTTACTCGCAACGTTTATATGTTATATTCTTTATCCCTATGCCATTTGGTTCCATTCCTCACCAAAAGAATTAGCTGAGGAATTCAAGCTTCATTACGACATTATTAGGATATTAAACAATAAGTCATTAAGATACCAATTGGAAAGATTAAGAACATAGTTAGAATGTTTATTAAGAAACCAATGGAATTTACTCAATAAACAAGACACAATTAAAAATTTTTTCTTAGATTCCTACCATACACATATAATTTACACCATATACTTTTTTTTGAATCTTGCTTATATTAGTAAAGAAATTATCATTTCACTTTACGTAAGATCCTATGAACTTGATAACACTAAAGTAGTTTTCGTCAATAGGCAAATCTTGATTTTAGGTAGCTTATAGTGTAGTTAGATTTTTCACATTTTCGCCCCCATCCTCTTAAAATACCATATCCTAGGTTCTTAGACTTCATTTGTTAGAGAGATCCCTTGGAAGCTGATTCAAATCCACAAATGGTTAGACTATTGTAAACAATAAAAGGAGACCTTTGCCTTTTAGTCTTATGCAAGGGAAATTGTTATAAAGAGAACTTGCCTGAAAAGTAGTAAATTGCCAAACCCAATTGCTTAGGTCTTCCTCACGGGCTAATGTTCTCTTTCTAACAATTAGATTTGCTTAAGGTGCTATTGTAGCATTACTGGTCTGGTCCATCCGTTGTGAGAGCCGTGATCTATAGTTCAGTGAGGATCAAACATTATCCACAAGGTTGTCTTCCAGAGAAGCTGATCTCTGTTTTGCATTTCCGTTTGAGAAAAGTAATGAGACTTACAACCACAAGTTGGATGTCCGTACCCTTCTATTTACTACATTCTTGTCAAGCCTTGCATAATACACATTCATTAGCAAAAATTGCATCTTAAGGTACCTCTCTAACTTAAAAAGGTTCAATCAGCTCTCCTTTTCTATATCCAGTAAAAATCTAAGACCTACACATAATAGAGGGATGGGTGTAGCGGCTCCATGTTTAATGACCCTACTTTTAAGAAAGAGTAAAGGTATGCCATTCACTAAGATTTTCAAAATCCTCAAGTTACTCTTTTATCAATAGATCTAAGTGCGGAAAACTGGCTTAAGGTCCTTTAATCTCTCTTGTATATGAAACTTTCTCAAATCACTAACCATCAAATTTCCTTCTTTTTTTCTTCCTATGCAATAGTCTGAAATTACATTAAGTTGATTATCCTTTCATAACCCTTCTTAAATGAATAGCATTGAGCTAGTTGTTTGTGACAAAGGTTTAAATTTTTTACTAACTTTCACAAATTTTGAAAGAGCCAATGCAACCACTCAATTGGTGTGATTGCTTAATCAAGAGGTTGCTACTAGATTAAGCATTGGTTTGATTTTTATTTGAGAATCCCTTAATTTAAAGGTTAAATGGAAACTTGGTAATGATTGAAATATCTCCCTACATTTCCTATAAAATAGTATTGGTCTTTTTCAAGTGCTTATGGCATGTATGAACTAGTTAGGTGAAACAAATTTCTGCACTAGGTAATGTTCCCAGGTCCTCAAAGCACGCACCACCGAATAAAATTCTTTGTCATAAGTGGACCAATTCCGCCTAGACTCACATAACTTCTCACTGAAAAAGGCAATGGGCTTCCTTTCCTAAGATAGCACCACTCCTATTCCCACCCCACTTGCATCACAATCGACTTCAAACAATTTATCAAAGTCAGGTAATGCAAGGAACTGGAGCATTGCACAACTTTTCTTTTAACAGCCCGAAACTACTTTCAGCTTCATCACTCTACTGGAACTTCCCTTTCTTCAGGCACTCGGTCATAGGTGCAGCAAGGGTGCTGAAGTGACGAATAAACCTTCTATAGAAGCTCGCTAGTCTCAAAAAACTCCTCAAAGCACTTACGGTGTTGGGAATGGGCCATTCCCTAATAGCTTTTACTTTCTCATCATCCACGGTAATTCCATCACCACTAACGACAAAACCCAAAAACAACAATCTCCTAGAGAGGAATACACACTTCTTAAGATTCACAAAGAGCTTGTTCTCCCTCAGAACATTTAACACTTCCCTCACATGATCGATGTGTTCCTCCTCAGTTTTGCTATAGATCAGGATATCGTCAAAGTAAACTACGACAAACCGAGCAGAAAAGGGTCTAAGTACCTGATTCATAATACGCATGAAGGTGCTTGGGGCATTACTGAGACCAAAAGGCATGGCCATCCATTCATATAGGCCTTCCTTAGTTTTAAAGGTCGTCTTCCACTCATCTCCTGGTCGGATCCGAATCTGATGGTAACCACTTCTCAGATCAATCTTGGAAAAGAATTTGGCCCCACTCAAGCAATCTAGCATGTCTTCCAGCCTTGGTATCGGGAATTTATAGCCGATGGTAATTTTGTTGATTGCTCTGCTGTCGACACACATGCGCCAATTACCATCTTTCTTTGGGGTCAACAAAGCAAGCATTGCGCAAGGGCTCATGCTCTCCCTGATGAATCCCTTCTGGAGTGGTTCTTGCGCCTTTCCCTGCAATATTTCCGTCTCCTTTGGGCTCATCCTATAATGTGGAAGATTAGGTAGGTTAGCTCCTGGAATCAAATCAATATGATGTTGGATATCCCTCATGGGAGGTAATCCATCGGGTAGCTCCTCAGATGTTATTTCTCTAAACTCCTCCAGTAGCGCCTTCACACTGTCTGGCAACTCCTGGTCACTACTCTGATCTTCCTCCACAAACATCACCTGTCGGACAACTAATGCATGGATTGTATGCGTCTCCTTAATTGCTTCCCCCATCTCCCTCTCAGATTGGGTGATAGTGAGGAAAGAACGCCCCTCCGTTTTAGAAGTTTTAAGGCGGTGAGATGTTTTGAGAGGTAGGAGAGTGAACTTTACCCTATCCTTCTCTAACCGGTAAACATTCTCCCTTCCTTCGTGTTTGGCATCAACATCAAATTGCCAAGGTCTCCCAAATAGAAGGTGGCATGCGTCCATGTCCACGACATCACAATAGACCTCATCTCTATACTTCCCTATAGAGAAAGGTACTCTGCATCGCTCGGTGACTTCTATTTTCTCAGCCGCTTTAATCCACCCAATGGTATATAGATTCGGGTGTTTTTCAATCGCCAAATTCAATACTCTCACCGTTTCCCTACCAATGATATTCTCGCAACTCCCGCTATCCACTATCAAGTCAAACACCCTACCATCAACAGTACATCTAGTCCGGAACAACTGATGTCTTTGGGACTTCTCATCACACTTCGGTGCCAACATCAACTTCCTAATGACATATGTTTCCTCATCATCTCCATAACCATCATCACTATAAAGCTCATCCCCTCCATCCGGTTCACAGCACACCTCCTCATCCTCCTCTCTATTAAGAACATTAATAGGTCTCCTACTGGGGCACTCATTGGAACGATGACCCGGTTGGTTGCACCTATAGCACTTTCCCATAACTGGTTTAGCATAGGGATTGTTTTGCTTAGGTGCTTCCCTATTTTCCATTGGTCTCCTACTTGTTCCCCTTTCTTCTCTCTTCTCATTGCTTCCGCCTGGAGCTTCCAGGACAGCCTTCCCTCTATCCGTACCTACGGTACTGAATCCTTCGTTCTTAAACCTTCAGTTACCTCTATCAAACCTACTGGACTTTTCTTGTAGCATCATCTCTGCTCGAAGGGCCATGTTTTTCGCCTCATTGACGTTGCACAAAACATGAACCCTTATCTTCTCCTTAATTTGCAGCCTTAGTCCATCCAGGTATCTAGCCACTTGCTGTCCTTCGCTTTCCCTAAGGTCGTTTCTCTCAGCCAACCTCATGAACTCCGTCGTATATTCATACACTGTTCTCGGGCCTTGTCTACACTTCTAGTATTGTTGGAACAATATTTGTTCGTAGTCAGGAGGCAGGAAATCCCTTTGGATCAATTTCTTCATTCTATACCACGTTTGCACCGGTTGCTTTCCTTCTCTATATCGCCTATTCTGCAATCTCTCCCACCAAGCCAAAGCCCCTCCTTTCAATCTACATGCCACTAACCTCACCCTACGATTCTCCGGCACCTCCATATAATCAGAGAAACGATCCACTTCTGCCAGCCAATCTATTAAATCCTCGATGTTCAAATTACCGTTAAAAGAAGGTATATCTACCTTTAATTTGAATTCGCTGGTATCTCCCTGATCGTAGCCCTGGCGATTCCGGCCATAACCACCTCCACCGTATCCTCTCCGCTGTGGTTGCGGGTTTCCGACCAGCCAATCATCTTCCTCCTTAGAATCCACATCATACTCTTGGACTCTTCGATTCGCAGCGATAGGTCTGTTGATCGGAACACCAAGAGCAGGGTTTGCCCCGGGTCGTACTCCCCTAACGTCTCTATCCCTGTTTGTATTGGTTCCCATTGCGTCAAAACGCTCCACCAAATCATCAAAATGCTGTTCGAAGTGTCGGAGTCTCTGATCCATGGTATCCAACACTACCCTTTGAGCCTGCACTTCGGTTCGCAGAGTTTCCACATCCCGAGCAACGTCCGGAAAGTGACCGCCTCCTAAACTTCCGTCACCTGACATCTCCACAGGAAATTTTCCTTGCTCTGATACCAACTGACGCAGCGAGTTAGCATAGAAAGCTTAGAGAATCACTCAACGAATGAATCTCTCAAACAAACAATGGTTGCGCACAACCACTAAAGGCGAGAAGTCTCTCACGAAATGTATTTCAAGAATAAAATAAGACGTAACCCTAACATCACTACAAAAAGATTTATATACTCTCCTAAAATTATAAAAAGGAAAAGACGAATCTTCGCGTACACGGTCTAAGGCACGGTCGTGCTTCGACCCGTGTTGGACTCTGTGACATTGGTTATTCGATGCCCCTGGTTGAGACACAGCCGTGCTTCAGGCCGTGTTAGGCACTATGGGGATTTGCTGTTCAATACCCCTACTCGAGACACGGCCGTGCTTCAGGCCATGTTAGACACTGTGAGATCTTGTGGTTTGATATCCTTGCTCGAGACACGGCCATGCTTCAAGCCGTGTTAGACACTGTGAGATCTTGCGGTTTGATACCCTTGCTCGAGACACGGCCATGTTTCCGGCCGTGCGCAGAACCCGTGCTCCCAACCGTATAATCGCTTCTTGTATCCCCTCCATCACTGCTGCTTCCTACTATGAACATTCTATTCATTGCTTAATCTCCTTATTTGCTGCTGCAATGATTCATTCCATTCAATTCTACCATGGAGAGTTTCATTCCTATGTAACCATACTTTCCGGACCATGAAAGCAAAGACAAAAAGGTTTTGGTGGATGAATCTCCTCTGGAGTCCTTTCTCTTCGAGAGGCGGTTTCTTTTAATCCATATTCGAATGTCCTCCGAAGGTTGCACATTTTCCCATGGCGCTGTTTCCCATAGGCAATATGTATTGTTTAAAACAGGGCATCAATGAAAACATGTTTCAAGTCCTCATCAACATACCCGCATCTTGGACAAACTGCATTATTAATCCTACTACGATTTCTTAAATTTGCTGCTGTCGGCAGGCTATTTTGTTGAACTCTCCAAAGACTTATCTTAATTTTTTGGGGCAGCGGATTCTTCCGAATCCACATCCAATTTATATCAGCCAGAGAGGGAATACTTCTTGCTTGCGTCATTGCCTCTTTCCGATCTTTTTTCCGAGGACTAAGAGCAATCGGACCAATATTCTCAATAAGAATAGATGACATCTGGAATCCGATTTTGTTATCATCCCATTTGTTTTCCTCAATCCAACAACCTGGAACTGATAAAGTCTCTGCTACCATAGTTAGAGGACTCTGAATTCTTTCTCTAATTATGAAGTCTCCCACCCATTTATCAAACCAAAAACTGGTAACTCTATCGTTCCCCAAAGCTATAGCCGTTTTATCTCGCAAGAAAGTCTGATGATGTTATATTTCTTTATAGACCTATGCCATTTTGGTTGGAACGACATATTCCCTCATTCCAATATTTATGATATTTAGCCTTGAAAAGTGAAGTTCATGAGGCTTTCATATAGAGATATTATCAAGTCATTATAGGATATCCAATCTTGGAACATGATTTAAAACCTTATAAGGTTTAGAATCAGATTTTTAAATTTTAAAAAACTCAATAAATAAATAATATATTAATAATAATATTTATTCTTAAGCTATATAACCCATACACATACACTATATAAGTTTTACACCATATAATACATTTAATTTTTAAAATTCATTTATATATAAGTTAGTAAGTATAATTTTTATCTTATTTAACTACTTTTTACTCTATGTCCTTATGGGATTCATAACACTATAGGGTTAGGTTTTGGTAATAGAAGCAAAAATTCTATAAGGTTTCTATAAGATTTTAGGAAATAGTAAACTATATAGTGGTAGGTTATGATTTTATAAAACCCATCCTGGTTACATCCCTAGTTTCACCTCCTATCCTCTTTCCAAAATACCTTCTTTATTTCTAGACTTCAAATTTGTTAGCATGAGATCGCCCTGTTCTTTAGAACAGCTAGCTTCAACCATCCTACCCAATGTGTTTTATGCCTTTGCTCAAAACCATTCCATAGGAATACTCTATGTGATCTATTCTAGTTTATCAAGAATTTGTTCTAGTAAAGATGATACTTGCCTGTAATAAGTAGGTAAAGCTTCCAAAACCGACTTAACTAACATAGCTCTCCTAATTGGGCTTAATGTTTCTGCTTTCTAACAACTTAATTTCTTTTAGGCTTTTTCAACAATAAAGTTTGGTTGTGTCACTCTCGATTTTAAACCTTGATCTAAAGGATACCACAACATTAGCTAAAAGAAAGAATTGTCTTGAAGCCAAGAAGCTACGATATCTCTTGTTTTATGTCATTTGTGTTTTGAGAAAAGAAAATTGTAGATTTTTCTTTACTAGACCAAAGAGTTTTGAGAAATCTTCCACTACCCTTCTAATTGTACCTACATTTTCTTTGTCAGCCTTTGCTAATAGCACAATATCATTAGCAAACATAATATGCAAAAATTTTAAGGTATCCTCTCTAACTTAAAAAGGTTTCCAATGGCCTAAGAGCTCTTCCTTTTCTATACTCTAGCTAAAAAATTCTAGACCTAAAATAAAGAGGTATGGTGATAGCGAGTCTCCTTGTCTAATACCCCTACTTTGTAAGAAAGCAAGTAAAGGTATACCATTCACTAAGATGTCAATAAAACTAGAAGATATACATCTTTTAATCAATAAGATCTAAGATGAGGGAAAACAAAGGCTTTGAAGGGCCCAATAAATATAATCTCATTCTATGTATATCATAAACTTTCTCTAAATCTAAGTTTACTAACCTTTATCCAAATTTTCCTTCTTCTTTTTTTTTCCTATGGAAATAGTGCTAAATTTCTTACATTAAGATTATATTATCTATTCTTTCCTTCTTGGAATGAAGTTAGCTTGAGCTGGATGAATAAGATTATGTAGCAAAGGTTAAATTCTATTCACTAAGACTTTCCACAAAATTTTGGAAAGAGCAATGCATAACTCAATTGGTATGTATTGCTTAATCTAAGAGGTTGCTACTTGTTTAGGATTAAGCACCAATTGGTTTTGATTTATCTTATTAGGAGAATCGTCTCAATTAAAAGGTCTAAGATAAAATTGGTAATTGATTGCCAAACTATCTCCCAACTTTTCCTATAAAAATAGGTATGAAGGCCATCTTTTTCTAGTGCTTTCCATGGCTCTATGTTATGAACTAGTTTTAGGTGAAACAAATTTGACCTCTATATTTCTTTTCCCAATGAATATGCAATATTTAAACTTATCCTTACATTGTCAGTCATTTTGAATGATATATTTTTTTTCCCAAATAAACTCGAGATAATAAGAGCAAATATCAATTGGTCATGGAAATAAGTTAGTCATTCACTCAAGGGAAAAAGAAACTTTTAGTCATTAACGTTTATTGTTCATCTAATTTTGTATATAAGTCTTCAATCTTACAAAAATAGGATTAAAATTTTTTGTCGATCTTGACTAGCCTGAGTTTGTTGACTAAGGTAGTCAGGATATGAACATTTTTTGTAGCCCCTATTATTACTTTTATTTTTTTTGTTATTTTTATTATATTATATCATTAAATATATTTAATATTATTTTTATTATATTATGTAAATAAATATATTTAATAGTATTATTTTTTAATTTAATTATTATAAACCAATTTAAAATTGACACATGTCATAAATAGATAGAAAACTTAATAGATTTGAAAAAAAAATCTTTTTTTAATAAATAAAAAAATTGATAATATATCATGTATAGAGTAAAATTGATAAATAAAAACAAATAAAAATTAAACATACATATACCTTCGTATTAAGAAAATTATTATAAATATTTATACATAATGAAATGTTCTCTGTTTATGGATTCTACCCAACAATATACATGACATATTACTTATAATGAAATCTTTAAAGAATAACGATAAGGACTTCATAACAATGCCATGTGAGACAGGGCACGCAAGATAGTGGTGCTTACTTAATCCCATTAAATTATCTCTAAAAGGTTAATCCCTTCCAGATGATTGAACGCCCTCAATTATAAACCAATGCATTAAGCTTTACCTAGAACTAAGCAAACCATGGGACGGGATCCAATATGCGAGGGTGCAGTGCAGTTGATTACTTATTATTCTATAGAAAAAAACCAAACCATCGATTTTGACTCGATATCATTTCAAATGCAGTTAACACAGTAGGATCCAGAATCTTGATCTCAATTATTTTGTCAACGCTTTACCTCTTTGCAAACTTCTTCCACTTCAATTTTTCTTCTTCTTCTTCCTTTTCTTTTTCTTTTTTTCTTTTCATATTTTTATGGACTCAACTAATAGATATTATATTTATGTTTGCTTCCCACAACATGCCAATGTTTGCTTGAATCAAAATCTTACTATTCTATCTATATACCAAAGTCTTATAACGGTAAGTGATGATAACATGTATCATCAATAGGCACCATTACATAATGATGGCTAGTAATCACCACAAATGTCAATGAGAAACAACTCTCTCTTTTAAAAAATAGAAATAATTTCCCCCTTTTTTTATTGACATGATTAACTGCAGGCATCAGTCATAATCTGTAACTAGTTTTTTTTTTTTTTTTTCATCTAGTTAAAAGTATTTTATAAATATAAGCATTTAAGATTATTAGGATAACATTTGACAATTCTAAAGTTTTTATTATTAAAATATTATAAGGAATTTTAGAAAAAGATTGGACATTCATACAGCATAACCTTAATTTGGGTCAAATCTAAACCATTGACACACATTTAGGGTTTTTCTGTTGGATTCCAAATTTAAGTCGACTTAGGGACAAACCACGAACTTTCAGTGATCAATTCGGTAGTGAGTGGTGCGAATCCCTGCTCTGTTCGAGGCAACTTCTCCGCAGCTCTCTGCAATTGTCCATCAATGGTTTCATTCTTCTTCTTATAATAGGAATATACCGAGTACATTTCAAGGGAATATTTTTTTATTTTTTAGACAATTTTCCAAGGAAATATTTCATAGCAAAATATGGTCATATTATTATCACGCATCAAGTCGAATCACCCTTCTCGAAGTGCATGCCGCAATTTAGTGTTGTTAAATACTTTTTTTTTTTTGAAAAAAAAACCTTTTAAAATTCAAAACAAAATTACAATTCAAACTTGTAAACGTTACTATTCCATTTGAGTGTTTCGTATTTTAACTATTTTATTGGAACACTCTCCATTTATTGTATCCTATTTAAGTCTTCTGTCTTTCTAGATTTTTTTTTTTTTTAAAAAAAACGAAGAGGCTAGAAAAAGTCTCTCTGTATGACCACTAATGATTTCCTTTTATGCAAGTATGGATCCATGTCAAGTTAGCCGGTGTCTATATTTTTTTAAATTGTTTTGGAAATATTGAAAATTTAACTAGAAAAACGGAAGATTAAAATATTTAAATAAAAAAATATAATTTAGAGTACTTGAATTGAAAAGTTAAAATAGTCAAACATGAATATTATTTTTGCAATTTTTCCTTTTGAAAATGGATTACATTTATATCACATTCAGTACATAGTAATCATTTAGAATAAAATGGATTGGAAGAGGATATAATGGAATGAAATAGAATTAGCAAAAAGATACAAATCCCTTCTTATATTTGGAATCGTTAATTTTATTCTTATATTATGTTTGGTCATATTATATTCAAAATAAAAAAGAACGTGTATATATTGGTATTTATTGAAGATAGCCTTAATTTGAGAATTTAATAAATATACATTGATGGAATTAAAAAATTATTTAAGTAAATATCATGAATGAAAGTGAAATGAAATCGTGACATTACCCCTTAAAAGTAGAATTGAATTCCCTAAATTTGAAATTGTCGATTTCAAAGAATTACGAGTTTGAGTTTCAAAAAGAGAAAAGGAATGAAACCTAAAATCAAATTACAATTCCATTCCATATTTATTTTTTATACCAAACATGGCAATAAGGAAGCTTCCCACCTTCTCTCCCAACTAATTAAAAAAAAAAAAAACTCCAAGATGTCTAAGCTTAAGGTTTGTTGAATCAATTAGCTACTATGAAACAATTCCATGAGAATTAAGAGAGACCATGAACTAGTCGAGATTGAAATAAAAGTAAATCAAATCAAACCAATTTAATTTAAGATAAATTATATTTTATATATCTATGTTTTTAACTGTTATTACTTTGTTTTGAACCCAAAAAAAAAAAAAAAAACTTTGCCACTATGTGTCTTTATTTTTATTTTTGACACTTTGCACTAATGTTTTATCTATTTGTCAATATTAGTCTATGAATACATATTAACCTTTAATTATCCTTGTAAACACCTCATTTTTTTCCCCTAATGGTCAATAATAATCAACAATAAACAATTACCAATTTTTTTCTATTTTTTCTCTAATTTGGCAAAAATAGGAAAAATATTCAAAAAATAAAATAAAAAGGAAAAATACGTCAATTTTGGAAAATAATTGCAGAAATGGCAATAAAAAAGATTATATAATTTTTATAAATTTTTGAAATTTTAAAAAATACAAAAAAAATTAAAAAATTGCATTGCATATATGCAAATTGCGAAAAAAAAAAAACGAGTAAGTGGGCTAGCCCAGCTGGTCCGGACCATGGCCTAAGGCACGCGGGAGAGGGTCAGGTCATGGGTTCGAAACGCAGGGGAGGCAGAATCCGCGTTTTGCAATTTTTCTTTATCACCTGGGATACGTGTCAGCAGCTGATTGGCTGGAGCGGACGCACGCGCCGGGTGCGTGATCATCTTCAACCTTCATCCGAGATCGCCGGCGAGGAGGAAAAATCGAATTTCGGCCGTTTTGATTTGATTTTTTGCACAAATCTTCAACTAAAATAAGATAAACATCATCCAATTAGAATCAAATCGCAACGAATTGATGGATTTGCACAAATCAGAGGGAGGTTTTAACCGCAAATTCGATTTGCTTCAATCGAAGGAAATCCGAGCTTATTCAGGTCGATTCCTCGCAGCTATAAATAGAGGATGAAGGCAGCAAGCATGAGCACGGATCAAAAGTGAGAAAAAGAGAGAAAAGAGAGAGAATCGAAGTCTCGCCGGAATTCTTCAACCCGCGACCGCCGATCGAGCTCGAAACCACCACCTAGAAGCGATCTTGAGGAAAACCATCTCCACGGTCAGGATCCCTATCCCTTAAAAGCTCGAAAGTCACATTTAAATGCCATAGAAAGCTATTGGAATGCCGTCAATGAGCACTCCCAGCCACCATGCCCAATCGACCCGACCCGACCCGCTTCGACCCAATCCGACCCGGATCCAAGTAAGTCGGATTTTTTTATTTTTTATTTATTTCTTATTTATTTATTTAGTTATTTTATATATTTTTCGAATTTCTATAGTTATTTATTTGTTATGAATAATTCAAAAATAGAAAAAATATTAGAATTTAGATTATTTTTTTTAGGAATTAATTTAGGATGAATAATAATAAGAATAAATGATTATAATAATAAATAATAAAAATGTGAAAATATATAAAGAAAATGATAAAAAATTAGAAAAAATAATAAAAATTTAGATTTTAGAATAGGATAGATAAATAATATAGGAGAAAATTTTCAATAAAAATTATAAAAAAATTAATAAAAATCAATAAAAAATTATAATATTAGAAATGGGTTGAAAAATAGAGAAATGAAATTTTTATCACTTAGAAAAATCATTTTCTAAAATAAATCCAAAATTGATTTTTTTTTTCTTTCTAAAACAATTATTTTTTAAAAAAAATCAAATGATCAAGTTTAGGCTTAGATTTTTAGAAAAAAATATAAAATGATAAAAACGTAAATCAAAAGAAATTCCATAATTAAAAATCACCAACACATTAAAATTTTTCAAGAAAAGCAAACTACGACAGGTTTGATCCTGAATAGCAGGTACGTAGGCACCCATTTAGGGCAACCCTAAAAAGAGTAAAAATCATTTTCTTAGAATAAGTTATTCAAAAACACAATGAAAAGACAACAAAAATAAATAAAAGACATTTTGGATAAGGTTTAGATTTAGGAGAATAGGGTGGTAACCTTAGGGTTTTAATAGGTTCGCCTTCGAATCCAGAAATTCTAGTTTTCCCTTTCCTCCTTTCACAAAAAACGAAAAGAGGAAATCACGCTGACTAGTGGTCCAAATTAGGGTTAATTTGCTCAATTAGTCCTAATTCAATTTTTCCCAACCATAGTTGAGTGGCGACTCCAAAATAAAACGAAATTCCTAACTCAATTCGAAGGTCTACATTGGATGAGCATAGGGTCTAGTATAGATCAGATTAGGAATGGGAAATCAAAAATTAGACTCGACAGGATGGCGACTCCGCTAAGGACCCTCTCTAGTAGGCTAGCCATCTGAATCTCCTCAAATCACTTTTTCAATGAATGTCTTTTTGGCTTGTTATACTATTGCTAACCTTTCAGGGATTTAACTAGATTTAGGATCAGTTATTTACTTTTGTTATTGAGTCTACATGCATATAATTGTGTGAGTAGATACGGTCAAACCCGGGCCACCTTAGGACCCTAAGATGGGGGCCATTGTGTAGGTTTCGGGCGAAGTGATATGATCACCGTTCGGGACTAATTAGGCTACCCCGCCCAATGCTTCGATATGGCTTGAGATCCATTTCTCCGAGAATGCGGAAGGCCATAAAGCTTGGGAACCTATTAGAACCTACCTATTTGCATACATGACATCATGGGTTGACAACTGATTGATGATGTAATACTTTTATTATGTTCATGGAGTTTAGATACATTTCCCTGTAATACTCTCATTGTAACATAGTTCTTGTTGTAATTAGAAATTTCTGTTGTAATAGATGGCTAGTTCCACAATTGACCGCCTCCTCCGCAAAGAGATCCGAGTTTTCAAACCTCTAGACCCAAAATTGGTACTGGACCACTGGTTCACCCTGTATAACCCAAAGGAGCAGGCCTTCATTCAGTAGAAAATAGGGCCCATTCTCTCATTATTGAAGATGGAGATGAACTTACTCTTGGTATGGGCCATGCTCCATCTATGGGAAATAGAGCTCGCAGCTTTCTTCATTGGGCCACATGAGATTACTCCTACCCTGGAAGAGTACATCCAACTTCTACAGGCTCCAGCACTAACCAACGAGGTGTATGTACCAGATCTTGAGGTCGGGCCAGCCGATATCTTCAGCAAACTCCTGGGTATTTGCAAAACAGCAATTAACAAGGTCCTAGTAGACTGTAATGGATACTGCATACAGATGGATAAGTTGGAAGCCTGGTTCATCGCCCGAGAAGATAATGGAGACAGGAAAGACATATTGTGTAGGGACCCTAAGAGTTATAGACAAAGAAGGGTGAATGCTTTCATCTTGACAGCCTTCGCCACCATACTCTTCCCCACTGGAACTTTCTATGTCCACTACCAAGTCGCAGAACTGGTGACCCAATTCTTGGAAGGAAAATCTTACATCCCGGCTCTATTGGCTGAATAGATTCGGAACTTAAACTTCGTCAAGAAAAAGGGCCACAAGATCCTCCACTCAAATATCAACCTTATCCTGATATGGTTTGTAAGCCACCTCAAGTGTTTTGGGCTGAACATGGTTCGGAAAACCTTGGCTCAACAAGTGGATCTTGTGGACTCATGCATAGAGAAGATAAAGCTGCCCGACGACCTTACCAGCCATAGTTGGGTAGAAGTGCTTAAAAGTTTCAGTGCTGACGACATATTGTGGATAGCCAGATGAAGTTGCTGCAACAAAGTTATCTTAACTTGCAGTAACTTTCAAGTTGTGCCTCTAATTGGTATCAGTGGATGTATAGGTTATCATCTCAACTTAATGGTCTGCCAGTTTGGTAGCATTCAAGACATAGTTTATCGGCCCTAGCTGGAAATAGTCACATTTGAGTACCAAGATCCGAATTTATTAGTAGTTGAGAAATTTGCTAAGCTAGTAGAGGTCAAAGTACTTTTGAAAGCCTGAATCGAGAGCTCGAATGTAGACCTCGGAGAGCTGGATGGCGAAGTAGGCAAACATCGAGCCACCAGGGAGTTTGTGATCCACCAGCTATATCAAACAAGGGAAAGAGCATGCCGGGTCCCAGATGTCACCTAACCTAAGCCAAACAGGGTAAACCCAAAACTGGAAATCTACCTAGAGCAGGTTAGAGCCTGAATGGAAGTATATTTTGAGGCTGCAGATTATAAAAAGGATATCTGGAAAGGCCAATTCAAGGAATCCGATCAAAGAAACAAAGCCTTAGAAGCTCAGCTGGAAAAGACCCAAGCCAGAGTCAAGGAATTGGAAGTTATCATCAATGGGAAATCAGAGTCTACGCAGCAGAAGACCAAGAGAATTAGAAAATAAATCTTTTGTACTTTTTCATTTTTTTCAAGTATTGAACTCCAAGTTTCCAGTATTAATAAAAATAAATTTTCAGTATTATGTCATCAATCAATTGTTGGCCCCTTTATTTTAGCACCCGTGTGACATATGCATCACATTTTCATGTATATATCATACTAAGAAAAAATGCGAACCAGGTATCAAAGATAGCTCCCAAACAACCAAACCCTCCAAGGAGCCCAATCTGCACTCGCTCAAAGACCAAAATGGCAAACAGTGATTATGCCATCTATAAAGAGACTGCCATACCCTACATCAGGGAAGACGGTTTCGAGGACTTTGGTCTCTAAACATTCAATGAGGTAAACATGGTAACTAGCAAGGAGAGCCATCAATTTAAGGAGGGACAGCAAGGGATGTTTGGACTAGGGTACGTTCCTACAGCCCAAGAAGAAGCACAAGCCAAAGGTGTCAGAGGCAGGAAGAAAGAGAAGCCAAGCCACACCCAGATGCGCATTCCACCCCTCCAACAATCATTCAAACAAGCAACTACCCTTCAAGAGCCAAGGATAAGTGAAAATGACGTCAGCAACGGGAGCCCAACCCCTCGCACGTCCAAACAACATCCAGCTCTCAATAATTGGTTCTATTATCCTATTGATAGCACTAGATTTCCTACCATCGTACGTCAGGGACATTTCGTGCAAGTAAGAAATGAAAACACTGATATCATTTTAAACACTGCTGGGTCAGCCGTTGGAGGCGATGTCCTTAACCATAAAATAATACAAGAAAATTGGCAAAAACATGAACAAAGTGGAATTTCAATCGATGAGCCAGTGGAGACAATAAATCTAGGAAGCGTTGAGAAACCTAAAAACCTCAAGATCGGGACCTATTTAATGGGGAATCGACATAATCGGCCCAATCACTTCGATAGCATCCAATGGCTACAGGTTCATATTAGTAGCCATTGATTACTTCACTAAGTGGGTAGAAGCTTCATCATATACCAATGTCACCAAAGGGTAATAGTCCAATTCTTGAAGAGGGACATAATAGCTCAATATGAAGTTCCTGAGTCAATCATCACCGACAACGGTACCAATCTTAACAACAAATCGATGACAGGTTTATGTCAACAATTCCACATAAACCATAGAAATTCAACTCCCTACCGACCTCAGATGAACGAGGCAGTAGAAGCAGCTAATAAGAATATCAAAAAGATCATCGAAAAAATGACAATCACTTACAAAGATTGGTATGAGATGTTACCATTTGCTCTCATGGCTTACAGGACCTCAATTAGAACATCTACTGGAGCTACCCCATATTCATTGGTATATGGTACTAAGGCATTCTTGCCAGTCGAGGTCGAAATACCATCATTCAGAATTCTATTAGAAACGTAGTTAACTGAATCAGACTGGGTGAAGAAGAGACTTAATCAGCTGAATCTGATTGATGAAAAAAGACTCATTGCATTATGTCACGGCCAGTGTTACCAACAGAGGATGGTCCGAGCATTTAACAAGAAAATAAGGCATCGATACTTCAAAGAAGGGGATTTGGTGCTAAGGAAAGTTCTCCCGAATGCCCAAGATTCCAAAGGGAAATTTACCCCAAACTATGAGGGTCCATATGTGGTGAAGAAGATATTATCAGGAGGTGCTCTGATATTGACTCAAATGGACGGTCCAGAATTGAGAGATCCCATTAATGCGGATGCTGTTAAGATATACTATCCTTAAGCCAAGGAATTGAAATTTTGCCAATGTTTATGAATGCTAATATTCAATACAAATTTCATTGAGTCTAGTCTTCATTTTTTACAAGCAAAGTTAATTTCTCTAAATGGTCGATAATTCCAATGAATTCTCATTAAAATAAACATTCCTAAACACATTACCCATCACTTAACCAATGAATGATAAACATTGAAATGATAATGAATCTCAATAAATTTTGTGATATAATTCTACCTACTTTTGAGCATTAAAACCCGGTGCATTAGTAGGATAGCACTACCGTCAAAAGAGCCATACGCATAAGAAAGGAAGCGCATCAAGATCTTCAACCCTGTGTTAAAGCAAGAGTAAGCGAAGCAGGAGCAAACCAGCACGAAGGTTCGGTTGTTTGGTTGCTATCCGCGATAAGTTGGTAAGCATATTAGAACAAATAACTATCATCCACATATCATAAAACATCTCTTATCAAATCATTTAACTCATTCAGTAGAAGCATTTTCAAAAGCATAGGTTAGTCAGCCCACAATATGGCACTTCCTTGAATACCTCTTCATAGGGTCAGCACATTGGGGCACCTTTCGAGACATGTCTTCCTACCATGAGTTAGTCAGCCCACATTAGGGCACTTCCCTAAACATTCTCTCTTAGGGTTAGCCCATAAGGGCACTTTTTGAGACGTTTCTCCCTGTATAGGTTAGTCAGCCCACAATGGGGCACTTCCCTAAATATCTCTTCTTAAGGTCAACCTGTAGGGGTACCTTTCGAAACATTTCCTCCCCAGGGTCGCGAGTCTAAGAAGACGCTTCCCACCATAGGTTAGTTAGCCCACAATGGGGCACTTCCCTAAATATCTCTTCTCAAGGTCAACTTGTAGGAGTACCTTTCGAAACGTTTCTCCCCCAGGGTCGTAAGTCTAAGAAGACGCTTCCCACCATAGATTAGTCAGCCCACAATAAGGCACTTGTCTAAACATCCCTTCAAAATGTCAGCCTATAGGGGCACCTTCTAAGGCATGTCCTCTTGCTATAGGTTAGTTAGCCCGAAAAGGGGGTACTTTCCTAGACACCCTTTCTTTAAGTTAGCTCACAGGAGCACTTTTTGAAGCTATCGATTAGTTAGCTCATGGGAGCACTTTTCAAATCTATCAGTCAGCTCAAAAGAGCACTTTCAAATCCATCGATTAGTTAGCTCAAAAGAGCACTTTTCGAATATATCAATTAGTCAGCTCATAGGAGCACTTTTTCAAATTGTCAATAATCGATTAGTCTGCTCATAAGAGCACTCTTCGGTGGTATTTCTCTTCAAATAGTCGCTAGTCTAGTTAGACGCTTTTGTTGACAGGTTGCCGGCTCATAAGAGCACTTCTTGAGACAATCTTTTCTTCAAGGTTGCTAGTCCGATAAGACGCTTCCTATCATTAGCTATTCCACTTACAATTACATACTCCCAAACAATCCTCAAGATGTTTCCTATCGCCAATTAGTCAACCCATATAGCACTTTTTGGGATGATACATTACTCCAGATTGCTAGGTTGTTTAAGACCATTTCCTAAGCAATGCTAACCATCAGAAAATACTCATGGGATTATTAGCTCATGGAGCATTTTCCTACTAGAGACCTAATTCCAAATAACCAACTAAACCAAGGCATTATCCATTCAGTCAAAAAGCCAAAAATGGCGTCTTTCTTGTCTTTGTAGTTAAGTTTTGCAAACTTTACTACAAAGAGGGGCAGCTGTAAACACCCCATTTTTGCTCTTAATGGTCAATAATAATCAACAATAAACAATTACCAATTTTTTCTATTTTTTCTCTAATTTGGCAAAAATAGGAAAAATATTCAATAAATAAATAATAGGAAAAAATATGTCAATTTTGGACAATAATTGCAGAAATGGAAATAAAAAGGATTATATAATTTTTACAAATTTTTGAAATTTAAAAAAAATACAAAAAAAATAAAAAAAATCGCATTGCATATATGCAAATTGCGAAAATAAAAAAATCGAGTAAGTGGGCTAGCCTAGTTGGTCCGGACCATGGCCTAAGGCGCACGGGAGAGGGTCAGGTCATGGGTTCGAAACGCGGGGGAGGCAGAATCCGCGTTTTTCAATTTTTCTTTATCGCTTGGGACACGTGTCAGCAGCTGATTGGCTGGAGCGGGCGCGGCACGTGATCATCTTCAACCTTCGTCCAAGATCGTCGGCGAGGAGGAAAAATTGAATTTTAGTCGTTTTGATTCGATTTTTTGCACAAACCTTCAACTGAAATAGAAATAAACATCATTCAATTAGAATCAAATCGCAACGAATTGATGGATTTGCACAAATCGAAGGGAGGTTTTAACCACAAATCCGATTTGCTTCAATCGGAGGAAATCCGAGCTTATCCAGCTCGATTCCTTGCGGCTATAAATAGAGGATGAAGGCAGCAAGCATGGGCACAGATCAAAAGTGAGAAAAAGAGAGAAAAGAGAGAGAATCGAAACCTCGCCGGAATTCTTCAACCTGCAACCGCCGATCGAGCTCGAAACCACCACCTAGAGGCGATCTTGAGGAAAACCATCGCCACGGTCAGGATCCCTATCCCTTAAAAGCTCGAAAGCCGCCTTTAAAAGCCATAGAAAGTCGCCGAAACGCCGTCAACGAGCACTCCTAGCCACCGTGCGCGATCGACCCGACCCGCGTATCGACCCAGATCTAGGTAAGTCGGATTTTTCGATTTTTTATTTATTTCTTATTTAGTTATTTAGTTATTTTATATATTTTTCAAATTTCTATAGTTATTTATTTGTTATGAATAATTCAAAAATAGAAAAAATATTAAAATTTAGATTAGTTTTTTTTAGGAATTAATTTAGGATGAATAATAATAAGAATAAATAATTATAATAATAAATAATAAAAATGTGAAAATATATAAAGAAAATGATTAAAAAATATTAGAAAAAAATAATAATAATTTAGATTTTAGAATAGGATAGATAAATAATATAGGAGAAAATTTTTCAATAAAAATTAAGAAAAATTATAAAAATAATAAAAATTATAAAAATTAATAAAAATTAATAAAAATCAATAAAAAAATATAATATTAGAAATGGGTCGAAAAATAGAGAAATGAAATTTTTATCACTTAGAAAAATCATTTTCTAAAATAAATCCAAAATTGATTTTTTTTCTTTCTAAAACAATTATTTTTTTAAAAAAAAATCAAATGATCAAGTTTAGGCTTAGATTTTTAGAAAAAAAATACTAAAATGATAAAAACATAAATCAAAAGAAATTTCATAATTAAAAATCACCAACACATTAAAATTTTTTAGGAAAAGCGAACTACGGTACGTTTGATCCTGAATAGCAGGTACGTAGGCACCCATTTGGGGCAACCCTAAAAAGAATAAAAATCATTTTCTTAAAATAAATTATTCAAAAACACAATGAAAAGACAAAAAAAAAATAAAAGACATTTTGGATAAGGTTTAGATTTAGGAAAATAGGGTGGTAACCTTAGGGTTTTAATAGGTTAGCCTTAGAATCCAGAAATTCTAGTTTTTCCTTTCCTCCTTTCACAAAAACGAAAAGAGGAAATCACGCTGACTAGTGGTCCAAATTAGGGTTAATCTGCTCAATTAGTCCTAATTCAATTTTTCCCAACCACAGTTGGGTGGCGACTCCAAAATAAAACGAAATTCCTAACTCAAGTCGAGGGTCTACATTAGATGAGTATAGGGTCTAGTATAGATCAGATTAGGAATGGAAAATAAAAAATTAGACTCGACAAGCCCAATATAATTAAACTGATAAAACAATATTATCAAATATATATGATTAAAAATAAGTAAATGGTAGGGCAAAAAATCAAAGCGGCCCTTACCACTCATCCCAATGTTAGGGGCAACAAGTAAAACCCTAAATGTATTATTGAGTTGCAACCCACCTAAGGCCATCACACCTACCGCACCCCTAACCCTCACCCCAAATAAATAAATTAATGAATTTGAAGAAAAAACCTGGTTTGTCATAATTGGGCCACACCCCATCATTATGATCCAACAGACTTTTTAGATGTTTTTTTTTTCCTTTTTACTTGAATAGTATTGTCATCCTTATAATAGAGTTGGTGACCACCCATCACTATAGGGTAGGTTGCACAACCTTCTATGTTGAAACCTAATGCCGATCATTCCAAGGCCAAGGAGTGGCTAGCCCTAGCCTTGGGGTTGCGAATAAGGGCTACTTTGATTTATTTTTTTTTTATCATTTTATCTTTTTGTTTGGATTTTGTAATTTAATTTTTATTATATTATTTCATTAAATAATATATAATATTATTCTATTGTGGATCGATTAGAAGTTTATCACTTGTTTGTCGATTAATCTGACATATATAGATAAAATGCTAGTATACAAAGTAAAAAAAAAAAAATGATATGCAAGATGATAAAGGGCGAAATCGTAGATGTGCAAAGTGTGATTTACACTCTAATTTTAAATATTTGCATTAAGTTTTGGTTGGACGGAAAAAATTTCGTCGTTATAGGTCGGTTAGATAATTAGTTTTGTATATGTAATCTCATGTTAGAGAATATTACGGTTTGTTGATTGGGGCTATTGGTTTTTATTATTGAATAAATTAAACTATTGCTTTCTGCTGAAAATAGCTAATTTGGTTCGAATCCTATATCTAAATCTTTCAGTTTTATGCAAGTTATACGGCAAGGGTAAATAAACAAGAAAGAAAATTCAATTTGGATTCAATTGAAATTAGGACATAAAAATTACAATCACCTTGTTCATCTATGCAACCATACCACAGAAAACTTAATTAAGGTTTATATAGATGTTGAAATGACATTACCAAAATAAATTAATTACTTTAATGGTGTATATACAGAAAGTTGGGGGTGGGCGTGGAATGCTTCTGGCTGATACTATCACAATGAAAGCAAGGTAAGTTCAATTTAAATATGGCCATCATTCCTAGTACCCATCACAAGAATGGATTGCCCATGCTTTCGGCAACATATATTTTACTCAAGAGTGTAATCAAATCTTTGAATTTAGTGATTAAACCTACATCAGAATCATCAACTTAAAAGTCAAGAATAAGCTTCTTTTCTTTCAGTAAAATGATACATGTTTAATTTGACTAAAACGCCATTTATAAATTCCAGTATCTCATCATCACGTTGGCATTTACAACATTTCTCTGCATTCAGATTGCTCACCATTGAAGAATATTAAAAAAATAGAAGGTTGTAAAAATACGACTACCTGTGATATAATAAGAAATCATAATAAAATAATTTAAAATATTAAAGTTGAAAGTAAAAGTTGAGACCCTGTAACTTAGTGACATCATCATCATTTCCCAATCAGATAAACAAAATTCAAATCCCTCTTTCCTCGATAATTGTGATGTAACAGGAAGTTGGCCAAAAATGGTCAGTTCAAAACTATTAGGAAATAGCTCTGAGCATGTGAGATTTTCTCATGATAATCTCTCAATTCTCTCAAAATGAGCTATTCTTTCGTTCGTTCCAATTTTCTTAATTTTCCTTAATGGTTAGCATTTAATGTCGTATCTAATATTTAAAGCCAAATATAGCGAAGAAGGTGCGATGTAAAGAGTGTGATCTCTAGATATTCATTAAGGGTGTTTTTATTACACGGAAAACATATTCTGCTCTTTTTGCAACATTGAATATGATAAAAACTTTATAGAAATCGAAAGTTTTCATAATAATTTTAGGAGATTGCTAATATTAATAGTTTTAATAACAAGTGATGGTAGAGGACTAGCCAACCTCTTGTTAATGTATTCCAAGAAATGCTTTTGGAGAATGAGGAAATAATTTAATTTTTCAAAAAATAGAAATCATTTTTTGTTTATGTATTTCATTAATATTTTCTATCATGGTTAATCATCACTACTGAATACTAGATGTTTCTTTTATCATATATCATGATTTACCATTTAAAATCACTAATAACCGTAAAATTTTAAGATTATTATAATAATAATATTTGACCATTCTTAAGCTTGATCATAATAACTATAAAGAAAAGTTTGGAAAATGTTTTTTTGTAAAGCAAACATTCCCTAATTTTTCTAAAAAAGAAACGTATAATTTCTTAACATTGCTTATGAAGCACACTTGAAGAAAAATAACAGACAAAATTGTTAATACCCATAAAACTTGTCATGGTTGGTAACCAGTCAAATCAACTTGGTAAATCATTTTTAGGGATCAGACTAGATCGCCGAACTTTGATCGAGTCAATGCATTATGAATAATATACTTGTAGGTGATAAGCAACCCGAGAGATCAAAGAAATCTCATATCTCTTTTGAAAAAATTAACATTTCCAAGCATTGGACGTCAAGAAAAGCATAAAGTCCAAAGTCAATATATGAATAGGCAGATACATGCATGAGGGTAATAAGTCAACAAATAAACTGTGGCTATATATATATAAACCAACTAGACGACCAATTTAATAAGGCGAAGTGGACACAAAACAATTAGCCGAAATATCTGCGATAAGGAACCATGGATCCTTCTTCTTCCCCATCTTACGTGAGATTAAACTCCGGTTCGGGGGGCGAGAGCCGGGGCCGAGCTCGGAAGGGCTATGTTCCGGTGTTGGTGGGCAAAGATGAGGTCATGGAGAGGGTTGAAGTTCCGACCAAGCTCGTGGAACATCCATACATTGCTGGTTTGCTAGAGATAGCAGCAAATGAATTCGGATACCAGAAAGATGGACTGCTCAAGATTCCTTATGATGCTAATTGCTTTAAGGTGAAGGTTAAGCAATTATCGAAGGAGAGTGCTGATGGAAGGAATCTCAAAAGGGTAGGAACGTTTTGAGAAACAGTACGCACTTTTTTTTTTATATATACACGCTTTCTCGATCCCCAGAGTTTCTCGAAATGGAATAGTATAGAGATCCTCGGTTATTTGTAAATGGCATATCCTTAATCATAGTTTGAACCTTAAGGAAGTGATAGAAGTAAATATTAGAAATGCTCCACAAGAAGCTACCCATTGCAGAGAGTATAAGGTATAAATGCTGGCAATTGGCCGATTTTCATGTAGCGACTTGTTTCGTTGCAATTATTGTAACAAGATGTAAAGGGGAGCATTTTGATTCGCGACAAATCAGTTCGGTTATACCTACTTGCTACTTTCATTCCTTTTTCTTTTTTCTTTTTTCTTTTTCTTCTTCTTCTTCTTCTTCTTCTTTTTTACAACTTTACCTTAGTGACAGATTCTCGAAACAAGTTAAAATCTAATGAAACCATCACTTGCACTAACTTCATTCTAGAAATAGTGTCTATGTAATTAGGAGCTAACCAAATAATCATATTGTTTTGTGATGGAGGATAGAAAATGTCGTAAGTTGAAAGATTTATTTATTGATTGACTATAAGCCAAAAAGAAAAAAGAAAAAAAGAACTGCTAAGGAAAAAGGAATAATTTGATGATCTGGTAATATATCTGATTCTGGTGATGTATGTATGAATTTTGAGAGAGAAAGAGCAAAGCAAGAATGAAAAAAAAAAAATGTAACCCGGCAACTTCGATTTCATTTAACAATTGTTTCATTAAGAAATAGCAGCCCGTTGCCAAAAAAGAAAAAAGAAAAGAAAGAGAGAATAGTAGCCATTGATTGGGAATTCACTAAAATAATATTGTTTTTTCTTTTTTTTAAATCACGAAATAACATATCCAAAAAGATTATTCAAAATATAAGTTTTGAAGTCGCAGATCTGAAACACACCTTCAATTTAACCAATTTTAGCACACAAAAAAGTGTGCCTTTAAGTAATATAAATTGTATTGAAGATACGAATCATGTTTGTGCCTTCAAGCCTATATCGCAAATTTTTTTTTTTAAATTTGAGAAAATTTATCATTGAATTTTTTTTATGAAAATTCATGTACAAAATTAAATTTTCTAAAATTATTTTTTTTTGTTTTAAAAAAAATGAAAAGTTTACATAAAGGATAATAAAAAAATAATTTTTATAAATTTAAAAATTATAAAAATTGATTTAAAAAATTTAGCGTCTCCTTATGCCCTTTTATACTTTATCTTATTGTATAAGGGAAAAAAAGAAGAAGAAGAAAAAAACTAATGTTGATGCAATTGGCTTTTATAACTTTAAAGAGTTATAATTTTTTACTTATGTAGAGTTACGAAATCTATAATACATTAAAAAAAAAGATTGATTTGAGTCTACCATAGCTTAGACCTAACTATGTTGTTATTTGGTATTTTTATGAGAGTCAAATTACTATATTTTCATAGCTTATTAGCTACTAAAATGTGCTTTTATTACGTTTGTACTGTGTATTGAAGGCGCACTAAGGGTACATGCCTTCAATACAAATTGTTGATTGTGTGAATCTGATTCGTGCTTTTATAACCTATTTTTGAAATAATATTTTTGGATACGCTATTTTGTAAAGTTTTTTGTCAAAATTGCATTATTTTAGTAGGTTTCCCACTGTCGATCTCACCCTCTACTATTTAGATTTCAAAAGCTATCATCATGATTTGCAAATTTTGATAATACAGTTGAAAAGGTGACTCATTTCCTAAAAATTATTGTTATTATTATTATGATCATCATTATCATTAATGATAATGATATACATGCATGTGTGTGTGTGTGTGCACATATATATATATATAAACTATTAAAGAAGAAAAAGAAAAATACACCAAACATGCTGAAATAGAAAACTCTAAACTTTTATATTTTACACCCCTTGTTACAAGGCTTTCTACTAAAATAATATCATTTCTTTAACAAATTTGTGAAGTAGTTTACCTAGAAAAATTATTTTAAAAATAGGTTTTGAAGTCGCAGACTTGAAGTGTGCCTTCAGTTAATTTGCATTGAAAGCATTGACCATGCATGCGCTTTCAATAAATTACTCTACCAATTTTTATTTTTTTTTGCATCATCCCCCACCATCCAATAATTTTATTTTGTATTGCAAACCTATAAAATTATTACAAAGTGACATTGCAAATTTGCATAGTATTATAACATGTGAACTTGAATGTGCAGAAAAAATTTTTGCATTAATAGTTTATATTATAAATCAATTCATCTGTTCCTCGATTCATTATTCAAACATCTGCATTTCTTCTTCCATTCTTCTTCTTCGTCTGCAGTTTGCCCTTTTTGGTTTTTTAATTTATTTTTTTATGTAGGTTTAGCTTGTACATCTACAAGTGAAGGAATATCAAAAAGAGATCATCCCAATTTATTCAGTGAAAAAGCTAGATTGTAAATGAAGTATCTTGGGTTATAATTGTAAAAGTTATCGTAAATATAATTTTGTTGTTAACTAATCATTAAAAAATTAGTTAGTAAAAATTTCGTATTAATGGTAAATATAACATCTTGGTTTATTATTGTAACTATCATAAAACTATTTTGATATTAATGTTAACATTTTTTTTTACATAATAGATAGAGCCTAAGAACATCAATCACACGCTGTTTGGGATGAAGAGGTAAACCACATTTAACTTGTTGATTACTTTATATTCCATTGCCAATAGTATAACATTTAACTTCTTAAATTTTTGAATCAGTCATCGCTCGCCATTCAATAGCACGAGTTATCACTTTGCCACAATGAGATCATCATCCCTATCAATTCTCAAATGGAGCCATTCTTGTAGTTAGCGAGATTCCAAGGTGCGAGTCACTTTCCATTCACCTAGCTGTGTCGGCACATGATAATTGCCTTGGTCAAGTGATAGAGGCCAAAGATGTACACATTTCACATGTCAATTGGGGAGTTCACTAGCATCTTGTAGGATGTTAAGGTCCAGTTAGGCCTCCTAATCAATGGTCAGGTAGTTATATGGGGTAGTTACCTAGATTGAGGTGTAATATGTGAGAGATTGTTGGGAGCGAAGCTAAGGTCTAGTAGTAAAGGGGTCACATTAACATGATGTGCCTTCGTGATATATACTAGATTTTTCCAACCTATGTCGATGGAGAGCAAGTTCAGCGCCATATGCATGCATATATATTGTAGCTATTGGGAGGATTTATATTTGCTAATAAATTCAGCTCCCTTCTCCACACGATATTTTTGTCTCTACTAAAGCATTTTAACATTGCAGGAACATATAGCTAGAGGTTTGTGTATCTAGCTTAATTGTATTGCCAGCTTTGTGTCACATCATCTTCGTTAACTCATAAGACTAGAGGGGCTGCAATACTCCTACAAGTTTGGGTATTGGATAGATTCCCACACCTAGCGCCCCTTAGCCAGCACAGACTAATTATAGAGACTGAAACTCCCTTAGCTACACGTTGGAAGATACAGAAGGACATTTAGCATCACTTGACCTATGTAGTTAGCACATATTGGTATACTCTAGACAAGTAAAATGATGAGCAGGTATTTCGGTAATCTTTTTTATTTATTTATTTTTCCATTTCATCATATGCATCATTAACAAGGAATCTTACTTACTACCCTTTAGGTCAAGTGGGAGATATATGCTAGGAATTTGATTCACATTCTATCAACTTTCTATAAAAGCAACATGCACATTTAGATCACTCAGGTGCCACTTATTTGTTTCCATATAGTCAAGTGGCATTACCCCAACCACGTTACAAGGAAATTTGGGAAGCTTTCAATATATTCCACAACATGTGAACATGCAGTCGAAGTTCCATCAAATTGACTTGCAAGGGAAGGTTGATGTAGATTAGCCAATGTAGCATGCAATGTACATATCTTTATGAGAAGAGTTTATGGCTCAGTTAATGTACATGAAAGGCCTCATGGTACATGAGGAATACATGAAGTGGTATAGATCTATCAACCATCGATATATAGGATGTATGAGAGCAATTCTTGGATACCCGGTAAGTGCAACATCAACACTAACTGGGTGATTCATTATATATCTATTACTTATTTAATTTACGATCTATTCTAACATACAGGTTGATACATTAGGATAAATCCACCTATTCTCGAATTATGACACAGTTGTTAGTTTAGCTGATCATGATCTTGAATTCATACACGGCCACAAGGGGGTAACATTGTACTCGCAAGCGCACCAACAACATGGTGTGGAGGTTTAGGTTAAGGCATAACCTGCTAACATGTGGCAACAACAGCCAATTCCCGCCTTCCATAAAATCGCGAGATGTCAACAACCCTTAAACCAAGTTGAGGCATATGAATATCTAATACAAGACCAACAGTTCCCACCAATTTCTAATGTGATTTACAACAACTCAACTCCAATGCCTAGCACATAAGTCACACTACATCATCATTCCATTAGTAGTCCTATCCTTACACTACTTGCTTCGTAGAAGAAATGCTTTGGTAAGCAACTAATGTATCAAGGTGATTCTTTGCAACGTGCTATAAAGTAGACTCTAGTGCCTCCTTGAGACTTTGATAACACCTACCAGCAACATCTAACACAAGAATCACAAGCTCCTCCTACTCCATATTCAAGGTTGTTAAGCCCACAAGTGCATTTGCTTTGTTAGCAAGACAATTTACTAGGAGAGGGAATAATAAGGGATATGATTCTATTTTTTTTTTCTTATTTATTTCTTATGTAAATCTTTCATCGAATTTTTTTACTGATGGAAATTAATATTTAAAATTGATAAATTTATTAATATTGTCTAATAAATTATTTTTTTCCTATTTTAATATCGATTTATAATTCATTTCATAAAGTTTATTTATGATTTTCTTTTCATGATTTTTCATTAAATTTTTTTCAATTATAATTTTTCTCAAATTATTATTTTTTAAATAAATTGAAAGTTCACATATGAATAGAAAGAAAAAAAATCATATTTTTAAAAATTATCAACATTGATTTTTTTTTAAAAAAAAATCAAAATTGAAGGCATGAACAGTGTCTACAACTTCAAAATCTATTTTTGAAATAATTTTTCCAAGTATGATATTTTGTAATTTTTTTTAAAAAATCATATTATTTTAGTATATTGTCCCCTTGTCACGTATATGCAAAGTACACAAACCAAAGAAAAATCCACATAATACGGAGATTAGATTTTAACAAGTAGGTATTGCCATATGTATTTGGTATTTGATATTACAAGAAATAAGATAATATCATACAAAATTTTAAAAATTTAGACAATTTCAACTATTTATTTATAAATCAAGCAAAATTTCAATGAGAAAAATTTAGAGGATCCATAATACAAGGATTTGCTAAGTCGTTGATTATAAATACATGCTTAAAAGCACTAGATCAAACAGGTTTAGTGAGGGTCCGAGTCTCCAATAAATGCAATTCGGAGGTGGTGCAGCAATTTCAAAATTTTACGAGGATGTCAACATAGTTTATCCTTTCTTTACATCAGGCAGCAACTAAGGGCAGCTAACTTCTAAAGACAAAATCTTACGTCCTGGTTCCTAAAGGAATATTGTGAAAGATAATACACTCATAAAATCATTCATCAAATACAGATAATTTTTTTAAAATTTAAAATATATTTTCACTCTTTGTAGCTTTTAAATATATGCATATACTTCCTGAAATGTCAATAAAGCTCCAAATGTCAATATTTATAGCTATTTTATAATAATTTTTGGATTTTAGAGAAGATTCAAGGTATACTGATATTTTAAGAAGCTATGAAGGGATAAGATACGTTCTTCAAGTTTAAAATGTCTATTTATTCTTGACCAATAGTTTTTTAGGTGTATTTGTCATAATCTCAAGAACATTTAGAGAGGGTGGTGCTTGGATCAACTTAGTATATATAAATGCAATAAAATAAATACATGGAAGAAGATAGTCATGTAGGTCGTTTAACTCCCCAAAAGCTTAATCAAAGTCTGGCCAAACACTTGCTTGGGAAAGCTTATTCGAGTTTAGGTTACATTTATTTCTCTTTAAGCATATTTTCGAATTTATTCAATAAATGTTATATAAACTAGTGTCTATGATGCTCAATCGTAATTGAGTAATCAAGAATGATAGTCAAGGTTATTAAAAGCTTCTTGTGGTAGGCAGTAATGGGGCCGATGGTAGAGGACGGTGTTTACTGATATTGAAGCCTTATACAATAGAAATAAAATATAGGATAAATATAATCGAAGTCTATTATGTATCTATACTAAAATTTGATCAAATAGTCTATCATTAGATAAGTTATTCGAGTCATCTAGATTTGTATCATTGCGCTAATAAGTCGTTGCATTACGAAATCTCTAAGGACATTGAATATACAGACATAGAGAATAAGCTGATATTATAACATTAGAAAGTTAAATTAAGAAAAAAAGTAAGTCTAAGATAAAAATTATTTGAATTGTTGAAGACTGAAAAAATGAAAATAGCTTGCCATAGTTGGCCGGACACCATAGCCGGCAACAATGGGTCTTGCCTACACGATAGCCGCCAAGCATGACGACAGCGGATCGCACTGCAACTGGTATTGTGAGGATGCAGTAATGAGTTCTAGCTAGTCAACTCAATCCATATCTTATCTTGTTTTAACATTTATCCAAAATCTTACCCATTCACTATTGGGAAATACCCAAGTAAAATAGTGTAGAAGCCGAAGGCTCTTAAAAATAGAGTACAGGTATCATATGCCCTATATTTTATTACTTCATATTAAGTATGCTGCCCCATTCTACAAAATCCTTAATAAAAGAAATACGTTACAAGTTAATAACCCAATGCATTTTGTTATAAGTAGCTTAGGTTTTAGAGTATCAGGTATATAAGCTACGTAAGCATTATAAAACACAAATAGTTATATGAGTTTGCTATGAGAGCTACATTGTACTTGGTTTAGTTTAACTTAGCAAATGCACTTCATAGTACATTCTTTATATTGACTGTCAATTTTGCATACACTAGACATTCGTTGACATACTGTTTCAAGCTTTGTTTGTAGCATGATATTAAAGCTATTAGAACGTGTCTTGAATTTTCATAGGATTCAAGTTTTCAGCATATGGGCTAGGGCATGGACCATGATAAAGTCAAATGCGAGATACGACTCAGATTGGTCAATTGAACCTAGTTTCTGCATATTGGAGCAAGTTGGTCATAGGTCAACCGAAGGGCTATTAAAGATATGTTAGTTTTCGATTTTGTTACTTTTGTTTACTAAGTTAGCTTCCTCAGTTAGGCGTTATATTTGGGTTTGTAACTCCCTATATTTACAATAATAAGGTATTGGTGAGTGACAACAAAGCTGTAAGAAATCTTAACAGCTATGTAATAGTGGCAGTGAATCCTATACCATTGGTGCTATACAAGTAGATCCATTTGTAATCTTTCCCATAGTTTTTACCTTAGTTTTGGTGTTTTTATATCTAAAACTCTCTATATTAATTTCCTCTTCCTTCACTTATGGATTCCTTATTGATATACAGGTATTAATGTGTAACATATGCAAAGCCTAGTCTAACAAATGGACTATAGGAGTGCTTCCGATAGACATTTAACACTTAAGATCTACACACTTAATAGATAACGAAGTGCAACATTGAGAAATTTGACATTACGAGTTTGGGGTTTTAGCAAGTGAGGGTGTGTGGGTTTATATGATACATAGGCTTAAAGATGGCGTTAGATTGGAGGTTTAATCCATGAAAGAGGGTTGGTGGATGGAGGGAAGTGGGGGCTAATTTTGTTTAGAAGGCCTTGAGGATAATCAAACTAAGTCCAATAAATAATGTACTGCAAAAGGTCTTGGAAAAAATAGAAGATAGTTGTGAGACTATGGAAGAAATTGGAACCGTTGTATAAGATCAAATATCTATTGAGCTGTTGGGTTTTTTTTTGAGAAGTTGTACTCTCTCTACATGAGAGAGGAGTCATTAGTAAAACAATATATTTATGAATTTATGTCTTGAATTTACGATATAAAAATATAGATGTGAAGTTTGAGAATGAAAACCATACAATAATCCATTTTGGCTCTATATTAGCCTTGTTTGTAGTTTAGAGAGAAAATGATTTATGGCAAGGGTAGTTTGTCAAAAGAAATTCGTGAGCAACAATTAATTAGTCCACGAGATGGGATCTATAAGCGATGAGATTCGAGTTATCTAATTGCTACAGATCAACAAACGTGTAGTGGTGATATTGATCATGAAAGTCTGGAAACTCAACCTTCATTATAAGTAGGAGTGTCACTTGAGGAGAAGGTTCTAGAGAACTAAAATTGACATTAGCTTTGTGATAATAAGGGTAAAGTTGCTTGCCATTGCTATGGTAGCTAAGGTAGAGAACAATACGATATTACCTGTACTTGATCAACATAGTAATCCTTGTATTGAATGTTAGATTTTGGTATTTGATGTGATCATAAGTCCAACCCATCAACTAAAGATTCAAGTGGTTGTTAAAGCTATGAAGTGTTATAGGGAACTAGGGATTTATAGGACAGGACATGCCATCTGGACAGTGAATAGGGACTATCTAAACAACATGCTAGAGCACTTTGAGCACAAAAAAACTTTGCATGCTATTTAGATGCCAAAAGGGAATCATCTTATTGGAAAGCCTAAAAGAAGCCATGATGTGAATGCTAAGAAGCCAAAATCTAATGACACTTAAGGGAAGTCTAACCATAGGAAGATTTAGAGACATCCAACTAGAAAGGAAGTGCCATTTGAACGCCATGTGCGTTTTGGGCGCACTTTAAGCCATGTTTTACTATGCCATATTTTATAAACTTCTCACTTATTTGCAAAATTGCCACTAGAGGCATTATAGGGGTTTATAATAAGATTTTGAAAGTTGATTTGCAATCAACTTATTTTTTGTTATTAAAATTTCATCAAGAATTCTCTTAAGACTATTATGGATTCTAGAGAGTTGCATAAATTCTCTTTAAATTATTAGAGTTCTCATCAATTAATATTGATTGTGATGAACTTGTATTGGACTCACAAGTCATAACAATTTCTTTCACACCTCATAGTTAGTTTAGTAACTGTAATTCACGTCTATAATTATTCTAATAAAAAAATTGTTTTTTATACTAGTGCATAATATCTAGTTTTGATCATATCCTTTTAATTTCAACCAAATTTACACAAAACCCATAAAATCACATTTTTCTCATTTTCCCTATTTTTGGTTCGCTTGTGATGCCTATTTAGTCCAAGGCATTGACAATATCATAATTATCTAGTATTAAAGCTCATGGTTTGATACACTTGTTAATAAGTACTAAAAACTCTACACACATTTGCTCATTGGAGTTTTGTAGTTGGATTAAAATTTAGGCATGTTGTTATTTATAAGTGTTGTAGGGTTGTGGTCAAGGTGTTATGGGATTAAATTGTCATTGTAGTTTGTTTGAAGTTACTATGATTGGTGTTGTGTATGCACTAAGAGTTTAGAAAGTATACTAGGTGTTTGTTAAATTGTCTAAGAGAGTAAATTATGATTGTTGAGGTATTGCGAGAATGTCAAGTGGTAATGTAAACAAAGGAGGAAATAATCCTATTGGAAGCCTGAAAAGGAGGATCATGAATACTGAGATTCAATTGCAAGAAGTATCAAAATGCTTACATGAAGTAGTATCCCAAATGATTGATAGGAGAGGACTATGGAGAGGTGAGCATTAGAAAAGGATAATAAAATTCATAGTGGTTTTAAATGAAGAAATAGTGATCAAGGTAACAATAGTGGTGAGAATTCAGTTGGGAACTTTGAGGGAGATAGAGAAGTAGAGCATGGGAGAGCTAGCCTGTGGATGGAGAACATTAAATTAAAGATTCCACCTCTTCGTAGTAGTAGTAGTAAATTGGAAAAACTTTTAGATTAGGTGGCACGAGTAGGAGAAGATATTTTACTATTATGAGTGTGGCAAGCAAATGAAGATCAAGTTAGCTTCACTTGCTTATAATGGGTAATGCCAGCCTTTAGTGGGATAAATTGGTGGTTAAGAGGCAAAGGATGGAGAAGAACAAGTTAGAATATAAAGGTTAATGAAGAGGCTTATGAGTCAGAGATTTGTGCCCAAGTACATTGAGCAAGAAACCTTAGTACAATTGTAAACATTAAGGTAGGGAATGATGAGTGTTGAAGATTATTGTAAAGAGTTTGAGACCCTTCTAAGTAGATGTGAAATTCATGAATATCTAGTGCAATCTATAGAACAATTTCTCGGTGAGCCTTTAGATGAGATAGCTAATGTAGTAAATTTTCAATCTTATTACACCTAGGAAGATGTTATTATGGTAGTAAATTGGGGTTATAGGACATGGCAATGTAAAACATTCAATAGCCTTAAGCATGATAGATTGGAGGAGATGTAGCAAGTTAAGAGGAAGATGGAGAAAGGAGAGCCTATTAAGGGAAAACTTGTTGACACTTGAATTGTAGAGTAAATGCAAGGTAGGAGGAGTTAGGATATGAAGTGTCATAAATGTCTTAGAATTGGTCGAACTACTTTTCATTATCCCAAAAAAATAAAGGATAATTGTGGTTAAGGAGAATATTGTTGCGATAATAGTGGAGAGTAAGGAAGATGAGAAAAACCTACTCTAATAATATCAATAAGGTGAGTAAGCTTGTGGGAGAGAAGGAGGTGATATTGTTGATGGTGACATTTGAAGTTACTACAATCTTGGGTGTGTAAAGAAAGAAAGAGCAAGGAGTAGGAAAATTTATTGTAAACTAAGTGTGTAATCTACAAGAAGACATTTGTGGTTATTATGGATAGTAGGAGCTGTATCAATGTTGCTTCGACTAAATTTGTTAAGAAGATGATGCTCTTAACCATAGTTGTCAAAATCACGAGTTAACTCACACGTTTCTACGATTTTACGAGTTGGTGAGTACATTCTTAGTCAACTAGCATGTAACAACATTTTTTAGGTAAAATCGCAATTTTACACGCGGAATTGATAAAATTGCAAGTCTACTAGCGTTTTTACATTTCTACTACAAGGTCTTATTTTCCATTAGCAGAAGGAGTGAAGAGGAAGTAGCTCGGCCTAATTGAAGACGTACAACCTAGAGAAGCCTAGCCTAGCTTAAAATTCAAGTAAATTTGTAGGCTATAGCTTTTATTCTTCGACTATGTCAAGCGTCGCGGTATGTATGTGTACTATTTCTAACTTTCTGTTCTTACTTTTTTCCCATCGATTCCTTTTGTTTAGTAGAAACTTAAAACTTCAAATAGTATTTTTTTTTTTCTAATCTTGAATCTTGAGTGTCGATCTTATGTGAGGTAAATGTCAACCTTCAAGATTTGCTGCTGTTGTTGTTGTATGTTCTATTAGGGTCGGCACATAAAAGGAAGTTGATGTTAGGGTCGGTGCTCACAAATAATAATAAAGTAAAGTTAAAAAGAGGAAGAAAAAATTAAGGCACAAGATTTTATCCTGATTTACCTGTTAACTAAAGCTACATCTAGCAGAGGATTCCACAATAATTTGTACCTCACTCTCTCATTTTTATCACACAATTATAAGTGAAAAAAAGAGTATATAGTAACAGCTATTCATGGGCCAAAGCCCAAACTTTTAATAAATAAATATAGGCTTAATTGCTAAAAGCCCTCTAGTGTCCAAGGGAATATGAGCCATTCCCCCAAACTCCAAGACACATGTGCTTTCCTGTCATAGGAGAATATGAGCCACACCCCAACATGTTCGTCGATCATCACTCGTCACTTCTTATTCCTATTTATGATCATGTTTATGTTAAGTACTCATGTTTGATTACTACAATTTTTCTATTTTAATTAATATTTTTGTAATAGTAAATAAAATAAAGGGTAGATAACTTTAACTTTATAAGAATTTTTTAGATTTTTAATTTTATAGAAAAGGTATAAATGTATTTATATTTTTATCTTCTCAATATCTCATAGTTATAATACTTTTAAATATATATTGTTATGAAAATATATTTTGAATTAATAATAACGAATAGTGCAAAAATTTACCTAATAATATATAATTTTGAAGGCTTTTCTTGTTATAGTACATTTTTTATTATTTACTTTTGGTTAGTAGTTATTGTCATTTTATATATATATATATTACTCCTTTCTAATGGTATATATTTGTTATCAACTTTTATTTATTAGTAATTTCTTAAAATCATAATTGATTTTTAAATTTTAAATATTATCTTTTAGCTTTTGTATGTATAACTAGGTGAAACTCGCTTTATACATGATTTAACATTTTAGAAATAAAATATCTATATTATACAACTTATGCTTGATTATCTATATTATGACTTTTATTGCAAATTTGCAATTTATGAGCAAAATAAATGTTGAATTTCCTTATTTATATTATCCATTATTTTTTTAATGACTATTGTAAGTAAATTTACAATATTTGGAAGTTATTTTACATAGGTTATAGAAACTTACGTTTCTACATTCCGATTCCATGGACCCCTTAGCAATTTTACGTAAAATCACAATTTTGACAATCTTACTCTTAACTACAATGCACCTTAAGCCTTATTGAATATATTGCTTCAATGATTAGGGGGCTAGCTCATGTACAAAAGTAGGTCAAGATTCCATTAGCTAATAAGAAGTATGAGGATGAAATGGTGTGTAGTTGTCTCAATGAATACTACTCATGTGATTTTAGTTAAGGCATGGCAATTTAACTAACAATTTTAAGAATACATACTCATTTAATAAGGATGGCTAGAGTTTCACCCTACTACCCATGAGTGTTTAGGACATTCGAAGGGATCAAATAACCTTGATTAAAAAGAAGAAAGAAAACAAAGTTTATTCATCAATTGTAGTAATTCTTATTTTAGGAAATTTCAGCACATAGATTCGAGGTTGAATCTTCAACTACCCTAAATTGATGATGTGGACATCGTAGCTGACACAGGTTGATTGGGCGTGTCTTTTACAAGGCACGACAGTGTAATGTGCTTGGAAGACCCACAGAAACATACACGACCATATACACGGCAAAAGGCATGGTCGTGTGTTGCGTCAGGATGATTCACAGAAACATACACGGTCGTATACACGGCTAGAAGGCACGGCCATGTGTTGTGTCAGGATTATTCACAAAAACATACACGGCTAGAAGGTACGGCCGTGTGTTGTGTTAGGACGATCCACAGAAACATACACGGCCTAAATACACGGTCGTGTATCAGCCAGATGACGGACATGTATACATATATTTATTCCACGTGTACATATATATATTCTTTTTAATTGTTTTTCGAAGGACTATAAATAGTTTCTTAGGTCATTTTTAGGGTTAGCTTAGAATCTCATATCAAATTACAGACACTTAGAGAAGGATTTTCTCGTTTCCTCAATTATGCGTAATTGAGAATTTCAAGGAATAAACTCAAATTTTCCTTTGTTTATTCGTGAGGTCCAATCCGAGATTTGGTCTCGTGCTTTATGCTTCCTACGCTGCATCAGTTGGTATCAGAGCAAGGCAATTTCCTGTGGAGATGTTGGTTAACGACGATGTTGACAGCGGTCACGTTCTTGACCTAGATCAGGATGTGGAAGTCCAAGGAGTCAATCAATGGGCTCCAAGGGCAGTGGTCGAAGCCATGGAACAGAGGCTCAGGCGTGTAGAGCAACGCTTAGAGGATCTGATTACACATTTTGATGCCATGGTGGTGGGCCACAACAGTAACAGGGGCGTTGGTGGAGATCGACCAAGGGTAGTAGTCGCTCGTAGCGGTCCTATCATTCAACCTGCAGCCGCAAATCAATGGAATCAATGGCTAGATGAGAGTTCTTTTGAGGAAGAGGGTGATTTCCTACAGAGGAGAGGGTAACAATAGAGGAGAGGCGGTGTTGGTGGTGGCAGATACCGCGGGATCGACAACAGAGTTGATCAGGAGTATGATGGTGGATATCGAAGAAACTATCAGGGATACAATCAGGCAGATGACGGTGATTTCTGTCTCAAGATAGATATTCCATCATTTAATGGTAATCTTAATATAGAAGATTTCCTATATTGGCTTGCAGAAGTCGATAGATTCTTCGACTATATGAAGATACCCGAAGATAGGAGAGTGAGGTTAGTTGCGTGTAGGCTGAAAGGAGGGGCATCTGCATGGTGGGATCGTTTGCAAAATAGGAGGCAGAGAGAGGGAAAGTAACCAATAAGAACATGGTACCGCATGAAAAACCTACTGTAGAGGGATTTTCTACCACCCGACTATGAGCAGATTCTCTTCCAACAGTACCAACGATGTCGTCAAGGACAGAGGACGGTGCATGAATATACCGCCGAGTTCATGAGATTGGCGGAGAGGAATGATTTGAGGGAGACCGAGGGTCGGCAAGTAGCGCGATTTGTCGACGGGTTGAAGCCTCAGATTAGGGATAAAATTGGAGTGACGGTATTTAGAACTATGAACGAGGCAAAGAATTTAGCCCTTAAAGTCGAAATGATGATTCATGAACAAAGTGCGAGGCTTGGTGGAGGCAAGAGGAATTATGGGTATGATGGTATTGGCAGTGGCAACCGAGTGGCTGGTGAAAGGAATAGAGGGATAGTTGAGAAGCCGGCTGGAGGTATAGAGAAGAAGGAAGACAAGGCTGAAGGGAAGAAGCCTCTTGAAATCAAAGAGACCCCAAGGCAAAGTAATCCGTATGCTAAGCCAATTCTGGGGAAGTGTTATAGGTGCAATCAACCGGGGCACCGATCCAACGAATGCCTAAATTGACGGACTATAAATATAGTCGAAAGAGAAGAAGAGGAGGAAGTGTGTTGTGAACCAAATGTGAGGATGAATATTATGATGAAGTTGATGATGGAGTGGAGCCGAGCTATGTGATTAGAAGGATGATGCTGGCATCGAAGCAGGAGGGTAGTTCGCTACAACACCAGTTGTTCCGCACTAGGTGCACTATTGGTGGGAGAGTGTTCGACTTGATTGTTGATAGTGGGAGTTGTGAGAATATAATCGGGAGAGAGGTGGTGAAGCAACTCCAACTGCCAGTAGAGCGACATCCGAACCCTTACACCATAGGGTGGATTAAGGCGGCAGAGCGGATTGAGGTGAAGGAGAGGTGTCGGGTTCCTTTCTCTATAGGCAAATATTGGGACGAAGTATATTGTGATATCATCGATATGGATGCCTGCCACTTGTTATTTAGGCGACCATGGCAGTTTGACGTGGATGCCCAACATGCCGGAAAAGAGAATAAGTACAAGTTGGAGAAAGGGGGCGTGAAATACACTTTGCTGCCATTGACGGATAAACGACCCAAGACATAGAGGGCTGAAGGAAAATCCTTTCTGACCATCACTCAGTTAGAGAAGGAGATGGTCGAGGACCTAAAAGAATCCCGGGTGATGCATGCACTTGTGAAAAATGCTGGAGAAGAAGTGAGTAGTGAGGAGGTTCCGAAAGGAGTAAAGGGGGTGTTAGAAGAGTTCAAAGAGATAGTGCTAGGAGATTTACTAGAAGGGTTGCCTCCATTGCGTGACATCCAACACCATATTGACTTGGTGCCTGGGGCTAATCTTCCTAATCTCCCTCATTATAGGATGAGCCTAAAAGAGACGAAGGTCCTACAGGAGAAAGTCCAGGAGTTACTGCATAAAGGAATTATCAGGGATAGCATGAGCCGTGTGCTGTTCCGGCGCTATTGACGTTGAAGAAGGATGGAAGTTGGAGGATGTGCGTAGATAGCCGTGCGATCAACAAAATCACAATTGGGTATAAATTCCCAATTCCTCGCATTGAGGACATGCTGGATAGGCTGAGTGGAGCGGTGATATTTTCGAAGGTGGATCTTAGGAGTGGATACCATCAGATTCGAGTCAACCTGATGATGAATGGAAAACCGCTTTCAAGACGAAGGAAGGGCTATATGAAATTGGCCTACTCCCAAGACGATAACTGAGTTGAGGAGCTTTTTAGAGTTGGTGGGGTTTTATAGGTGTTTCATACGGCATTTCAGTACTATCGCTGCCCCATTAACCGAGTGCCTGAAAAAAGGGAAGTTTTAATGGGGTGAAGAAGCTGAGTCTGGGTTTGCTGTGTTAAAGGAAAGATTGTGTAGTGCGCCGGTGTTAGCATTGCCAGACTTTGACAAATTATTTGAGGTAGACTGTGATGCCAGTGGGGTAGGTATTGGGGCAGTGTTATCTCAGGAAAAGAGACCTGTGGCCTTTCATAGTGAGAAGCTTTGTGAAGCTAGAAGGAGTTGGTCTACTTACAATAAAGAGTTCTATTCCATGGTGAGAGCTCTAAGGATGTGGGAGCATTACCTGGTAGGGAAAGAATTTATCTTGTATTCAGATTGTGTAGCTCTAAAACATCTGAGTAGTCAGACACGTATCTATAAAGACATGCATGCCACATGGATCCAATTTCTACAAAAGTTTCCATTTTGCTTGATGCACAAATCCGGAGTTTAAAATAAGGTGGCGAACGCATTGAGTAGGAGAGCTGATTTATTGATCACCATGAGGGCTAAAGTGGTAGGTTTTAGCAGATGAGGGAACTTTATGAGGAAGATGTGGATTTCGGGACAATATGGAAAAAGTGTATCGATCAGGAGCTTAGTGACAGTTACTATATCCTGGAGGGTTACTTAATGAAAGGAAATCAACTCTGTATTCCTGAATCATCTTTGAGAGAAAAGTTGATTAGAGATCTACATGGCGAGGACTAGCCGGACACCTGGGGCGGGATAAGACTTTGGCGGCAATGGCTGCAAGATATCATTGGCCTTAACTGAGAAGAGATGTGGGGAGAATTGTGTAAAGGTGTTACATTTATTAGACATCTAAAGGACAATCTCAGAATACTGGGTTGTACACTCTGCTATCAATACCTGAGAATATCTGGGAGGATCTATCTATGGACTTCATTTTAGGTTTGCCTCGTACCCAACGAGGTGCTGACACTATTTTTGTGGTTGTAGACAGGTTCTCCAAGATGGCTCACTTCATCCCTTGCAAGAAGACAGCCGATGCACAAGGTGTTGCCAAGTTATTCTTTAAGGAGGTGGTTAGATTGCACGGAGTTCCCAAGTCAATTACATCAGATAGAGATACCCGGTTTCTTAGCCATTTCTGGAGGACGCTATGGTACATGTTTAATTTCTCACTCAATTTTAGTAGTACAGCCCACCTTCAGATTGATGGGCAGACGGAGGTGATGAACAGGACCCTTGGCAACTTAATCCGAAGCATTTGTGGAGAGAAGCCAAGATAATGGGATTTGGCGCTTTCTCAAGCTGAATTTGCTTACAACAGTTCCATCCATAGAACCACTAGGAAATCTCCTTTTTCAGTGGTCTATACAAAAGCGCCATCTCATGCATTAGATTTAGCTCTCTTGCCCAAAGGTGTAGAGTCCAATGTAGTTGCAAAACACATGGCGAAACAACATCAAGCTGTGGCATCTGAAGTGAAAGAGAAGATTGAGAAATCTAATGAGAAGTACAAGGAAGCTGCAAACAAGCATAGGAGGAAAAAGCTCTTTGAAGTGGAAGATCAGGTGATAGTGTTCTTAAGGAAAGAACATTTTCCAGTAGGCACTTATAGTAAATGGCAACCAAAGAAGTATGGCCCTTACAAGATTGTTGCAAAGATAAACGATAATGTGTATGTGTTCGAACTTCCTGAAAGCATGAAGATTTCAAGAACCTTCAATGTGGCTGATTTATCTCCATTATACTCCGATGACGAACCTCTCTATCCGGAAGAGAACTCAGGGTCGAGTTCTTCATTGGTGGGAGAGAATGATGTGGACATCGTAGCTGACACGGGTTGATTGGGCGTGTCTTTTGCAAGGCACGACTGTGTAATGTGTTTAGAAGACCCACAGAAACATATACGGCCGTATACACGGCAAAAGGCATGGTCGTGTGTTGTGTCAGGATTATTCATAGAAACATATACGGCCGTATACACGGCTAGAAGGCATAGCCGTGTGTTGTGTCAGGATGATTCACAAAAACATACACGGCTAGAAGGCACGGCTGTGTGTTGTGTCAGGATGATCCACAGAAACATACACGACCTAAATACACAGCCGTATATAAGCCAGATGACGGACGTGTATACATATATTTATTCCCACGTGTACATATATATTTCCTTTTTAATTGTTTTCCAGAGGACTATAAATAGTTTCCTAGGTCATTTTTAGTGTTAGCTGGGAATCTCATATCACTTAGAGAAGGATTTTCTCTATTTCCTCAATTGTGCGCAATTGAGAATTTCAAGGAATAAACTCATATTTTCCTTTGTTTATTCATGAGGTCCAATCCGAGAATTGGTTTCGTGCTTTACGCTTCCTACGCTGCGTCAATTGATGATGTGATAATAAGTCAAATGCAAACTTACCAATCAAAGAATGGTAGAGTGAGTCAAGTTCAATAATTAGATGCTAAAGCTATTAAATGTTGTAAGGAACTACGGAGTTTAATAGGTTATACCATCTAGATAGTATACAGGGGCCATCCGATCAAAATGCTGGAGCACTATAGGCATAGAAGAACATTGCCTGTCATCCAAATGCCAAAACCATTTGACTGATAAGCCGAAAAGAAGCCAGCGTGCAAACACGAAGGAGCCAACATCTATATGACACTTGAGCAAAGTCTGGTCACAAAAAGATTTCAGTCACCCAATTAACAAAGAAGTGTCATTTGAATGACATACTGGTTCAGGGCTTACTTTTAGGCCATGTTTTGCTATGTTTTATTATATAAGATTATCACTTGTTTATAAAATTGTCATTAAGGCATCACAATATACAATAGAGTTTAAAAAGTTGATTTACACATAGCTTATCCTTTGTTACCGAACTTTCATCAAGAATTTTCTTGGGACTATTATGGATTATTAAGGGTTGTAGCAATTCTATTTCAATCATTAGAGTTTTTATCGATCAATTTTTCTTACGACAAACCTATATTGGATTCGTGAATCATATCAATTCCTTTAAAACCTAATGGTTAGTTTTGTGTTTGTGAATTATATCAATTATTATTCTAATTACAAAATCAATTCATCTTTTTTTTTATACTAGTGTAATATCTAGTGTTTATTACATCCATATCTTTTTATTTTCAGTCAAATTAACCCATATAAATGATAGTTTTTCTCATTTTCTCTTTTTAGTTCACGTATGATGTATATTTGGTCTAAGTTGTTGATCATATCAACAGTGCTATCTATTTATATTATAGGAAGTTTGTTTCTAAATCTATAAGTTTTTGTGGAGTAGTTTGGTATGGCTTGTCGATAAAGGCTAAAAATCACTAGTCTTGCTAGCATTCAAATTAGATAACATGATGGCCAAACATGTACTATCAAATGTGAAGTATAAGTTTAGACTATCCTATAATGTGTTATCTCTTATTCTATTAGATAATACTAGTTACTATAGTACATTGAAGTCTATTTGTATGGATATTTCATATAAAAGTCCGATAGTGATGAGATGTGATGAGCCTAGTAACTTATTCATATTACTAGGGATTAAGAGTTTCAATTCCCTATTGTAAATGTTGAATCTAGAGTAGATAATCCTATTGTTAATAATGTTGGCTATGTAGAAAGGTAGGCATTAATGTCACAAAAAAAAAGATCTATTTTACTTCACTCAAATATATTACAAAGTTCTAAGGTAAAGTGATTATGGAGGCATATAAAGCTTAAAGGTCCAAAGATTACTTAGTGACTTAAGATGTATTGATTGACATGAGTGAAAAAGTATGACTGGTGCCATGGGAATTCAAAACTAGTCTTGGGTTTGGGAACAGATGAGAGGTGTCATTTGGGTGTGGTAGATGAGGTGCTCATGGTTTAGCATGGTGTACTAATAGGTTAGAGGAAAGTGGTTGGAGAGAATATACAAAGCAGTTGAAAGTAGCTGCACTCAAGTGAAAGTACAAATTGCTTGAAATTTAAGCCAAGATCAAAAGTGCTAAAATGTGTCTTGAGTGATTTTTATGGAACTTAGGTTAAAAGAAACTAGCAAGGACATGGAACAAGACAATGTCAAATACAAGACACAAACTACATTGGTTGATAAGAGGGTAATTTAGTCTATATTTACTCCTTGTTTCAAGGTTTTTCAAAACTAGTGAATGATGTATCCTCATTGCGGGTATAAAAATAACTCTAATCTTTCATTTGAACATTCAAATAAGAGAATTTACTTGCACAGTTGAACTATGAAAATGATTGCAAGTTTGGTTAATGATGAATTAACCAATCTTGTATGAAAGTTTTTTACTTTAATCTTGTACATAGTTGAGACAAACATATATATTCAATCCCCTCAATTTCCACTTTATAATATTCCAAAAATTTTAACAAATCAACAATATGTCTAATTGTAAATCAAAATGAAATTTGATGTTAAGAAGTTCTTTTCAAAAAGAGGAAATTTGAATCGACACTTTCATATTTCTCTCTATTCCTTTTCACACACTAGAGCAATTCAATTTTAAGTGCTTGATCTCTAGAGTGCTAGCAGCTATGATGGGGACTGATTTCCTCATTCAAACTATTTGAAGACTAATCAAAATATTACAATTACTTCTTATTTTATTTTATGATTATTTGATATTTTTGTTTTATCTCTAATAACTAGTTAGAGATTTATTTTATAATTAGTCAATTATTTTTTAGTCCTTAGCATTAGCATCTATTTCCTATTTTTTCTTAGGGATATCAAGGTTCGGTATAAGTGTTTGCTACAAACATTATTCATTAGTGGAACAAGAGAACCTACAAAAACTCCAAGAGAGAGTTTTCTCTATTTTCATTGAACTTATCAGTCTTATAAATTGTGGCACTTAATAACAAATCTTTGTTCAATCCAATTGTGGCATTCATAAACTTATTAATTAGATTCGATAAATCTTCTATTCAAATTAGTTAGTTGTGATGTTCATAGACTTATTAACTAATTAATTTATTGATATCCTTTTTAATTTCAATATTTATAAAACAATAATATCAAATATATAAAACACCAAAAATCCTAATCGACTGTCATTTTTTAAATTTCATACGTGTAGAATTGATCTAGGAATCTACTTGTGTCATAGTGGTATAAAAGGATAGGATTGCCTAGGGTTTATTAAAAATAAATAAATAGAGTTTAGTTCGGCAAGTTTGGAATTGTGTGGACATCGGTCTTGATCTTGTGTGGTGAGCACATAGGATTGAACTCCGGCATCCGCGTGTTGCTGTGTAAGTGCGTTGGGTGCTCATCTGGAGACCAAGGGCACTAGAAGGATCTGCAGCGGGAACTCGTTAGGGCTTGTTGGTGTGCCTGTGTGCACTGTGTTGCAGGTGTACGTGCAGGTGGGGGCGCACAGTGGGCACTCGTAAGTGGACGTGAGCATGCAGTGGTATCTGATGCGTGGCCCAGGTAATCATATGCATATTGTTTATCCATCCTTAACCTATACATATGCATGTCGTTTGTCCCACCTTAACCCATACATATGACATCCAATATCCTTATATTATAAAAAATAAGGTACCTATACCATATTATCTTTTTTCATCTGTTCCATTTCCATAATACTACTTTCGATGTACTTGTAACAAAACTTGAATGCAATTACTCTACCTTTTGCTGGAACACTAACCTGCATTACTTAAAAAAATCCAATCTTTTTTACTTTTTACGTTAATTTGGAAGACAAATCATTCATATGCTTTTTATTTTACCTTTTGGTAACCGTGTTTTGAGTAAAATTTTTCTAGACTTTCCACAGAACAAAAGCGTCGATGCTTAATTTTTTATCTATAAAAAAACTCAAGAATTCTATTCCTTATTGCATATAAAGTCGACAACATAAAATCTCAAAACTTGTTTACAATGATGCATGAGGGCCTTACTCATCGACTTGTATATATAGGCATCTTCTGTATCCTCTTTCTTCCCTCCTTACCACCACTTTGGATTATTTTCTGAACGGTCAGGCATTTAATTAAAGTAAATTTCTGGAAATTATAAATCTCAATACAAATATATATGGAACTTTAAAATGTATTTTAATACTCCTAAACTCTTATAAATTAGTAAATAATCTCACCAGATTAGAAATAAACCTAATATTTGACCTCGATATAGTACACCCATTCAATTCAGCCAAGTGTACTACACTTGCCAAACCTTGACTTGCATTAATATATATACATATATATATAGAAAAGGCAAACACCTTTTACTATTGCCAATATATAAAGACTTTAGGGAGGATTAAAACGTATTTTATAAGCTAACGATGTATTCATATTAAAATCAAAATTTATGAGGTTATTTGTAATTTTTTCCTTGTATATGTGATAACCAATTAGTTTCCTAGATCCTTGAAATAGATTTCCATAGACGATAGTATAAAGTTCTTCATGCTATTTATGTATCATGGTGGGTTAATAATTTCTTTTAGCCGTATGATCAAAATTTTAAGCATAATCACATAAACAAGAAAAGTTTCATAAGAAAAAGGAAAGTTACTAAACATAAGGTGACTTTCCTCGTAATTTGTAATGCCTTTATTTGTTATAAATTCTAGAGTGAAATCCCATTTATTGAGGAAAATTATGAAATTTTAGCAAATTTACGATGTCAAGCTAGGGCTGAGCAGAAAATACTAATCAAACTGCAAATCAGACCAAATCAAATCAAATTGTAAATTAAGTTTGAGCCATCTTTTTAGGTTTAAAAAAATTATTAGCTAAACCAATCCATTTTCTTTTAGGTTAAAAAAAATATAAACCAAACTAAACAGTAAGAAATAAAGTAAATAAATAAAAAAATAAAATAATATCGTGGTGAAAATCTAAAAAATGTATGATCAAAAACGAAAATTCCATATTACTTATTCAATTCCTCTTATTTAATTTTCATCAAGTAACTCGCTACTTTTTTTATTTCATATTTTTACTTATTAATTATATATAAATCAAAATTATCTAAAGAGAGATAATAAAACCCTATTAAATATATCGAATAGATATTAAAAATAGTGAGTAATACCAAAGAAGAGATAATGAATAATTAAATATTTTTATATCAAATATAATTTTTTATGACTTATTGACTTGTTAACTTGTATATAAAAAATAATAATAATTAAAAACGATTCAAATTATGGACCGAATCAAACCAAACTATTTTTTGTGCTAAAAAAATTACAAACCGAATCATATGACTAGATTCAATTTAAAAAAAAAAAATCAAACTATAATATATGATTTGTTTAGATTCAAGTGATGAACCAAACCAAATCACATCATGCCCACCCCTATATCAAATAGAATAACAAAAGGATTAAAGTAAATTATAATAAATACATAGAATTATAGGCAGCGTAATCAAACCTAGTTTAACTTGCCCTGTTGAATCAATCCATTGTTTGACCCTTAGCTTAGGATGAGTTGCTTTGAATCCAAAAAAACCATTTTGATGAAGACCCATTCAAACCCAATCAACTCGCATGATTCGACCTTGACCCAAATGACTCAAATGGGTTAAACGAGTCATAATGAAGACAATGTTTTTAGTAAAAAAAAAAACATTGAAGAAAACTTGAAACAACATTATATAAAATGAAAAATACAATTACTATACTCTAAACATACGTAAATATCAAAATTCTAGATCCTAAAATTAAGCTGTCATTTTCCACTTGGTGCCATTAAAGATATAAGGAATGATCAACTAAGATTATAATTAAAAGATGATGATGATCATTTGATAAGATTTAATCAAACCAATGATCCAAACATGTAATTTGATCATTTTTGTTTTATATTTATATGTCATTATAAGTTCATGGATTTATTTAGACATACATTAATTGAATTGTGTTTTTTATTTCCATTTAAATATATGTGGGTTTAGTCTGGTTTTGATTCATTTGAGTTCATGATTTGGTCAAATTTAATATTTATGCACATTTGACTAAAATATAAATAATACTCATAAAATTTGACAATACCAGTTCATTCCAATTCAACCTTAGTTCAACCCTTGAACTTTAGCCTTATCTACCTCAAAGTCTAATTCATGTTTGACTACCCTAATTTTAGGTTAAAAAAACTTCTTGAAAATTTATAACAAATTTACAAACTTAAAGGGAAGTTACTTTTTGAAGGTGAATTAATGAAAGCATCTAACTTACGCAAAAGATAAATAAATTTTATTATATTGAGCAAGATTACAACTTTTTGGAGGAAAATTAGGAAAATGTTTATGTTATGAAAAACAATATCATCTAATGTAAGGAGTTAAAGAACAATTAAGAGCTATCAAGAAAAACTATGGATTATGGGGTATTCTATTCATTGACTGTTTAGCAATTATACTAAAAAATATCACTTAATATCTAGAAGTCATTTTTTAAACTTACGGTCCATTTATTCAAAAATAATAAAGATGGAATAAAATAATTAGCTATTTCTAAATACCATTTATTATCTTGTTTATTTGAAAATTAGGCTAGGAATTCTTATTCCTAGTAGCTAGGGCTAAACAAAAAAACCGATTGAATTGTAAACTGGACCTAGTCCTTTTATTTAGGTTAGAAAAAATTACAAAACAAACAAAACCATTTCAAATCAAAACAAACCATGAGAAGTAGAGAAAAAGAAAATAGCGGTGGAAATCTACAAAGGTATGACTAAAAAAGGAGATTCCATATTATTTATTCAATTCTTTCTCTTATTTCATTTTCATTAGATACCTTACCATTAATTTTATATTTTTGCATAATAATCGATATAAAAATCATAATTACCTTAAGAGAGATAATAAAAGATCCTTAAATATATCAAATGAGCATTAACGATAGTGAGTGGTATCAGGGAAATGATAATAAATTAAATCTTTTTTATATCAAATATAATTTTTTATAACTTAGTGACTTGTAGATAGGAAAAAAAACTAATCACATATGTAAAAATTGTTCAAACAATGAATCAAGCCAAACCATACCATTTTTTTTTTATGTTCAAAAAAAGTATGAATTAAACTATAGGTTAGGTTCAATTTAATTTTTTTAAAAAAAAAAAAACCCATAATATATGGTTTGATTTAGTTCGAGGGATGAACCATATTGAACTGAACTATGCCAACCCCATTCTAGTAACTTTTCTATTCTCACTCTACAGGGAATCATTGTTCTTTTTGGTTAGGTGGTATTTTTTTATTCCCTCTCAAGAGAGAATAGAAAGTTTAAACAATGCGACTATCATAACCTCGACCAAATCTATATACATATACCATATGTATTTGTGCATATATTACAATAATAAATATGTGTGTGTGTGCACGCACACGCATTGGATTAGATAACATGATCTAAAGAGTTTGGTCAATACTTAAGATGACTTAAGGGGATTTGGCTTAACAAGAGTAAAACAGGAATTATTGAACCGGTCCATCCATATCCAACTTTTCCAAGTAGGTTTATTCCTTAATGAGGATGGCTACTGACCTTAGCCCATTAGTAAACTCATTCGAGATAACCATGAAATGAGCAAGCTTCATCTTGTCCATTAATCATCAAGATGATCAAATAGATATCATTAAACTCAAAAGCTTATAAATACTTAACCACTCCTCCTCATTTGTTTAAGATTATGAAGAATTACTCTTGAATAAATTCAATATTCCATCTAGTTACTAAAGTATTCATAACCTCAAAATTGATATTTTTCTTTTAGATATAATAATAATATGTTGTTTCCTCTAGAATGGTGACATAAAAAGAAAAGAAAAGAAAACTAGTTTAAAAAGTTTTCGACTAGAAGATCTTCTTTTAAAATGGTAAGTGACTTCCATATTTAATATATCAAAAAAGACATCTTTAAACTCTCTCATACAAGGTAGTTAAACTCAAACCAGGCTTTCACCTGAATAAGGTTGGGGGATTAAGGTTGAAGGGGTTGGATTGCGGTTAGACTAGGTCAAACTTGAGTCAATAAGTTTTTTAAGTCTCATTTATTTTTCAGTCACATGTGTACAAATATTAACTTCAACTAAATCATATGCTCAAACATTTGGTTCTTTTTTTCATTCATTCGACATCTGTTTGGCACCCGTTCAAATAGTATATTTGCCAAGATTAAGATACCAAAAAGGATAAAAATAAAAATACATATATCCCCCTCTTGAAAAATTAAATACTGCACATATCTCTAGAAATTTGAACCTATTTACTTATTATTTTATTTAGTTATATGAAAATACCAACTAATATCTTATTTTTCAATGTATAAAATATATTTTTATTTTTTTTTAAGTATGTGAACTTTTACTTTCCAATTCCTATTTTTCAATCACCATTCTCATCAAAATTATAAAAAATAAAATATAAATAAGATACTTTTTCAAATGCTAAATTTCATATTAGATTCACATAAAATATAGATAAGATACAAATGGAAAAAAAAAAAAGACAATTCTAACATGCATTAAATCAAAACTTAAGTCCACCAATTTAAATGGAAATAAGTAACAAAATTTAGTAAATTACATGTCAAAATAAATACATGAATTTAGAATGAAATATAAAGGATTAAAAAGTTATATAGAAAGCAACATATATTTGAAAAGTTAAAACTAATTATTGCAATCTTCTTTTAATTCAAAGTTAACCGATTAAAGCGCAAAACGAGACTAGAATATCTATATGACACTTACCCGAACGGTTGGACGTTAAATACCCGGGACTCCAGCTATGAATAGTACAGCGTTACTCAGTGCTTTTTCACTTTTCTTTTTTTCTTTTTAGAATTTAGAATATTAGAGGAGTTGGTGTAGTTTTAGAATTAATACTTTTGTTGTTTACATATATTTAATAATAATACTTTACTATTTTTGTCTTTTGTAAAATATTGTTTCAATTCTTTATTTAAATTATTTTTTTTAAATATATATATATATATTCATGTGCAACCGTCCGACTCGACTGTGTCTGTGCCTCGAAGGTTCTGTACCAGAACTGTTTCTTGGGCAATCTCCTCTAGTTTATGTGTCTATCGTTTTGAGCAAAACCTTAGGTACATGTTATTGTCAAGTGGATCATGATATGCATGAATTATCCTTATGACGTGTGGCAAAAAGCCACCATCTATCGATTTGCCTGCTTAGGGCCTACTACATCGGTCTCTTTTGATTTCCTCTTCGGTTTTATCGAATCTGCCTACTCTCCATGGATAGTTCATTGGATAAGTTTACTTCCCGCCATGAAAGTGAAACCTGTGGAGAAATTCTTGACATAGAAATTTCAGAAGTTGACATAAAATTGTTAAGAGAATTGCTTGAAGAGCTGGAGGATGATGATGACATGGAAATAAACGACAGTGGTGGTGTCGACTCCTCCTGTGTCCAGTCCCTTGAGGAAGAGGTGATAGAGAAGACTGATTCTTTGGTGAAAACAGAAGGAGGAACGAAAGCTAATTGCCTGGAGCAAGATGGAATACTCATGCTTGATCATGAGTTTGATTGGGTCGATGAGATGATAAGGTTGACCCCAGAGCCTTCACCAAGTGGCAGTATCATGGGTTGGTACCAGGATGAAGTGGTGAACTTCGCTGAATATGATTTCAAGTCCCCAGTGTAGAAGAATGCAATATTGATTGTAAAAGAAGAATCAAAATCCTGCATTTCCATTATTTGTTTTGTTGTACATATATAGATACAATTTTTCATATTTCCTTTTTGTTATTTGTATTTATCACATGTTGATTACATTAAGTTTCAAATCTATTGTGTTAATCATGTTGTTGATTTGAGTTGATCCGAATCATGGTTTCATTGCTGTTGTTGATATGTATTGCTTTGTTGATTTGAGTTAATCCGAATTATGTTATCGTTGCTGTTGTTGATCTATATTGCTATTGCATATGTTGTGATATTGTTGCTGTTGCTGATGTGTGTGTTTATTGTTGTTGCCAATAATACTGTTTGTATCTTGTTGTTGTGTTGTTGCTGCTGTTGTGTGTTGTTGTTGGTGTTGTTGATGTTTATCAGCTGTTAGTTGTCATCATTGATCTGTTGTTATTGCTGTTTGTTGTTGATGTTTATCATGCCCCCGCAAGATGGACGGTGGTATAGTGAGTCCAATATTGTTAATGAGTAGTTGAAAATGAGAGCGAGGATGTGGTTTGGTGAGTGCATCAACGAGTTGGTCAGAGGATGAGATATGAGAGACTCAAAGTAGACCCTGTTGAACCTGTTCCCGGATGAAGTGATAATCAAGTGCGACATGTTTCATTCGTGTGTGGAAGATAAGATTGGAGCATAAGTTCATTGCCCCAACATTGTCACAGTAGATTACCGAAGGTTGTTGAGTAGATAGGCTGAGTTCTTGAAGTAAAGAGCAAATCCATCGTAGTTCAGTTGCTGTAGATGCAATCGCGCGGTATTCAACTTCAGTGGACGAATGTGCAACGATGCGTTGTTTCTTGGAGCTCCATGAGATGGGATTGCGTTCGAGGTAGACAATGTAGGCACTGGTGGATGTATAATCATTTTTGTCGCCAGCCTAGTCAACATCAGAGAATGCGTGGAGATTTAGAACAGACGATTTGCGAAGAGTAATGCCATGTGCCATTGTGCCACGAAGATACCAAAGGAGATGTTTTGCTGCTTGCCAATGTGTAGTAGTAGGTTGATGCATGAACTGAGAAAGTTTGTTGACAGTGTAGGCTATGTCTGGGCAAGTGAGGGATAGATATTGGAGGCTTCCAACCACATGACGGAACTCCTGAGGATCAGTGAGAGGCGAGTCATCATGGAGAACTAAAGGAGGCGAGACCGTAAGTGGTGTAGTAACCGGTTTGGCATCTATCATATTTGTCCGATGAAGAAGATCTTCAATATATTTCCGTTGATTGAGAAATAGTCCAATGGTACTCAATAAGACTTTAACGCCAAGAAAGTAGTGGAGGAAACCCATGTCTTTGATGGAGAAACGAGTAGCAAGTGACTGAATGCACTCGGTGACAGCTGATTTGGTGGTACCTATGATGATGATATCATCAACATAAACAAGAAGATAAATAGTAGTGGTGTGGGACCTGAGGATGAACAAGGATGAATCTGCCACGAAGTTATGAAAACTAGATTGGAGCAAGTGTTGATGAAGTTCATGATACCAGGCGCGAGGAGCTTATTTAAGACCATAAATTGCTTTACGAAGTTTGAACACGTGATGAGGGTGATCGGGATCAATGAATCCAGGGGGTTGAGCCATATAGACTTCTTCTTGAAGAGTTACTTGGAGAAAGGCATTGTTGACGTCAAGTTGATAGAGCAGCCAGCCATTGCTCACTGCCAAGCTGAGGATGAGCCTGATGGTAACCGACTTGATTATTGGACTGAAGGTTTCAGTGTAGTCCACTCCAGGGCATTGGTGGAACCCTTTGGCAACTAATCGTGCTTTGTACCTGTCAAGAGAGCCATTAGGAAGAAATTTAGTGCAAAAAAATCCAGTTGCAATCAATGATATTGTGATGAGGTTGTGGGGCCGTGAGTTCCCACGTTCCATTGCGAATGAGAGCATTGAATTCATCAGACATGGCAGCCCTCCAATTGGAATCTTTGAGGGCCTGAGTAATGGTTCGAGGTTTAGGGATCGGATGTAGAGGTGGAGCAGTGGCAAGGAGATTGAGTTTTTGGATTGGTTTGTGGATGTTGTGTTTGGAGCGTATGATGATGGTACGAGAAAGATTAGGATGGGGGTGATGACGGTACACGCATAGGGGTCGGGATTGGTGAGTACAGCAGAGGGTTGAGGTAAAGAGTGATGGGGGGTGGCGGAAGAATGGGGAGGTGAAGGGAGCACCATTCCGTGGGCATCACAGGGTTGTTGGTGACAATTAGGGATTGGCTAAAGGGAAAGACATATTCAACAAAGTGAACATGGCAAGAAACATAGATGCGACTAGAGGGTGTGTGAAGACAGAAGTAGGCACTTTGAGTAGAGGAGTAGCCTACGAACACACATGGCAGCGAACGAGGTTCAAGTTTGTGTTTGGTGTATGGGCGCAGCTAAGGGTAGCACAAACAGCCAAAACTTTGAAGCTTGGTATAGTTAGGTGTGGTTGTAAAGAGTTGGAAAAACAGGGATAGGTGGTGAAGTGTTGGAGTGGAGAGGCGATTAATGAGGTAGATAGTAGTGAGGAATGCATAGGGCCAGTAAGTTGGTGGCATAGATGCATGCGAGAGGAGAGTAAGGCCAGTTTCTACAATGTGACAGTGACGACATTCCGAGTAGCCGTTATGTTCGGGTGTGCAAGGAGGGGTTGTGAGGTGAGTTATGCTCTGAGTGGCCAGATAAGGCAAGAGGGCCTGAAATTCTCCCCCATTGTCCAAATAAAGTGTCTTAATTGTTCGAGTGAAACAATTTTCAACAAGTGTCTTAAACCGGATAAAGACATGGAGAACATCAGATTTGCGCTTAAGTGGAAAGAGCCATATGTATTTGGTGTAATGATCAACACAGATAACATAATATTTGTAGTTGTTTATAGACGTAATGGGAGATGTCCATACATCTGTGAATATAACTTCGAGAGGAGAGGAAGAAGTTAAAGTAGAAGCAGCAAAAGGTAACTTGTGGCTTTTATTATAATGGCAAAAAGTACAAGTAAATGGAGAGTGTGCTAAGTTAGTTGATGCTAAGTTTTTGGAGTGAAGAAGTTGCTTGAGGACTGGTAGGGAGGGATAGTCGAGTCGATGGTGTCAGGTTGGAAGAGATGTAACAATGCTGGAGAAGGCAAGTAGTGGCGGAGTGGTGGGAGACCAGATGTAGATGCCATCCTTAGTGAGTCCTTGAAGGAGAATTGTGCCTGTTCGGAGATCCTTCACATAAAACGAAGAGGGTAAGAATTCAATGAAGGTGTTGTTGGATTTGCAAAATTGAGAGACAGAGATAAGATTGCGATGCATGGAGGGAACACATAGAACATTATTTAAGGTAGAGGAGTGAGAGAAGGTGGGTAGAGAGGTGGAACCGGTGTGTGTGATGGGGAGCCCTGAGCCGTCGCCAATGATGATTTCATTCTTGCCATCATAGGGACTGTGGAGAGCAAGATTGTTGAGGTCGGTGGTGACATGGTGAGTGGCACCACTGTCCAGTAACCAAGAGGGAGGGCTTGTGGTGGATATTGCCGTGTTGGCCTGCGTCTGCCAAGGGGGAAGAGGGGAAGATGTGGACTGGGTGAATGGTGCGGGAGGTCGTGCATAGGGGTGCTGTTGACGAAATAAAGGACAATGTGCAACAACATGCCCCTGTTGACAACACCATTGGCAACGGCCAAGGAAAGGCCGAGGGGAGCGAGAGGTGGTGTTGGGAAATGATCGGGCAAGGAGTGTGGGTGGAGACACTGGGGAAGAAGTGTTGGTGAATGGCCGGTTCAGATGATGGCGATGGGGGCAACGGTTGGAGCGGGCTTGAGAGGTGTGAGCCGAGGCAGGAAGGGCGGAGACAGGGAGGGAGGTGTGATGGAGAGAGAGCTCTTTGTTGAGGAGTTTCTCATGTAGTTCATCGAAGGAAATGGGGGTGTCTCGGCTGTTAACGGCATCAATTACAGGTTGATAAGATTCATCTAGTCCATCAAGAATTTTTTCGATGAGGTCTTCATGATCCAGAGGTTTGCCAAGTGATGTTAGTTCATCCGCACGGGTTTTGATGGATTGCATGTAGTCAGTAATAGAGTTGGAGCCTTTAGTGATGTGTTTCAGATTGTCTTTCAGTTGTTTGATGTGGCCACGGGTGGGTTTGGCATAGGTGTTGGCAAAGATTTGCCACGCCTGGAGAAAGGTGTCAACTTGAGTGATTAGAGAGACAATGTTGGAGGATAAGGTGCCAACAAGTGCTCCAAATAGCAGCTTGTCCTGGCGTCACCAGGTGAGGTAGGATGGGTTTGGTGTGATGTTGTCTTCTACTATGACAATGGCCGGTGGTGGTGGATGGGAGCCATCAATGAATTTGGACAGGTCATATCCTATGAGTATGGCTTCGATTTGGGTTTTCCAGGGTAGGTAGTTGGAGTTGTTGAGCTTGATGGAGTTGTGTATTGTTATCATGATGAGGGGTTGAGTTGGTTCCATGTTATTTTGGATGATGGTTGAGGTGTCTTCCGAAGTCATGGTTTCGTGAGGTTGGTTGATGAAGATTTGGTTTAGTTTTTTGTGCTGCAAAGAGGCTCTGATACCATGTAGAAGAATGTAATATTGATTGTAAAAGAAGAATCAAAATCCTGCATTTCCATTATTTGTTTTGTTGTACATATATAGATACAATTTTTCATATTTCCTTTTTGTTATTTGTATTTATCACATGTTGATACATTGAGTTTCAAATCGATTGTGTTAATCATGTTGTTGATTTGAGTTGATCCGAATCATGGTTTCATTGCTGTTGTTGATCTGTATTGCTTTGTTGATTTGAGTTGATCCGAATTATGTTGCCATTGCTGTTGCTGATCTGTATTGCTGTTGCATATGTTGTGATATTGTTGCTGTTGCTGATGTGTGTGTTTATTGTTGTTGCCGATAATATTGTTTGTATCTTCGTGTTGTGTTGTTGCAGTTGTTGTGTGTTGTTGTTAGTATTGTTGATGTTTATCAGCTGTTAGTTGTCGTCATTGATCTGTTGTTATTGCTGTTTGTTGTTGATGTTTATCACCCAGTTCCTGACATGAAATGAAGAAGTATGAAATGGGTTAATAATGTAGACATTATTGTCATTTATTACCAGAACTCGGAGCTTCAAAAGGCCATGTATGAAAGGGCAGAATCCTTCGTTCGTGTAAACTTACGTAATTCTGTCTATTCATTGCTTTGTCTTCTTGGAATTGTAATAAAAAGAAAGGAAAAATTACAAATAAACTGACCTGTATTTTTGCATTTATATAAAGAGTTTATTTGTGTTATTTTATTTTATTTTATTGGCAAATAGCTAATTCAAAATTACCTCTATTGTGTTCCGTTACTAGGACCGTTATAATAGCATATGCGTGGCACGTGAACATTTAAAATAAAAAAAAATAAAAAAAAGGCACCAAAATACCGAGTCTTGTAAAATTGTATCCGTAAACTTCATACAACATTTTTTCACCAATAGAAACCCTAACCGTAAAGACATCGCAATTGCGACTTGCACCACTACACAAAATCACCCCAAAAAAAAACCTTAATTGCATTCTTAGTCAAAAACACGAAATCAGTTTTTCCATTTTCTTCTTTGATCAAGAAGGAAATTAGAAAAGAAAATGGCTTAGATCCCTAATTCGTCGAAACCTAAAAGGTCAAAACCAAGCTCTTCATCCTAATTTGATGATCAAATCTATATAGGATGGAAACCCATCATCCACGCTGTCTCTTTACTTTTAGGATTGAAGGAGAGCACTTGATTCATTATTTCATACTTAATTACTTCCATTTATGTGCTTCTTATTTCTAGTTGTTGAGTTTTTCTTCAATTTGATTGGGGTGAAATGTCTTTCATGGATTAATTCCTCCAACAAAAGAAATGAACTTATAGGAAAAGGAAAAGAGAACAAACTTAATGTAGTAAAGGAATAAAAATAGAGAAGGTGAAAAAATTAGTTTTAAATATGCCATTTAGGATTATTTTTTATCATGTTTAATATGTACTTAGTCAGTCGTGAATGGTGCAAAACTAGTGTTTTAATACTATTTCTTAGGTTTTGGCATGAGTAGAGAGATGTAGGCTTAACTTGTATTTTTGTATTTTAGTTCTTATTGGTAGCCTAATATCCCTTGTCTATATTATTTCGGCAAAATGTCAAATTGCTACAAGATGTTTAGCCAAATGTGAGAAGGTTGATGAAGCATTCTTGTTGAAAGAAGGTTGTATTGAATTAGATGCCATTTTTCACTTCAAATTAAAGTAACTAATTTTTATAACATTCATTATTTAGACTATTTTCATTTCCTATGACATTAAAGTTGATAAAAGGTGCTTGCACCCATTTTTCTTCTTCTTTACAATCTAATTACAAGTCTCATACCCCTTGATCTAAATATGATGCTTTAGGTTATTATTTACAATTCTCTTTAAATGTTTAATATTTTAAATGGATCAAGCTATAAACACTAGTAAATGTGAAACTATATTCATAATTTATGATGTTGATCTAGAATTTGACATCAATTTACTTTTCTAGTTTCTATCATTTGTTACCTACCATTCCAAGGACATGTGTTTTTGTGCTTTTCCATTTGTGCCTACATTTTTTTATTTCTTTTTTTTTTAATCTTTTAGACCTACTTTTTGAAAAGCTAGTGACAAAAAGGACATATCTAAAAATGCTCTCTAATTTCGTATCATAGACTTTGTAATATTAATAGTCATGGTAATTCCATGTTTGATAAACCTTCAATTTCACTGTGCTGGAAGATTTATCAAAAGAATTGTTTGGACATACAATAGAGGCTCAATTAAGATGAGAAAGAACATTGATCATGTTTCCTTAAGACTCAAGATGTTATAAATTTAGATGAATCACCAAGCTCGTTCATATATTATGTAATACCTGGGCAATCATTCGATAGTAGCCTTAAACCCTTCAAAATGATGTAGATAATGTTGCAATGCTAGAGTTACACCACTCTCTAGGAGTCTACACAGTGATGTTATATGTAAATAAGTAATCACTAGTGTTGGTTGTTATGAACATGCCTACTTTGATTACATTACCTATTGAAGGGGTAGGGGCTAATGTGAGCCTCTTAATAGACCTTTAGAGAAGAATATTGCTAATGGCAATGACTACAATAGTGGCAATGATGATGTGTATTGTGATTTCAATGAAGACATGTCTAAAGATGAAATGTAGGAGGATTTTGCAATTCCAACAAAGGACAACGCAAGTGACAACAGAGTGTTAGTTATTGGCAATGAGGTTAAGGAATTAACAATTGGGGGGTGGGGGGATCCCCTAAAGGATGATTTGTGTGGTATAGTTTATTCAAAGGAAGAGGATGAAATGGATCGATATGCTAAGTATAGCGTAGATGTTGATGGAAAGCATCACGGGCTTCTTTTGGGTATGAAATTCCTAAATGCAAAGATATTCAAATAGTATCTTCTTGCATATATTTCAATATGCTTTAAACCATCCATGAAAAGTATTTATACATTGTGTTAATGAATGTAGTTGGCAAGTTTACACATCAAAGCTTAGTGATGAGAAGACTTTTCAAGTAAAAACATTCTCTTCTAAATGTACATGCTTGTGAAGTTTTAGTAATAGACATATTACCTCAACCTTCTTTGCACGAAAGTATTTGCAAGAATTTCATGATAACAAGTGTAAATAGGAAGTCGGTGCAATTCAGTGTCATGTTATGCAAGATATCATAGTGGATATACCTATCCACACTACCCAACATGCAAAGAAAAAGGCATAAGCAATTTTAGATGGTGATGATTCCAAGTAATATGGCCTAATTTATAATTATGCTTACATGGTGTTGGCCCATGATGTTGAAAGTTAGGTAAAGGTGAAATGTGATTCATCCATAAAGGAGTCACCACCTATGTCAGAGAGAATTTATGTGCATTTTAATCTGCAAAAATTTAGGTTTGTTAGTGGGTGTCATCGATAGTAGGATTAGATGGATATTTCTTAAAGGGGCCTTGTGGTGGTCACATGCTTGCAACGATAGATAGAGATGGGAAAGGGAATATATTTCCAACTGCCGTTGCAATTATTGAACCTGAGAGTGAGGATTCATGGTGTTAGTTCTTAGAGATCTTTGGGAAAGACATTAGAGACCCCAGGAACACTTGGACTTGTGTTCATATCAGATAGACAAAAGGTATGGATATTGCATCTTTGTAATTTTTAATACACTAATGGAATATATCTATCACTTCAATTTACTAATCATCTTTTGTGGTGTGATGTTTTAGGGCTTGAGAATGCACTAGAGGATCTATTTCTCACATGTGAGAACTTGTATTATGTGAGACATTTATATGAAAACTTCAAGAAAATGTTTGCTAGGCAAGAGTTCAAGGATGCAAGATGAACTATTGTAAATGCAACTACTATGAGGGAGTGGGAAAATAAAGTGGAGGTAATAAAAAAACTTAAGTGAAGTAACATGGCAATGGTTATTGAGCATTCGAGCATCTCATTGATGCAAGTTTCATTTCAACTTTTGTACAAAGTGTGACACACTTATGAACAACTTAAATGAGTCATTCAATCACGTAATTCTTAAAGAAGAGTGGCCACAATCGAGACATGCAGCACCAATTCCTCCTAAATTCAAGATTCCACTAACATGCTAACATGGCTCTTCTTAAGCCAAAAGTTGACATCTTAATATTAAAAAGAAGCAAACAAGTACAACTCAAGAATGGAAACCTATGAAAAAGTGCGAGAGAAAGGAGAATCAACATTAGTAGCATAAAAGAAGCTAACTATACTTTAGGAAGTAAGGGCTCAAGATAAAGGATGGAGGTTTCCTGTGCTATGATTAAGAACAGCTAAAGAGGGAGAGGGGATGGGGGGTTTTGTTAAGTGTGTTATTAATTCCATATGCTAGGGTGGGACTCTTCAATTGGGGGGGCATCTTAAAATTTTAGTTGGTTGTCTTTAATACAACTTCCTACCTTTTGAATGTAGCACCCTAACTCCTAAAGCCCATTCTTCTACATATCAGTGCTTAGGAAATGGTATGCTATGCCGTCCTCAAGTTGAGGATAAGGCTAACTGGAGCCAAACACATATTGAAAATTCACAAATATTACACATATATGTATGTAATAATGTGAAAGCATCTTTTATGTATATAATATTAAGGCATTACATTGCCCAAGTCTAGTAAAGTTACAAAATATAGCATAAATTGATCAAAGTAATTCAATATTTAATTATATTATAGAAGTTGATTCTTGCTCTCATAATCCCCACCTTGAGCCTATGTTCCAACATCAACTCCATCTTCATAACTTGAGTTTAGAATAAAACTAACCTAAGCTAAGTGACCAAAATAACAAGTAATAATAAGAAATCGTATTACACATGACTAAACACAATCTATTACAACATTTAAAAGATGATTATAGATACAATGATATGTCATGCTAATGCACATGAAATGCACTAACTAGTATCCTAACTGAGCAAATAAGGAGCAGCCTTTGGGTAACTTGAAGCAAATATGAGCGGAACTTGGCGGCTCCTGAACATAATATGAGTGACACTTGGTGACTTCGAAGCATAATATACAAGTGGCACTTAATGGCTCTTGAGCAAATATATGAGCTCCTTGAGGCAACTCCAAAGCAATAAATGAGCAAAACATAGCAACTCAAAAATCAAGCATATAAATCTATATGCTGAAAAATGAGCTTTATAATCAAAATATAACCCATAAGTCCTTTATGCAAACTAAGTTTTCAAATATGACCCTAGGTCCATTTTGTCAACTAATCATTTCTAAATTACCCTTGAGTCCTTTAGTCAAAACTAAACTTTATAAAAATATGGCCATTAGGCCATTTTCATACCATGCCATGAATGCACATGATGCAATAAATAGTAACCAAGCATATAAGCAAAGGCATGACTGCAATTCGATAATTCAATCGGCCAATCATCATATTAAAACATATTTGTGTAATAGTAACTACTATCAACAAGTCATGTCTATAAGTAAAGTAATCACAAAATATATATAATATCAATCACTACTTAGATATGCTTTTCAAGCTATCACTACTATCCACTAGCCATAACTGTAATTAAAGCATGCTCACAACACATGAATATAAATCACATCATCACAATATACCAAGTGAAGTAATGATATAAATCAATCAGGTCATAGAGTCATGCGATCTACTAAGTCACAGTGACTCTACAAGCATGTGAGTGGTTGCTTCATTTTATAGTCACTACGCTCAAGCACGAAAAGTTAGGGGGTAGGAATTACTCATGGTAGTGGCAGCGCAAAGTGGGTTAGTCGAAGGGTTAAACTTTGAAGTATTTTTTTATCAAAGTGGTGGTGGTAAAATTGTAGGTAGGTTGGAGTAATTTCTAGATATAACCTCAATTTCAAATTTAACTAAATGTGTGTGAAGAAACGAGGAAGAAAAGAGTGAGTTAGGGTTTAAGTTGTGATGGAAAGGAAAAAGGAAGAAGAAGAAGAACAATAGTCCCATGTTGCTTATTTGACAAAAGAAATTCTGGTATATAATATGTAATACAATTGCTTATATCACCAAGTGATGATGTGGGAGGACAACAAGAAATAAATAGATCCTTGGAGGATTTTGCGTGATCCTATCTTAGGTTTACTGTGATCTTGTCTTAATAGGCCAAATCGGGAAGGATATATAACATCTGCTCTCATTTTAATATTTTGTTTTTTTGGTGTATGATTTATACACGTAATAAAACTATTTTTACATCATTTTTCAATGAAACTTTATGAGTGAGCTTAAAATAAATTCTATAATATGAAAATATATTGAATTTAATATTTTCTTTTTATTACCTTATATTTTAAAATACTAAAATTGATTTAAACATTACTAGCCATTTAGTATTGAAAACCCAATATTTTTTAATTATGATTTTTGTGTTAGACTCTATATCATATTTGAACACTAAATTTTATATTTTTGCAATTCCTTCAACTATTTTTATACATACATACATACATATGTATTGTGCCATATTTTGATTGTGTATTTGTTTAATATCCTTTCTTTAAACTTTTGACCTACAATTTGGAATTTTCATTTTCATTAATATCATTACCATTCTAAAAATCAACTCCCTAAGAGTTTTAATAAATTTTCTATAAGGGTTTTGTGTCCCCCCAATTATTGTCAAAGAAAATAACTATATTTATATATATATTTATATAATTAATAAATTTATTATTATTTAAAAATCGAGGTATTATATCCTAATCCCTTTAAATAGTTTTACCCTCGAAACTCAAATCATACAAGGACTCTTGAGATTATGTACTGAGGGTTCCGAGCAATGCAAGCACAAGGGACAACACTAACATACTAGGCACAAATTTTAATAAAGCGGCATTTATATATTCCTTATATCAGGCAACACATAATAAATCACAAGGACCTACAATTCAAAGACATATGACTCGTTTACTTTGCTGAATAGAATAGGTTTGTAATGGAATAACTATTACTGAGAAATAGACTAGGTAATGAATTGGTATAATGATGTTTATTTGGATGTAATGAAATTGGAACTACATTGTTTACTTGAAGGAATAAAAGAAAAAATAAGGGTGGAATAATAAATGGAATGACAAAAATACCCTTGAATGTTGATAGACAATATTGAAGCCCCAAATTGGATTGCATCTTGGAAAAATCGTAATCTCGAGTAGGCATCAGTGAGCAACTACCTAGATGTATTCGAGAAACATGTTATTGTAAATTTCTCCTATTGCAAGTGACGTTCAAATAAACCAGTTGTTGTAAATTTTTTTTCAACCATATAAAATACCGATTAGTCGTGCAAAGCATTGTTAAGTACAATTCACACATTAGTCGTGGAAATACCGATTCATGCATTCCCCACTATTAAGAGCATCATACATAAGTCTCATTTTCATAATTATGGAAATGGCATACAAGATAATTTACATGACAAAAATATATCCCTTATCCATATGGTTGTCATTTTCCCTTGTCCTCTCAACAAAAATAAATATCAACTACCGAGAACAATATCACATTTTCATTTGTCCTCTAAAAGCATTTTCACATACATTGCATGACATGGTGGATCAATCTTATAGAGGACATCGATATTTTTTGGCATCTGCGAGAGCTTAATTAATGTTTGATACAATTCCCTCAAATAAACCCTTAATTGCGGATAGAAAACTTATCAGTTCGATTGCATCAACTTTGGGGAAAAAGAAAAAAGCCTTAGTAGATCTAAAACAAGGCTAAAAAATAAATATCTAAGTGCATTTCCATACAGGAACTTGAACTTGAAGAGATTAACATCTCAACTCAAGAGTAAGACCCTACTAAAATTTCACAAGATATTGAAAATAGTTCCATGTGAAGCCAATTTGCATTAACTTTACCATCTCCAATGGCTGCCAAAGGACTTTATTCTTTTAACTAAAGCAGCAACTAGCCATAAAAATCGAGTCTAATCATGCAAATTGCACTCTTCTTTAGTTTATGAGAATTTTTTACAATATAACCAAATCTCTTCTCATGCATATAATGAGTGGCAGTTTGGTTAACTTTCTTATTGTTCAATAATTCTATACTTTCTTATTGTTCAATAATTCTATGAAGCCTCAAATCATAAGAAAATATGCAAACACAAACTAGAAGTCTTATACAAAATCTGATGACATAAGCAAGTAATATTATACTCATGGAAAAATTTTATTTCCACTGGCAGCCACATAAGACAGTAAAATGAAACATAGCTAGGGGCAATCATAATGAAGCTGTCCTCATACAGGGAGATATCTATTTATGCTTGTTTTCGTTTCTATTTACGGAGATATCTATTTAATTTGTCACTTCTATTTCCTCAAATTCGCACTAGATTGAAGGCCATAGATGATCTAAAGACGATGCAAAATAGAACTACAAACACAGCAATCTCTGATTCCAGCAACAATGTTGGAAAAAAAAAAAAAGAAAAAGAAAAACCTAAAGCAAAAGATAAAGCAAATGAGGGATGGGACGTTGGAGTGATGCCATACCTAAGTGGACGCCGAAGACAGGACGATGGACAAATCCAGCTGCGTTGGGTTGCGACAGCGGCAATGGACAGATCGCGACGACGTTTCCACGGACAGATCGTGACGACGGCCACCGATAGATCTCCACAAAGACAGGTTCCACGACCAGATCTCCTCTGTCAAGTTTCCCCTTTCCCCTCCTTCGTGCAGATCTAATCTCAACGCAAGGGATAAAGAAAACGAGGTCTCCACAACATTCCAATTCAAAGCTTTTGAATGGGAATTGTAATTCGGCTACTTAGGTAATTGTAATTCAGATCCAAATCCCTATTTCATACTTTCGATAAAATAAATATTATAATCTATATTTCATGCGGGATAAAGTTGTAATAGAATTCCTATTTCGGTGAATAAATGAAATCATAGTCTATCAACAAATTAAATATACACAAAATTAGTTATTTATGAACAACTGGGGATATTTAGCCTACATGGACTCCGAAGTGAAAAATAAAAGTAATTAAGTTGGATTATTCGGGGTAGAATATATTTTTTCTAGGTCCCTACACACACTTGCTTTAATGGATATAGAATTCTCAAGATAGAATTATTTCTTTATTTAACTTACCTCGGGTCTAATTTGTTCATTTTATGTGAGAAATAATTTTTTTTATCGAAGTTAAATTCAAAGAAATTAATTTATAAAATCCCAAGGATTTATTTTATAAAAAGAGAAATTTCGATTGGGTGCGAATCGGGGTACAAATACATTTAAACAAGTGCTGCGCGTTTCCGAATTCCGAACCAATTTTCCCGTCAATTTCAATCCAATACAACACGTGAATCACTCCCCCAATAAATAATAATCCCCATTCACTATGATCGCACGTTGAAATCCCATATTTATTTTGGTTTTTTTTTTTAAAAAAAAAAAAAAAGATCAAATCATCTATCCACGAATGCGTCGGCCACTTATGACCTTTCCAAACTCGACCGTGCTCCAACTCCTACAAATGGGTGCTCTTCAGTGATTATTGTTGGACACACAACCCATTCGCAGTTTTCAATTCCACCCGGAATCTCCCAGTTCCCACGTTCGAATTGTTTAAGTTTGAACAAACCTAAACCATAGTTGAAATATCTATATCTCCCCCAGCAAATTCAACGTTCCACCACTAATCTCGACCAAAACCGCCTGAAAGAAATTCTCATGATCACCGCCACCCACTCTCCCCAAAACTACTATTAAATGGCCAAAACACAACCTAAATAAGCTTCGGTTCGAAATTCTGGATTCGACCATTTCTAGGTCTTCCAATGATCACAATCATGGTCCCCTGAAGGTTGGGTCTTGCCACTAGTCCCACTACCAACAGCCAATGTAGCACATCGAGCAAAGCTAAGTCCAGTCAATCAGTATCTAGGTTTAACCTGATTCAAGCCAATATAGCACATCGAGCAAAGCTAAGTCCAATCGATCAGTATCTAGGTTTAACCTGATTCAAGCCAATATAGCACATCGAGCAAAGCTAAGTCCAATCAACCAAAGCTAACCTGATTCAGCCAGGTCTAACATTAGTCCCACCACCAACAGCCAATATAGCACATCAAGCAAAGCTAAGTCCATTCAATCAGTATCTAGGTTTAACCTGATTCAAGCCCACGCGATACGTATTCTTTTTTTCGCTTTTTCCTTTTTTTATTATTTTATTATTTTTTTTTCTCTAGATTCAATATTTATTAGCAAATATTACGTCAAAATATTTTGGGCAAAAGAAAAAAATATAAATATATTAAAAATATAGCCCTTGAGAGTTCTTTGTGTTTTGTTTTATATAATACCATGCTTTTGATAAAATGTTTTTCTTTATGACTTATATATAATGAGCTCATTTTTAGAAATAAAATCATTTTCCAAAAAAAAAAAAGAACAAATTGATGAAATGAAATTTCTGAAAAAAAAGTAGAATATTTTTTAAAAGTAAAAAGGGAAACATGCATCAAAAAGATTTTTCAAAAAAATGGAACTATAATGGTCTAATCCCTTAATACAAGTAAGTGGGCAATCAAAGACGGAAGGACCTCATAATAAAAGTTTTCCTTATCCTTTAAATAATAAAAAAGGATAATTATTACATTTAATATTTGAACTTTATCCATTTTTATAATTAATTATTTAAATTTTTAAATATTAATTTACTATATGCAAACTTTTCAAGATCATTTACAAGATTAGGACATAGCAGTTAATTGTAAAAATAAATAAAGTTTAAGTAGTTAATTACAAAAATATATAAAATTTAGGTGCATAATTACAAAAACAGGTAAAGTTTAGATATTAGATTGTCACTTTGAAATTTCAATTAATTACTTACAAAAATGAGTAAAGTTTAAGTATCAAATGTGACATTTACCTTTAAAAAAATCTTTTTCTTAGTAATGATGAAAAATAGGCTTTTCCTTTTCTCTTCCTGTAAAATAATAAGTTCTTCTTTTGTTGTCAAATTTAAGAAAATCAAGTAAACCCCTCACTTAAATAATTCTACTTGGTAGCATTTTGGTTCTCAAACCCTAAATTTCCAATTTTCAAATAAACTAGTCTCTCAGTTAAAATTATTCCACAAAATACAGTTCAACCTTTTTTCTAACAACCCCAAAAAAAATTTAACATTGCTTCTTTATAAAAAACATTCTGTATAATTTTAGGCTCGACATTATTCCATTATGTCAATATATGGTGATTAATTCATGTTGGTAGGCATTTCTAATTAGGCTTCTAGCCCACTAAAATGCTTACTTTACTCTAATCTAAAGCTCCTAGTTTAGACCATGCGCTTCCTTCAACATGAAGATAGTAGGTTGTTAGAAGATTCACATCAAATAGGACCACTAATGAGCCATGATTGGCTCTAATGCTTGAGGAGCTCATTAAAATATCAAATACATGTTACAGGTACTTGATACCTATGGGCTTAGGGGGATGGGCATAGGTTAGTCAACTATCATTCCCCTAAAAGCCCATATAAGCTAAAAGAAACATGCCAAGGTGGTAAGTTGAACATACAATGCCCTCTCCCTTTTTGCATGTTTTCATTGAAATCTCTCCACATGCCTACTCCTTACTGACTTAAACAACGGAGTAGCAATGCTAGAATCACCTTTAATGTCATATGATAGCTCATATGTGTTCATTTTGTAGGTTTGTAGGCTCATTCCTCTAGAGGCCCAATAACCACAAAGGAGCTAGATCAGGTGCTCATAAAACAAGAATCACATTTCAACACTACTTATAAATATCATTAAAGGGATATAACTAAACTTGGACAAATATATTAGAAATTCAACCAACCTTGACTTATCTGTTGCACTTAGCTAGAAACTAATTAGAACAAGAAACGTTTCTCACACCCTTAGTATCATATATCACGAATTAAGTTTTTTATTTTTTTTAATATGTTAAAATTTTTTATTTAAAATTTGTTGTGCTGTTATTTATCTTTAAAGTAGTATGAACTTGCAATTTAAATATATACCATGACAAATTTGACTTATAAAAGTAAAAATAAATAAATGAATGAATGAATGAATAACCACATATTACAAAGCATACCTAATAAGATGTAGACATTACAAGGTATAGGTTATTGGGTAATTCCATTTGGTCACACTGTAAGTTTATATTTGAGGTAGTTAGAACTTGTATTTGTAGGGTTTAAAAGATCTAAGCCTATCTAACTATACTTGCTCACCCAAAATATGCACCATAAGACTTTTGAAGTTAATATTCGTTATCATATGTTTTCAACTTTATTGTCATCATGTGTGTGTGTGTGTGTATGACACAATTGTATAAAATATAAACTAAGGTTGACAATTCATGTTAAAAGGTTATGTTTCTTATCTCAATATAAATAAAATCCAATTTGCAACACAACCTTTTTGAAAACCTAAATTTATAATCTGTCCTATTTAATAAACATGTTTTATGTTTAAACTAAACTTGTTTATCAATTGAAAAATAAATCCATAACAAAGCTATTAAGTCTTTATTATTGTCTTCAATTTGTTATATATTTATAATAAAAACTATATTAATTTAAACTTTAAGTGCTATGTGACTAATGCAAATAAAATTTAAGAAATGATTGTTGCTCTATGGGGTTAAAGATGTAATTAAATTAAAAAAGAATGTATTTGTGCAACCAATTCGCTTATAAGTTATAATTAACAATACAAAGTGATTTCACTAATATGGTTAGGTTTTAAACAAGATATGCCTCATAAATGGATTTTAATACAAAAGCAAAAATATACTTTTGATTTAGAATGTCAAAATTTAGAGAGTTCAAAGGAAATCAAAATCTAAGAGCATTATATCTGAGTGATGAAACAATAGAAATCAAACAATAGAAATCAAATAGACCAATTGTAGTGCAATAATGGATAGGAGAGAGAGAGAGAGGTATAGAGGTAGACATACATTTCAGAAACCTTTTTATTGAATAGTTTTGGATGATGGACCCACAAATAAGTTCATCTATAATGAGGTCAAATAAACCTATTCGATATATTAATCATTTTAAGCTTTGCTTCCAAACCTATTGTTAATTGTAATATCTTATATTATCTAGATTAGTAGGTCTTACATCATTGTTGCAAAGCTTTACTTTACGATTTTTCTAATCTCATATGATGAGAATATGTATAGAGATACAATCACCATCAAAATTCAAAGTAATAGTAGCAATAACCAATGGGTTCTCCACTCAAAAAGGGAGCAAATGATCTAACTCTTGCTATTATTAAGATGACATAGTGTGAGAATTCAAGATTACTATATGCAAAAATGATTTCACTTATTCTATGAAGTGTTTTAGTATAGAGAAGAAACAAAAATGTAACAAACTAATTAATAAAATGACTATCCCTCTATATATATAACTACTAAGTATAACTAACTCAGTAAGCAACTGATGAGAAAATGACACATGTCTCACTTAAACAATAAACACGTATACATGTATAAATAATCAATAAGCTTCACATCCCCCCCCCCCCCTTAAGGTGGAGCCTATCAAAGGCCTAACTTGGAAGGAAAATCTCATAGCTTATGAGAAGGAATTAGCTTAGTGAGCAAGTTTGCAAGTTAAGAATGAGAGGGCACAAACAAGGTCTATAGAAAACCTGTAGAAATGTGGTCTCAAATGAAATGGACATCAACCTTGATATGTTTTGTGTGATTGTGAAAACAAGAATTAGCTACAAGTTGAATGGCAGATTTGTTATCACAATAGAGAGATATGGGCAATGTAAAAGGAACATTCAAATCATGTAAGACATAAAAAGTCCAAAGGAGCTCTGTAGTAGATGCAGCCATACTACAATACTCGAAATCTATAGTTAATGTGCTGACAGTGGACTACTTCTTACATTTCTAAGAGATGAAGAGTTACCAAGAAGAATACAATAGTAGAAAGAGATTGTCAATCAACTAAAGAAGAACCCTAGTCAGCATCACTATAAGCAAAAAGATCTAAGGAATTTAAAGCAAGATAGAACAATCCAAGTGAAGCAAAACCCTTTAGATAATGTAAAACATGACGAGTAGCTTGAAGATGATTAATCAGTGGCTATAAGAGAAACTGACTCAAATGATGAACAACAAAAGCAATATCAAGTCGAGTAATAATTCAATATAAAAGACAACTAACAAGACACTGATATCATAAAGGCTGATCACATAGTTTACTATCATCCTTAGACAGATGCAAACCAAAAGATAATGGAATATTAGTAAGACAACAACCAAACATGCTTGCATCTAATAAAATATCTAAAACAAACTTCCTTTAATTGAGTAGAATCCCTTGAGAAATGTGACAAATGTCAAGGCCAAGAAAGAATCTAGCTTCACCAAGATCTTTTATAGTAAAAGCTTGATGTAGATCCTTTTTGAGATGTTCAATAGCATCAATACGAGTGCTAGTAATCAAAAGATCATCAACATATAACAACAAAATAGTAAACTCTTCACCATTTCACCTAATAAATAAAGAGTAATCCCTTTATGACTAATTAAATCCTTTAGCAATTAAAAATTGAGAGATTTTAACATTCCATTGCCATAAAGCTTGCTTAAGGCCATTAAGGGAGCGTTTGAGTCTACAAACTTGTCCGAGCTAAGCTTTAACATATCCTTCAAGTGGCAACATACATATCTCTTTATCAAGAAATCCATGTAAGAAGGCATTATTAATGTCTAATTGAAAAAGTGGCTAACCCTTTGCTGATGGAATAGCAAGTAAAATGTGCATAGATCCTAATTTAGCAACAAAAGAAAAAGTAATATAAATCAATACCTTTAATTTGCATATAACCTTTAGCCACTAATCATGCCTTAAATTTTCAGCAATACCATCGAGTTCATATTTAATCTTATAAACCCATTTTGACCCTATGGCCTTTTTACCAATAGGTAAAGGAGTAAGTTCTCATGTGTCATTAAGCTCTAAAGCTTCAAAGTCTTTATTCATAGCAAGTATCCAATTCTTATCCTTAGCTACTTGAGAATAACAATTTGGCTCTTTAACTATCAACGTTAGTTTAGACTTAACAAAGTTAGGTGAGTGTTTATCAAGTTTATCAATAGGAAAGTGAGGATAAGGATGATGTGAAACAGGATCAAACCAGAATAAACATTGTTCACATAGTCGTTCAACCAAGCAAGAGGTTTAGAAACTGTAAAGGACTTGCAGACTACTACTAGAGGGTTAGAATGAGAAGTACTTTGATCAGGAACAGGACTTGAACATGTTTCATTAGGAGAAGAAAGACCAGGAGTAAAAACAAATGGAAAAACAAGACATTAATTTTGGGAAGAAGGATCAAAAGGTGGAATAGGAAAATATGAGGGAAATCATCAGACGAAAGTAAAACATATGGTAACATGGAAGTGGTTTGTGCATCAAACCCAGTTAATGATGATAGTTTATAAGGAAATTTTTCCTCCTAAAAAACTACATCTCAACTTATGACTATTTTATGAGAATCCAGAGCAAGAACTCTATACACTTTGTCCCCACTAACATATCTAAGAAAAACACACTTCACACCACTAGCATCAAACTATCTATGGGACATAGATGTCTATCAACTAAAGCTAGGAAAGCAAGCCGAACAGGTTGGCCCGCCCCGACCCGCTGGTCGAAGTGGGCCAGCCTACACATGCTACAAGTCAAAGAAGCCGACCTGCCCTACCCCGTGGGTTGGCCTACCTCACACATAGATTTTTTCTTCTTTTTTTTTTTACAAAATTAGAAAATTAATTGGTATTCATCTTAAATTATTTCGACTTTTTTTTTACTATCTAATGTCTTGATTTGACTATCAAAAAGGTTATACTTTTTTCAAACCTTTAATGATAAGTTGAAATAATTTATACAAACCTTTTATAAATTAAAAAAAATATACAAACCTTTTTTATAAGTAGCTATGATAATGTGCCCATTTATTTATATTATTGTTTAAATAAAAAACTTATACATCTCAATTGTGTAGAACTCCTAAAATTTTTCTACATTTATTTACATTATTGTTTTAATAAAAAAATTATATATCTCAATTGTGCGGAACGCCTAAAATTTTTCTATACTTATTTACATTATCGATTAAATAAAAAACTTATATATCTCAATTGCGTTTTGAGCTATTTAAAATTAGTCGTGTAACCGAATGATTCAAATTTTGTGTTACACAAGTTTAGTTTTTACTATCTAATGTCTTGATTGAAAAAAAAAAAATGGAACTAACTCAATATACATTGTGAGGACAGCATAAATAGATTTACATATACTTATCTCTATTTATTATTATTATTATTATTCTTGTTTTTCTTTTCTTTTTTTTTTTAACTATGCTAGCTAAGCGAGCCAACCCACGCCCGTGTCGACATGGCCCGCCCTTACACGTAGGCCACGTAAGGTAGGCTAAAACAGCCCGCACATGTTGCAAGCTAAAAAATTTTGGCCCACCTCACATTCCCAGCCTACTTGGAACAAAGCCTAAACATCACTTAGTATGAAGATGACATAGTGTGAGAATTCAAGATTACTGTACGCAAAAATTATTCCATTAATTCTATGAAGTGTTTCATTATAGAGAAGAAACAAAAATGTAATAGACTAACTAATACAATGACTATCCCTCTATATATACAACGACTAAGTATAACTAACTCATTAAGCAATTAATAAGAAAATGACAAATGTCATACTTAAACAATAGATACGTGTACAAGTCATGCTTCAACTAATGTCTTTGTGTTTAACAAAATCCCATGAGTGCCATAAAAATGGAAGGTTGTCCATGGCTATAATAATAGGGAAATACATTTGCAAAAATGATCCATCAACTAGGCATGAGGCCCTAACCTACCAAAATCGATGTCATGAGGAAACTTAAAACCCCAACACAGACATCCCCTCCCCCTACAAGTCGGCTTAACAATTCCAAAAATTAAGTACTTTTAAATGATTTTTTTTATATTATATTTTTCTAATACTCAATTGGGGCCTACAAATTAAGTAGCTTTAACCCAATTTTCAAGCCAAAAACTAAATAATTCTAGTCAATTTTTGATGAAGTTGTGGAGAATTTACTGTTTTATTTATATAAAACTATAACCCACCTATACTATCATGTTAACAATATGAAGGGGAAAAAAACTAAAAAATTATCAATAATTGGTCCTACATTATCAAAGAATGTGTCCTTTCATCTAATGAAAATTTATATATACTAAACTCAACCAATATTAAAAGTACAATCATTTCATATATTATTAATAGCAACACATCAAATATTATGAATAAAAAAAAATCTAATTCACATGAAAATAATTTTAAATTTTTTCAAATAAGTAATTTTTTTCCTTATTTTCAATTGGGATCCATGATGGGGTTCTTTAGGGTGTGATGAAGCACCCCTAACCTATGAATTACGCTAGGCCTATAACTAAGTAAGGAACTACCATGAGCTAGCTTAGTCGTTAAACCCACCATGGCAATTTAGTACCCAATCATGGGTCGAAACCTACCCATGCCTACAACACGAGTAGGGATGCAATCAATGCTAGTCTAGAATGAATTTTATAACACCCTAATCCATCCCTATAAGGTTTTGCATTTTTCAAAACCCTATAAAAGCTCTATAAAGTTTTTATTCCTATTACCAAACCCCGACCCTAGGATTACAAACATAATAGGGTAGGTTGAGTTTTTATAAAGTTTATACAAGATAGGGAAAAAGTACAGTGGAAATTAGTTAAATAGGATTAAGATTATAACTATTAATTTACACGTTAATAAAATTTGAAAATTAAATGCATTGTACGATATAGAAATAATGTAGAACGTGCGTATTATATAGGTTAAAAACAAATATTATTATTATATTATATTTTAACATATAGGGTTTTACATTGGATATTTTTCAAATCCCAACACCTAACCCTAAACCTTATATGGTTTTAAATCATATCTCAAAACCCGATAAAAAACTCTGAGATTTTTCTCACGTTGGATGGATGAAATACATTATAACAACCTACCCAGTGCGGGGTAAGGTTTGATCAAGTGCAAAACACGATAGAATATTTTTTGCATTTTGAAATAACTTGGTGGAAAGACCAAAAATTATGCAACCTAGATTCAAGAAGAATCATGATCGCTAGGATTAAAGTGCAAGCTTTTCTCACTCGGAAGAATAATCATAATGATTTTTAAGACCATAAAGCATTTTCCATGGACAAAAGCCCTTGATATGCAATTTTCTAATAACTGATGAGCTCTCCACCATGATTTAAAATGGATAAGGGCGAACAATTGATCCAACTTTTTGCTGTTATATGTAACTGATATGATGTTCAACCTTTTTTCCCTTCTATTACCCCAATATGAGAGGAGATATGTGTCAATTTGCCATCCCTGGATAAACTTATTCACAAAAAAGGATTTAGGAAAAACTAATTCGTGCAATACAGTTCAAAATCGCAGGTTAAGACTGTGATTTCGCCAAATAAAGAAACTGCATGTCTTACCTATGATTTCAGTTCGAGGTAAATTGCAAGTTGGCACTGCGTTTACCCTTAAATGATATGCTACATTTTTAGGTAAATTGCAGCGCCAACCTACAATTTACTCTCGACTAAAATCACAGTCTTAACCTACAATTCAATCGGGCCCCATTTAAACCCCTCACGTAAACATAGAACATCATTTTTAGTAAATAAAAACATGATTTCAATCCCTTTCTCTCAAATTTAACTCAAAAAACACATCCACAAAACACGGTTTTTTGTCGGGAAATTGTAGTTTCGCAACTTCTACTCATGATTCCAGTCTTTATTCAAGTAAGTATCACTTATTTCATATAGAAATTCGTTGTAAATTTCATTTATTGAATTTAATGATTGTACATTTCATTGTTGTTTCTTTCTATGAAATAGAATGCATTATTGTAAATTTTGTGATAAATGAAAGTTGAGATTGAAGGTGTACTCGAAATTGTATATTATTCCATGCTAATTAGCGAAGTCTTTATAGAATTTGCTCAAGTTTGTAAGATTTGCCCCAATTTTAGTAAATTTGCCATAATTCATAAGATTTATTCCAATTTTAGTGAATTTTCTCAAATTCGTATAATTTCCCCTAATTTTAGTAAATTTACTATAATTCACTCATTTTTTCCCAATTTTAATAAAATTGCGTTGTCGTAGAATTGGTCCCAATTTTATTAAAATTGCCCTAATTCATAGAATTTGCTCCAATTTTACTAAAATTGTAAAATTTGTCCCAATTCATGGAATTTGCCCTATCCCTACCCACACCCACCACCCCCCCCCCCCCCCCCCCCTCCGGGGCTGGTAGCTACTCATGTGCTTGCTCAATACTGTGACACTTTAGATCAATAGACACCTGATCAAGTATTGTACACTACCTAATTCAATATTATTTATTTTACTGGTCTATTGTTCACTAAATAACTTGATTTCCTATAGATCTATTAGATACCATATACATAAGAGCTCCTAGAGCGGCTTCCCCCTCCCTATCAAGAAGGGAGTGATATTTGGTGTGCTAGGGTGTCTTTCATATGCTTCCATATTGTGGAGTGGCACCATCCTGACCGGGTGATGAGGCAATTTAGTGAGATCTAGAGGATTCCACAATAGTGTGACATGTCTCCTTCCCTCCATAGGATCGATCTTAGAGGGAAAACCGATGAGGATTAGAGGAAGAGACATGTGGTCTATATCCAGCAATAGGAACAGCGTCGATTCTCTATCATTCAGCTAGAGTTTGATGACACATTGCCAGGTAGGATAGATCCTGCAGATTATCCTTGATACCATAGTATCACAAGATAGTACATTGCCCAAACAAGAGCAATTCTCGATGCCCTAGTAAGTCACTTTAACCATATCATTATACTTATATGTATTATATATTGTATTATTAACATGCTTGATTTTTCATGTAGTCGGATTGCTTTGCTTGCATTATAATAGTGGATTCCCTGCAAAAGTGCTAGGCAATAGCATCTACTATGAGTCATCTCCTCTAGGGTCATGGTGGTGTTACATTATTCCCTCTAGATCATCAAGAGCACCATCAAGAGATACCTCCACCTCGTACGACCCGAGGGAGAGATGGGCTCATGCTAGTAGTCGTCGTCAGTAGGTAGTGCAAGATCGATCTCCTAGCCCTCTTGCAAATGCCCCACCCACTCACTACTCACGAGTGGCTCATCCTTCACCATATTACGATGATCTTACCTTCAGTGTTGACCCAATGGAGTTTTACACACCCGATGTCTAGGTACCAAATATGTCTACCATTACTCCGCCCACTCCTGAAAATGAAAGACATTTAGGTACACAGGATATGGGGGAGAGAGTCACGTAGATAGATCCTTAATATATTTCATAGGATGAACCACTGTTTCAGACCCAACCCTATCTCAACGTCAGAAGACCTAGCAACTCTTACAAAACTAGATAGAGTTTAACACTCATAGTACATAGACATTATCAAAGACGACGCCAGCAAAGAGTTAGATATATATGTATATTTGGCTATGTAATTATACATTGCTTTTTTTCATTTTCCTTATGTGTGTGTGTGTGTGTGTGTGTGTGTGTGTTGTGTTTTATAGCTTCATTTACTTTAAATATGTAATTTTGATTGTATAATTTGAAAGACTTGATGAAATTATTTAATTTCTTGAATTGATTTGTGTTATGATGAACTTCATAATTGTCACAAGTTTATCCTTCTAATAGATTCTTAGTTTTATATAGAATTTGGGAAATAAATTTATTTTTAGGTTTATTTATTTTCACAAGTTCAATGATTTCCAATTATGAACTTTATAAATGTCACAAGTTCATTTATTTTCATAGTTTTACTAGATCCTACCTTCAAGGAATAAAAAGGAGTAAGAAATGAAATTCAATGGAAATCACATATTGAACATGCGAGTTTTTGTGAAATCGCATGTTGAACATGCAAGTTTTAGTGAACTTACAACTTGGGGCTGAGAGTTAGTTTTATAAAGAAATCATAGGTTGGGACTACAATTTCACAAAAACAATAAATCAAGTGTTAAACATGCAATTTCTTCTTTTGGCGAAATCACAGTCATAACTTACAATTTTGCTACGGTATTCCACAAATTAGTTTTTCCCAAACCCTTTTTTGCGAATATGTTTGCCCAAAGACAGCAAACTGACACATATCTCCATATGAAAGTAGCCTAGAGCACTATCCATGGACTACAACAACGGAATATATTTGAAAAACCGATACATCTTGTAAGTGCTAAAAATTTTTGCCAAGGCATGAAAAAAAGATGTATTCAATTAATGGCATTTGGAGATAACTAGCAACAATAACTGAAAGAATATACAATTTGAAGCAACTTACCAAAATAATAATAATAATAATTGAAGTTGTGATATACGACAACACTAGATATACATCTCAACACCAACTGATTTTCAAACATAGAAATTCAAAAGGAATCCAATTCAAACACACAAAATCTAAACATAATACAAATTAATCATTCAAATGTCCAACCAATTTCATATTTTCAACAATTAAATTTTGAGACAACCACCATGCCCATCACACTGCTAGACAACCAATCCAGAAAACTTCTCAAATTGGCACCCAATTCACCGCTTAACTTTGAAAGATTCAATCTCTATTTAAGCTTAAATAGATCATACTTCCTCTGACATAATAAATAATACAAATATACATATACATTAAACCTTGGAAGACACTGATGCAAGCATGGTGGAAATCCACTTAAAACAAGAAAGCACAAGCAATTATTCTATCCATTGAAATAAGTCACTACATTAACTTAAGAAATTGCCATCGCTAGTTTTCTATCATATACTGATAAATGCTTAATATAATACATTTATGATTAAGATTTTATGATAAATTCAATGAAATTATATGCATTTTAATGAAGAATGATACTTAATTGAGTAATATTTTGATTTCAAGGCTTTAACATGTTCTTTAATCAAAAAAAGGAAGAAAATGAATCAAGTTTTACTCAATTCGAAGTTAAAATGAAGTAGCTATGTACATTTGAAGATTAACATAGTTATTTAACATGGTCATGTTGATTTTGAAGAAGAATCAGAAAGATACATGAGGAAACCACAAGACTGTGTTAGTGGTCATGTAACTCTTGGAACAATTGAAGCTAAACATGACAAGTTAACACAACCATGTTGAATTGGTACAACACAACCTATTAACACAATCGTGTTGGAGTCATGTTGGTCGTATCTCCCCAAGATTTGGATAAGTTCAAAAGATTTAAATTTAACATAACCTGAACATGACCATGTTGAAGGGTCATGTTGAATTCAACAGTTGCGTACTATAAATAGACAGACATAAAACCTAAGAAAGGAATTTTTAAGATTTTTTATTTTTGGCAAATGAAAAGAAAGAGACTCCTAGGCACAAGAGGACATTGACGAGCAAATTATAGACTTTAGAAGTGCAACAAGAAGTTTATAAAGGGGTTTTTTTTTCTTTCCATTATGAGTTGTTTTGATTTTATCTCATAATGTTAGCTTAATTTCTTTTCGTATCTACATTTATGGAACCCTAGAATCATTATGTAATTTTATTTCAGTTATTATTCAATGGTTTCTTTAGATTCTTGATTCAATTATGCATGTTATTTAAGAGTATCAATTTTAATTATTGATATTATACAAGTAAATTAAGAAATCACCTATATAATTAGATCTAGAGATAGGATGACATAAATCTTCCGAATTAGAGTCAAACTTAATTAAGGAATTCAAAGATCAATAATGCAATTTTAGAGGTTTTAATTAGGGAGAGATCTTGGTTAATCAACCTACGATTAGGAATTAATAATCTTGAGAAAGATGTTAATTTAATTATGGAATTCCTACGATCACAAATTTAAAGATTAAATTGGAATTATCTTTAATAAATTACATATGATTCTAAGGGGAAACTAAATCTAATTGCGTGTTCTTACAATATTAATTCTAACTCTTTAGTAAATTTTTTTTCCATAATTTGATATATTGTTAGTTAAGCAGTTAAAATTCCTTTAGTTAATTAATCAATATTAATTTGATGGTTAGATAATAGAGTCCTAGTTAGTATTAGTACTTGTAGTCTCTGTGAGACGACATTCATAATTAATCCACTATACTACATTAATCGATAGGTGCACTTGCCTTACAACAAGTTTTTTCCATTGTTACTAAGGACTGCAATATTAAAAACGCTTGTTACTCTACTAATCTAATCATTTTTTTCCTTAAATTTCTTTCCTTCTCTTTTCATTTCTTTTGCTAATCTTCTTGGTAACCAACTCCAAGGCCTTCTTTTGCAGTGTATGACCAGGAGCAGTTCAACAAACGTTCTCGAAATCGACCCTGAAATTGAGAGAATCGTCAAGGGCTTGAGGAAGAGTGTTAAACAAACAATGGATGAGTTAAACCTAGGATCTCCTCCGAAAATTAAGGTTAAGGAGGAAAACGAACCAGTAGATATGGTAAATAACGGCAACTAGAATGCAATTAGGACTATGTCGATTATGTAAGACTTAAACTTACTAGGGCTAACTTGAGTATTGCTAGGCTAGCTGTCACCACAAATAATTTCGAGATTAAGCCTAACATCATCCAGATGGTGCAACAATTTGTCCAATTTGATGGCCTGTAGGATGAGGACCTCAATGCTCACATTTCCAATTTTCTTGAAATATGTGACAGCTTTAAAATTAATGGGGTTAATGATGATGTTATATAGCTGAGATTGTTTCCATTCTCATTAAGAGACAAGGCGAAGCAGTGGTTAAATTCTCTTCCACAAGGATCAATCACTACATGGGATGAAATGGCTAAAAACATTTTAGAGAAATATTTCCCACCTACCAAAATCGCAAAACTTAAAAACAATATCTTTGCTTATGTTCAAATTGAATCTGAGACATTATATGATACATGGGAGTGCTTTAAGGACTTATTGAGAAGATGTCCACATCACGGTCTCCCAATTTAGATGCAAATCCAAACATTCTATAATGTCTCAATTTATCAACAAGGCAAATGATTGATGCGACCATTGGAGGCACATTGAATACCAAAATGCCTGAGTAATCCCAAACCCTAATAAAGGAAATGGCTATGAATAATTACCGATGGGAAAATATTAAGGCAAGGCATAAGGCTGCAAGGATGTATGATGTAGAAGTGGTGACTGCATTAGTAGTTAAAGTTGACGCTTTGAGTAAGAAAATCGAAGGGCTTTCAGTTGCACCACAACAGCCACAAATGATGCAAAGTGATGTCAACACAAGAAGATTTATGGAACAAGATCCAGTGAACCAAGTTGACTACATGGGAAATCCCTCTAGGCCCTAAAATAATCCTTATAGCAATACCTATAACTTGGGTGGAGAAATCATCCTAACTTCTTATAAAGCAATCAAAGTCAAAATAAACAAATAATTAACCCATCCACACCTAGATTTTAGCAACCCCCACTTCAAGAAAAGAAACCAGGTCTAGCAGAGCTTTTAACTAAATTCATTCAGACATCTGAAGCTCAATTCTAGAGCACCAAGATGTCTCTAAAGAATCAAGAACCCTTTATCTACAACCTAGAAACCCAATTAAGCCAACTTGCAAAAATGATGTTAGAAAGATAATCGAGAACATTGCTTGGGAATACAGTTGCAAAACCTAGAGAACATGTTAAAGCAATGATCCTTAAGAGTAGAAAGGAGTTGTAGGTTGACAATTGAATAGATAAGGAATGGGTAAAAAAGGGAAGCATAACAATTGAGAAGAGAAGTGAACTACCAAAGGAAGTCAAGGAGTTCAAACCACCCATACCTTACCTCGCTCGCTTAAAGAAGGATCGCTCCGATGAGCATTTCGATAAGTTTTTAAAACTCTTTAAACAACTACATATTAACTTACCTTTTGTAGAAGCTTTATCACAAATTCCTAAATATGCTAAATTTTTAAAAGATCTATTGTCGAACAAATGGAAGTTAGAAGAGCTATCTACAGTGACACTTAGCGAAGAATGCTTAGCGATCTTGTAGAATAAGTTACCGAAAAAGCTAAAAGACTTAGGGAGTTTCACGATACCTTGTTTGATTGGTAATCTTTCTATAGAAAAAGCCTTAGCAAGTATAAATTCGATGCCTTATAAACTATTTAAAAGATTAGGACTAAGAAAGCCTAAGCCAATACGTATGAGCTTATAACTAGCTGATAGGTCAATGAATTACCTTAGTGGTATCATTGAGGATGTGTTGGTTAAGGTTGGAACCTTTATTTTTCCTATTAATTTTGTCATTTTAGATATAGATGAGGATATAGAGGTCCCTTTCTTCCTAGTTTGACCCTTTTTAGCTACTACTAGAGCTATCATTGATATAAGTGACAGTAAACTCATTTTAAGAGTTAAAGATGCCGAGTTGGTATTTAAGGATCTTGACGCTTTGAAGCAATCTTTCAAGCAAGATGATACATGTTATTTTCTTGATAATATTGATCCATCTATTGTGAGCTGTATGCAAGGATATGCTTTATGAAGATCCTTTGGAGCTATGTATAGTGTAGGGGGAGGTGAGTCAGATAGATAACCTTGTGTACATAAAATCTTCGACTCAGATGGAAGCTAATGAGTTCATGTAAAAGAGAAAGGAATTTGAGGAAATTGATAGGGGAAACAGTGTATGATTGAAACCCTCCATTGAAGAATCACCGATTTTAGAGCTAAAATAGTTACCTAGACTATTTAGAGTATGCCTTCTTAGAGAAGGACTTTAAATTACCGATGATTATTGCCTCTAATTAGGAGATAGACCAAAAAGAAAAGCTCCGGCAAGTGCTTAGGGGACATAAAAGATCCATTGCATGGAAGATCTCAAACATTTAGGATATTAGTCCTTTTTATACTCATAAGATCCTATTGAAAGATGACTTCAAACCGGTTGTGCAACATTAGAGAAGGTTAAACCCAAATATGAAGGAAGTCATCAAAGTTGAGGTAATCAAACTTATGGATGCAGGTCTGATCTACCCCATTTCTGATAGTTCTTGGGTAAGTCTTGTGCAGGTTGTACCAAAGAAGGGCAGAATGACAATGGTTCTAAATGAGAAGAATGAGCCAATCCCAACAATAACAGTTACAGGATAGAAGTATGCATCGACTATAGGAAGTTAAATGATGCCATACGAAAGGACCATTTTCCCCTACCATTTATAAACTAAATGCTTAAAAGATTAGCTGAACATATGCACTATTGCTTTCTGGATGGTTTATCCAAATACTTTCAAATTCCAATTACCCTATAAGACTAAGAAAATACCACCTTTACTTGCCTAAATGGTACCTTTGCATACCGACGAATGCCTTTTGGCCTCTATAATGTACCAACCACTTTCCAGCAATGTATTGTAGCCATTTTTGAAGACTTGATAGAGGATATAATGGAGGTATTCATTGATGATTTTTTAGTGTTTAGAGATCCTTTTGAGCAAAGCCTCCATAACTTGGATAGAGTATTGACAAGATGCGAAGAAACCAATTTAGTCTTGAATTGGGAAAAGTGCCATTTAATGGTGCAAGAGGGGATCGTGTTAGGGCATAAGATTTCTGCTAGGGGGATTGAAGTGAACATTGCAAAGATTGAAATAATTGCCAATTTACCACCTTCGACTTTAGTCAAGGCCATTAGGAGTTTCTTAGGACACGCGGGGTTTTATAGAAGATTTATTAAATATTTTTCTAAAATTACTAGGCCTTTAACTAGGCTATTAGAGAATGACATGCCATTTATGTTTTCACAAGAGTGCATCGATGCATTTAACACTCTTAAGAGCAAATTAACTAATGCCCCTATAATGGTTTCCCCTAATTGGAATCTTTTTGAGTTAATGTATGACGTTAGTGATTTTGCAGTTGGGGTCGTGCTGAGACAAAGAAGAGATAAAAATTTCCAAATTATTTCCTACACTAGCAAAACCCTCACGGATGCACAAGAGAATTATACAACAATTGAAAAAGAATTGTTAGTTGTCGTTTTTGCATTTGATAAATTTCATTCTTATTTGATTTTATGCAAAGTTATTATTTATACTGATCACTCTACTTTAAGATACTTGTAGAGTAAATCAGATGCTAAACCGCGACTCATTTGATGGATCCTAATACTTCATGAATTTGATATCAAGATTAGAGATAATAAAGGTGTTGAGAACCTAGCAACAAATTATTTATCAAGACTCAATAACCCAACCCTAAAAAAGCTAGAAGAAAAGGAGATTAATGATGAATTTCTAGAGGAACACTTGTATGCTACCACTCAAGAAAGTGAACCTGAATCTCCATGGTTTGCCGATATAGCCAATTATTTTGTTGCTCATGTTCTACCCAAAGAGCTTTCAAGTCAGCAAAAGAAGAAATTCTTTGCTAATTTGAAGCATTATTTTTTGGAGTACCCCTATCTTTTTAAAATTTGTGTAGACCAAATTATTAGGAGATGTGTTTCCCACATGGAAGGTTGGCAAATACTAAGCCATTGTCACACTAGGCTAATGGGAGGCCTTCATTGTGCAAATAGAACTACTCAAAAGGTTTTAGAATTGGGATTCTTTTGTCCTACTCTGTTCAAGGATGCCCACAGGTATGTAGGATTGTGTGAAAAATGTCAACGGACAGGTCATGTCTCCCAACGTGATGAAATGCCCCAAAATTACATTCTCATTTGTAAAGTATTTGATATTTGGGATATTGATTTTATGGGCCCATTTTTTAACTTAAAAGGTAGTAAATATATTCTAGTAGCTATAGATTGTGTCAAAATGGGTAGAGGCTTAAGCCTTACCCACAAATGATGCTAAGGCTGTTACAAAGTTCCTAAAAAAATTATTTTCTTGATTTGGTGCTCCTAGGGTGATCATAAGTGATAAGGGCACACATTTTTGCAATTTACAATTTAAGAAAGTATTTAAACGGTACGGAGTTTGTCATCAAATAGCCACCCCCTACCACCCACAAACTAGTGGTCAAGTGGAAGTTGCCAAAGGGATTTAAAGTAGATTTTGCAAAAAAAATAGTAGAGCACCATAAAAAAGACTGGTCAGATAAGTTAGACAACACTCCATGGGCCTACAGGATAGCATATAAGACACCACTAGGTAACACCACTAATAGACTAGTTTACGATAAAGCATGCCATTTACTTGTTGAGATTGAACATAAAGCCTTTTGGGCAATTAAGCATGTTAACTTTAACCTTGAGTCTGTAGGAACAAAAAGAAAATTCTAGTTAAACGATCTTCAGGAATAGAGAGTAATCGCATATGAAAACTCAAGGTTATACAAAGAATAGACCAAGCAACTTCATGATTAAAGAATTTAACAAAGAAGGAAGTTCCAAGAAAGAGACCATGTTTTATTATATAATTCTCACTTGAGATTATTCCTTAGAAAGCTAAAATCTAGATGGTCTGGCCCATTCATTGTCAAGAAAGTTTTTCCATATGGGACAGTTGAAGTAACACATCCAAAGAAGGGAATGTTTATGGTTAATGGTCAATGATTGAAGCTATAACTTAGAGGTAAACTTGATAATTTTGATAAAGAAAAATTTTGCCTCCACTCAAATAGACCTTAAATTACATTAGACTCCGTTGAGCTAATGACGTTAACCATAACACTTCTTAGGAGGCAACCCAATCGTTAATTATATTAGGAAATTTTAAAGTTTTATATTAGACGTTAGTTAAATAAAAAAAAAAAAAAAGTACACGACCACTAAGCACGGTAATGTTGTGACTTTGTTGATTAGGAGATAATCAATCAGAAAAATACATGGCCCTAAAGCACAACCGTCTTACGGTCGTGTTATCATGAACATAACACCAAGAGATACATGATCCTACAACACGGTCATGTTTTGACTATGTTAATAATGAACATAACACCAAGAGATACATGATCCTACAACACAGTCATGTTTTGACCATGTTAATAATGAACATAACACTGAGAGATACATAACCCTATAGCATACCCATGTTATAGCTGTGTTATCTTGGTTTCATATAGCTTACGTAAACACGGTACAAACATGCCTGTGTTTGTTGCCCATGTTTTCATATATAGCTTATGTAAACACGTAAACACTCTATACGGTCATTTTACCACACATCCTCACAATTTTATTTTGTTCCCTCACCCTTTTTCTCTCTTGACCATAACTTACAACACCTCTCACATCCACACGAACACGAACACACATTTGAGTTCCATTTCTTGCATTCATCATCATCATCACAAGTATGTTCATGTGTCCTTCACTTTAAGTTTGCTTTTTTATTTTTATTTTTCCCTATTTCAAAAAGAAGAACTAAGGTTTGTCATTTACCATTACTTGTGCATGAACTATACTATCAACATGGTGATTAGCAATTTACATCACAAATTGATGAACACGATAGGAACATGGTTGTGTATTTTAAACAATTAGGGCCATTTTGACACATTTGATTAAACACGATCATGTTGGGATAGTGTTAGGGTCATGTAAAACCGTTATGTAGCAATCATGTTATGGCCATGTTTACTGATTTTGAGAAAGTTTATATATTGTCTTCAACCATGCATTGAGCTTCTTGTTATCCATATGTTCCTAAAATTCTTTAGTTAAGTTTATATATATATATATATATATATGTTCATATCTGTAGGAGTTAAGTTTTTATTTGCATACATGCTATTCTGATGTTTCCTTTTTCAAGAAACTTTTGATCAATTAACTTAATCCTTTCTTGCTAAAACTTTTTGTTCTTGACGAATTATATTATGATTGGCTTTTATTTTCATCATCATCACAGGACACTATGTTGCCAAAACAATCATGTCAAAAGCAACCCATTACAAGAAAAACGAGTAAACAAGCTTTTGCATCATCCTCTTGACCACCCTGAGATGTTCAACCACTGGTACTCTTACCACCTGCCCATTCCCAAACACAATTCATCCTAAATTTTACACATAAAGCACATTGGGATAAGTATAACAAGTTAAAGAATAAAGAGTTTAGTAGAAGTTTATACTTAGAATGGAGAGCTTTGAAAAGTTTGGGATTGGAAGATGGAGTCAGAAATTTGATTAGTGTTACTAGTTAAGAAAGATTATTCTCCCTTTGTGCCCCTATTTATAGGGAACTCACTCTAAAGTTCCTATCTACATTTAGGATTGAGAATGATCACATATCTTGGGGTGCTAATAATAGTCTGCATTTTCGGGTGGGAGGAAAATTCTATGAGATTACGATTGCTCAGCTAGCCCATTATGTGGGGCTTTATAATGAATAGTTTATCGAAACTAATGAGTTTATGCAATTACCTGTAAACCTACCTCGCGGAGTTACTCCCATAGCATTTTGGAAAAAAAATTAGTCGAGAGACAAAGTATGACCCAAAAGAGGCTAAGGCATCCACACTTCAAAACCCTGCTCATTGAGTCATCCATTAGTTGCTTTCACTCACTATTAGTGGGCACGGGAAAAGTACAAGAGTCATTTCTATAAATGACATTCTTTTTCTTTATAGTATGGTTGAGCACTTTCCCATCAACTTAGGATTAATCTTAGCCTTCTACTTTAAAGATCAAGCTTACGACACTCATGTAGGTACTATCAGCTGTAAGGCTTATATTACACTCTTAATCCAAGGAATGGGGTTATTCCAAGAGCCTCCTCCAATGTCCCAAGTTCGAGAAATGGAACCAATAAAATTTGAGACATTTAAATAGATGAAGTTATTACATGAAGATCCTGGAAAGCAGCCTGTTGACCAACCTCAGACATAAAGGGAGTGAGCTCAATTTGATAGAATTGAAGAAAAATTAGATAGGCTACTAAATCTACAAGAAGGAAGTGAACGAGATTTGGAAAGAGTGTATAGAAGAGTTCATAGACTAGAATGATTTTCCGAAAACATTTCTTCCAAAGATGACATTCCCTTTCCAATAAGAAAAAGGCATCCAGCTAGTGATGATGATGATGACGAAGACAAAGCAAAAGGAACAACTGGAGAAGACAACACAGATGATGAGGAAGAAGGGATAGAAGAAGATGAGACTATAGATATTGATGATGATCAAGAAGAGGATGGTGAAGATGATGGCGATAATGAGGATGGGGGCAATGATGATGATTTTTTATAAGAAATTCTTCTTGTGTACTTTTAATATAACTATGGTGGCTTGTTTCCTTTTCCAAAAATTTTTTTATGCTTTAAGATTTTCTTTTGTTTTTTTTCCCTTTGTTTTTTTCTTTTCTTTTGTAGTTTCCCTTTTGAGGAAAAAGCTAAAGTATACAACACAGAATGCTCTAAAAGAATTCGTGTGAAATGAAGAGTCAAGAAGTTTTTAGGGGAGTACGAGTTTCTACTTTTCTTATCCTTTTTCTTTCCTTTGCTTTAATTTTTTTTTTATCATTAATGTGGTGCAATGTGTACATTGGGGATAATGTACAATTATAAGTATAGGAGAGTTAAAGGAAAGAAAATTTAAATTCTTTACTATATCAAGAAAACTAACTATTATATTTGACCCATATTAATGTTTTAATTAACTTGTAATTTAGAATAGCAGCTTTTGATAATTTTTTTTCAATTTTGTTGATACTTAACCAATAATGTATTCATTACACTTTACTATAGTTGAATAGTGAAATCTGTATAAGGTAGAGTCATATGTCATTTAAGCTCTGATTTTAGACTTAGAATTAGGACAATGTCACTAATTAGGAATTAATCATCTATTTTTCAAAATTTATTTAGATGTATGCTCATTCTTTAGAAATTTTTAGAGTACTATAATTTTTAGTAAATGAACAGAAACTTATTTCTTGAGAATTTCTTGAAAAACCAATAAAGTTAAAGGATAAACAAATGAATTGAAATGAGTAAAAGTTTAGCAGTGGGCCTCGTTGACTCGATTAATTGAGCCTGTGGGATGCCTCTCTTTAGAGGGATAACATTTATTAACCCGAGTGATGAGCTTGGGATTATCAGCTAAAAGCTTGTTAAAAGGGTCAAGAGAAAAGTTTGAGAAAGCTTAACACAATAAAACTAAAGTAGTGGATGGTTCAGAGAGATATCTTAAAACCTAGTAGCCTAAAGTTATTTGGCTTGAGACTTACTGACTAATGAAACTACTTGATTAAAAAAAATGAATGAAAATGAAAATGAAAATGAATCCTCCAACAAAAATTAATACTAAGGGGATAATCAAGAGATGAGTGAATATAAATGCATTTACTTTAAATTATGGCGCTCAATAAGATTGAAGAGGAGAGTGTATATATCTTCATTAAGTGGTTAAAATATTGATAATTTTCTTTTAATTGGTTGATGCTAGATCTAATTTAAAGTTTACGAATCTTTGTTTAAATGATACGAGTAAACTCTAACTCATATGGATTAGTTTTTTAACTCTGATACTTAGTGTTCTTAATACATAAAAATGAAATGGTTAAGTGCAAATGTAAAAAGTTACTAGTATTTCATTGTTTTTAAAGTCTTACTTTACAAGTTAATTTAAGACATTATTGGGCTAAAGATGAATTGATGAAAATTTTCCCTAAGTAGTCATTAGTTTAAATAAACATTTCTTATCCTAAATTATGGATTGATTAATTTGCTTGAGAACAAGCAAATGCCTAAGTGTGGGGGAATTTGATAAATGCTTAATAGAATACATTTATGAATAAGATTTTATGATGAATTCAATGAAATTATATGAATTTTAATGAAGAATGATACTTAATTGAGTAATATTTTGATTTTAGGGCTGTGACATGTTCTTTAATCAAAAAAAGGAAGAAAATGAATCAAGTTCAACTCAATTCGGAGTTAAAATGAAGGAGTTATATATATTTGAAGATCAACATAGTTATTTAACATGGTCATGTTGATTTTGAAGAAGAACCAGAAAGATACATGAGGAAACAACAAGACTATGTTAGTGATCATATAACTCAGAACAATTAAAGCCAAACATGATAAGTTAACACGATCATGTTGAATTAGTACAACACGACTTGTTGACACAACCGTGTTGGAGTCGTGTTGGTCATATCTCCTCAAGATTTGGATAAGTTAGAAAGATTTAAGTTCAACACAACTTGAACATGACTGTATTGAAAGGTCATGTTGAATTCGACAGCTATGCACTATAAATAGACAAACATAAAACCAACGAAAGGATCTTTTTAGATTTTTTTTTTTTTTTTGGCAAATGAAAAGAAAGAGACTCCTAAATGCAAGAGAACATTGAAGACCATATTGTACACTTTAAAAGTGCAAAAACAAGTTTATAAAGGTTTTTTCTTTCTTTCCATTATGAGTTGTTTTGATTTTATCATTAAATTTTATCTCATAATGTTAGCTTAATTTCTTTTCGTATCTAGATTTATGGAACCCTAAAATCATTATGTAATCTTATTTTAGTTATTTTTTAATGAATTCTTTAGAATCTTGATTCAATTATGCATGTTATTTATTATATAAAATTGATATTTCTAGAGTATCAATTTTAATTATTGATATTATGCAAATAGATTAAGAAACCATCTAAATTTAGAGTAACTGAAAAGAGTTACATGCAATCCTAGAGATAGGATGACATAAATCTTCCAAATTAAGATCAAACTTAATCAAGGAATTCAAATATCAATAATGCAATCTTAAGGGTTTTAATTAGGAAGAGATCTTGGTTAATCAACCTAAGGTTACAAATTAATAATCTTGAAAAAAATGTTAATTTAATTATGGAATTCCTATGGTCACAAATTTAAAGATGAAATTGGAATTACCTTTAATAAATTACATATGATTCTAGGAGGAAACTAAATATAAATACATGTTCTTATAATATTAATTCTAACTCTTCAGTTAGTCTGTTTTTTCCATAATTTTGATATATTGTTAGTTAAGCGGTTAAATTTTCTTTAGTTAATTAATCAATCTTAATTTCACGGTTGGATAATAGTCCTAGTTAATATTAGGTAGCGTTTGGTTGGCATCAGAATCCGATACTAGACAGGACAAAAATTTTTGTCCTCCGTTTGGTTGCCATCCATGAAAAAAGTACTAGACAAAACATCAATGTAGTACTAGACAAAATCACAAATTTTTGTACCGCATGTAATTCGGTACAAAAAATACAATATTGGACAAAAAAATCACCTTTTTTCGAAATTCCTAACTTGCCCTTCATACTTATCTTGCTAAGCTGCTGCATACGATGGAACCCTTTCCTTCGTGAACTTTGTTTCCTCCAACACCGCGCCAGCTTCGGAACAAGGAAGTACGATAGCCCATCGGCGCCGCTCCTTCATTGACGCTCGTCGTGGAATCGACCGGAAGTTCAACCATCATCGTTGTCAAGCCAGAAGTCGCCATCAGGTTCATATGGTTCCATTTCTTCTCACATTCTTGCTTCCTTTTCAATGTTCCTCACATGCTTCTTGGTTGTTGCCATCTGGTTGTCCCCCAGTGCTCGCTTGCTTTTCTAGAGTTATCGCTTGCTGTCCATAGGGGGGGAAGCTTAGACATTGTTTTAGGGTTCGAATGCATGGTGCACTTTAGGGGGGTTATTGGTTCAAGCTTAGAATGGGAAGTGGGATGATGTTGCTCTGTCGCCGGTGCTACTGTGGATGAATGGGAAGTGGGTTTCAACTTAGCCTTTGAAAGCGAGAAAGAATACTAGTAGTTTCTAACTAATTATGCAATGGGAGGGAGAGGGAAGATAAAAACGAAGGGAAACTGTCTATTGACTTCCAAATATTAGGATATGCAGCATTGATTCCAAGTCCAATCCATAAGCTAAGAATGTTCTATCCACATTCAGACCTTAATCTATATCTTTTACGTTTATATATGCTTTTATTTTTATTGGTTCTTAATCAAGCATTTGGTTTCAAATTGATGCCAAAAGTAATTCCAAAACGATGCTAAAAGGACAAGCTATATCTTACCAGTAGTCACACGCTTCCTTTATCCTCTAGAAATGCCCCTTATCATCTCATCCCCGACCATTGTATCTGCACAGATTTCCAATCCTAAAATCTGCCAATCAATGGAGCTAAGGATGTAAATTTCCAGTCCTTACATGTATACTTTGTAAATTAGATTATCCCTTACCATAGGTATATATAATAAATTTACCTTAAGAATGTAGTATGTGACCACACTAACTTCTTGTCCTTATGTTGCTGCTGCCTGTGGAAGTCAAAGAATGCATTACAAAGATCCAAGTCTAAAGGAATTGACACAATCTATACATTGTAATTCTAATGACATGATATCAACCCCCTTTACCTTCATTTAGATATCATTCCTTAGTCATCATTCTTTTGATCACATGAAGGATATTAACAAACTTGACAAATATGTTGCATCTAATAAATTTGATTGCTTTGTTTTTCCTTTAGCAAAGCAACAAAGTCATTCTTTCCCTTTACATGTTAGAGATATAACTTGTTCCTTTGACTTGATTAATGTAAATATTTCGAGTCCATATGTAGCTTGTACTTTAGAAAGGCATAAATACTTACTTACAAAAGTTGATGATTTCATAAGGGTTACTTGGTCTTATTTTGTGAACCCAAGCATGATGTTTCCTTGATCATTCCAACTTTTCATGGTATCAATTGATCAGAAAATCAAGATCATTAGAAGTAATAATAGTCATGAGTTTTCACTTTTTAATTTCTATTCTTCTAATGATATTTTTCATCAAGTGACTTGTGTAGATACACTACAACAAAATGGGGTTGTTGAAAAAACAAAAATCAACATCTAATCTCTATAGCACAAGCACATCCTTTCCAATCTTCATTGTCTTTATGTTTTTAGGGTGATGCTATTCTAATTGCAAGTTATTTAATAAATAGAATTCCAACCTCTGTTCTTCAAGGCAATACACCTTACCAAATGCTTCTTCATCAAGCACCTTCTACACACAATTTTGTGTGTTTGGTTCATTATGCTTTGCTTCAACTCTTAAATGAAATCGTATAAAAATTGATACTCATGCTCATCCTTGTCTTTTTGTTGGTTATCCTATTTGGACTAAAAGCTACAATCTAGTTGAACATGTATTCCCTTTTCATATACCTTCTATTTTTTATTCTTTTTCTTTAAATTCATCTCAATCATTACCTTAACCTTCTGCAGAATCATCTTATTTTATAGACCATGTATTCTCACAATTTTATGTTAATTACATGTCTTCCACAAAACTTGTTCTTGGCAACTTAAATGCACCTAATTTATTTTCTTATGTTCTTGGTGATTTTAGTTGTAATGTTGTTGTTGATTCATATGTCCCTCATATGCCACAAATGTCTCATAATTCTATTTCTAATTATTCAACTTCAATTGTTCCCTTACATCATAGTAGTAGATCAATTCATGTTCCTTCATATTTTCGAATTATCATCATGAGATTAATCTTGTTTTGGTCAATTAATCCTCTATTCCTCATTCTATTGATAACTCTTCTACTTCTCATCCTATTCAACAAGTATTATTATATAAATCTTTATCTCCTTCTTTTTGTGTGTTCATTGTTTAACTTTCTTTACATTTTGAACCATCTTCATTCAAACAAGCTATAACTCTTGAGCCATGGCATAAAGCAATAGATGAAGAACTTGATGCTTTACAAACAAGCAACACATGAACTCTTGTTTCTTTGCCTCTAAGCAAACATACTATTAGTTGTAAATGAGTATATAAGTTGAAAAACGAAAGTAGATGGAGGCATTGATAGATACAAGGATAGACTAGTGGCTAAAGTTTACAGTCAAAAAGAGGGTTTTGATTATAATGAAGCTTCTTTTAGAAAATATATATATAATGAAACTTTTAGCCCCATTGTCAAGCATACATTAATGCATTTACTCTTTTGTCTTACTACTATATATAATTGGATATACATTGAATGGATGTTTGTAATGCCTTTTTGAATAGTGATTTACACTTGGCTTATGTTTTGTATTATGAAAATGATTTGGGGATCCCCAACGTTACACTCATACTGCTTTCCTTCGATATGTCATATAGATCATGGATCATCATGGATTTCTGATTTGCCTTCTTAGATGGAGAGTCTATATCAATATGCTAGCAATGGCTGCCGTAGGTTTCTATTATATGAACTTTCTTTTGAATAGGAGGGTAGAGAGGGGTGTATTGAATGAGTGAGCATTAGCTAGATATGAAACGTGTCGAGAGGTGATTGATTCACTTATTAATGGAAGTGATACGAATTGTTTATGGGAATTAAGAATGTGTAGGAATAGTTTTGCACATCTTTGTGAACTCTTTAGGGTACGAGGGGGAATGCAGTATAATGGAAGAGCTACAGTTGAAGAACAAGTTGCGATTTTTGTTAACATCCTTGCACATCATACAAAAAATAGGAGTATTCAAGTGAGATTTTGTAGATCAGGTGAGATTGTTAATAGAAATTACCATCAAGTGTTAGCTGCTGTGTTAATTTTACAAGATATCTTACTAGCAAAACCCAATCCAGTACCAAAAGATTGCATTGACGAATGGTGGAAATGGTTTAAGGTAGTACAAAAAAAATTTTAGTTACCTTCAGCTTATCGACGATGGTCATGATTACTTCTAATACAATACAAATTTTTTTTGTTTGTTTGGGAACATATTAGGGTTGCCTAGGAGCATTAGATGGTACCTACATTGCAGTTACAGCACCAGTTGCAGATAGACCTAGGTATCGAACAAGGAAAGGGCATCTCGCAACGAATGTCACGGGTGTATGTGATCGTGACATGAAATTTATCTACATATTAGCAGGCTAGGAAGGGTTTGCATCAGATTCTAGAGTATTACGTGATGCAGTCATTCGATCTAATGGATTGAGAATTGCACCTGGTAAGCACTTTAAAAAAAAAATGTCTTCATTTTATCTATTCAATTGAAACTTTTCATGTAAATTTATGTGGTTACATTTCGTTTTAGGTTCATATTATCCAGTGGATGGTGGATATTCCAATGCACCAGGATTCCTTTCTCCTTTTAGAGAGAGGCGTTATCACATTCAAGAGTGGGCTACAAGTCAACATCGGCCTCAAAATCGTGAAGAATATTTTAACTATAGACATGCAAGGGCAAGGAATGTTGTAGAGAGATGTTTTGGAATTTTGAAGAAACGATGGGGTATTCTAAGAAGTCCATCATTTTATCCCATCAAAATACAATGTCGAATGATTCTAGCTTGTTGTCTACTACACAACTTCATTCGAATGTACATGCCACTAGACCTGTTGGAGCACGCTATAATAGAAGGTGATGAAGTTCCAATTGGAGAAAATGGAATTGATGTAATTGAAACAATAGAACCTACTAAGGCATGGACCGAGATGAGGAATACCTTAGCACAAGAGATGTACGATGAATGGAGGGTACGTCATAGGAACTAGAATGTCATTAATTGTTGTACTTTCTTTGATTATGTATCTTGGATCAGTGTCACCATTGATTTTTCGTTAGTTATATATTATTGAAATCATTTGGTTGTTGAATTTTCAATTTTATGTTGTGATGTAAATTAAAATATTTTATCCACTGTTTGTATGCATAACTTACATTTTATTTGTTTGCTTTTTGACTTACAATATGGATTGGTTTACAGTCATGGCCAGTAGGGATAAAAAAAACTAGGCATTCTTGGAGCCAAGTTGAGGAAGAAACGTTATTAATAGTACTGGAGGCATAGTTGTCAAAATCGCGAGTTAAGTCGCACGTTTCTACGATTTTACGAGTTGGTGAGCACATTCCGAGTCAACTCGCATGTAAAAACGTTTTGCGGTGGAAACGTAGTAAAATCGCGATCTTGAACAGTAAAATCGTCAAAATCGCTATTTTACTACGTTTCCACCAATTCCACAATATTGCAAAACTAAGTAAAATTTCAATCATCCGAATTCGAATAAACAAATATGTAATAATAGTTATCCATAGCTCAAGCCCAAACTTTTAATAAACAACTATGGGATTATTTATTAAAAACCCTATGGCGTCCAGGGGGCGCTGCCCCCTTGAAACCCCCGCTAGGGCGGCTTCCCCAGACCCTCGCCCGCTCAGCATAGAGCGGGACCCACGTGCTTTCCTATCGTAGGAGAGTATCAGTCATACCCCAACATGTTCGTCGGTCATCACTCCTCTCTTGTTAGTGTGTTACATTACATTAAAGTCTTTGTGTTTGTGTTCGTCGATTGTTAATCTTCTTGTTCCTATTTGTGATCATGTTCGTATTAAAGCACTCATATTTGATTGCTACAACTTTCCTTATTTTAACTAATATTTTTGTAATAGTAAATAAAATAAAGGGTAGATAACTTTAACTTTATAAGAATTTTTCATATTTTTAATTTTATAGGAAAGGTATAAATGTATTTATATTTCTATCTTTTCAATATATCATTCTCATAGTTAAGTAAATGTGAGATATTATTAAGTAAATATATTTTGAATTAATAATCACGAATAGTGCAAAAATTTACCTAGTAATATCTAATTTTGAAGGTTTTTCTTGTTATAGTATCTTCTTTATTATATACTTTTGGTTAGTAGTTATTTGTCATTTTTTAATATTACTCATTTCTAATGGTATATCTTCATTATCAATTTTGATTTATTAGTAATTTCTTAAAGTCACAATTGATTTTAAAATTTTATCTATTATCTTTTAGCTTTTGTATATATAATTAGGTGAAACTTGTTTTATACATGATTTATCATTTTAGAAATAAAATATCTATATTATATAACTTATGCTCGATTATCTATATTATGACTTTTATTGCAAATTTGCAATTTATGGCTAAAATAAATACTCAATTTTCTTATTTCTATTATTCATTATATTTTTTAATGACTATTGTAAGTAAATTTATAATATTTGGAAGTTATTTTACATAGGTTGTAGAAACCTTACGTTTCTACGTTCCGATTCAACGTAAAATCGCGATTTTGACAACTTTGGCTGGAAGAGTTAGTAGTTGAAGGATACAAAGGAGAAAATGGCACTTTTAAGAATGGGGCTCATGAAGAAGCTTTAAAAAGGATGAAAAGTCACATTCCAGAAATCAATCTCAATGTCAAACAAATTGTTAACAAAATAAAGAGGTGGTCAATTAAGCTGGCAGAGGTTGTTGACATGATAAATACTAGTGGTTTTGATTGGGATGATGTTAAAAAATGTGTCATAGTTGACAGTGATGCGGTCCTTGCCGAATACATTGAGATAAAATCAACATTATCTTTATTTTGAAATATACTCATTTTTTTAATTTAATTATTTGTTGTTATAATAACTATTTCTATTGTTTTGTAGAAACATTCGAAGGTTGGTAATCATGCCAATAAGGAATTTAAAGAGTTTAAAAGACTTCAAGGGATATTTGGAAGAATAGAGCAAATGGAAAAAGAGCTGAGACGCCAGCAGATGTGACACAAGACTTACAAAATGAGAGTGAAGATACTTTTGATGAAGATATGGAATCAGAACAAGTGCCACAATCTACTGAAGCCTCTAGCTATGCCTCACGTGATCCATCTGTGCGACCGACTCACAAGCGTCCTATGGTAGAATATGTTGCAGAATTTATATCTACATTTCAAAAGAGCATAAGTGGTGTTAGGAGTGATTTTGCTTTACTTGTAGAGAAAATTGCTAATCCTCCTAAGAATGATGTTGTTGCAGGGTTGAAAACGTTAGGATTGTCGGAAAATGAAGAGTTGAATGTTCTTATGCAAATAGCGACAAATCCACAGTATAAAAAGTTTTTTGGAAGCTCTAAGGAGAACAACGCCTAGCATTTGTTAGGCGAATTATCAATTGATGGAAAACATGTTTGCAGTATTTGTGTAATTAAGACTTCTTTCAATGGCTTTATATTATCGAACCTCTCTACCTCGATCTAGTACCTTGTATGGTTAAACTTGTTTTCATATTTTGTAGAAGTTATAACCTCATGTATCTCCTGCAACAAAGTTACTAGATTTTCTATCATATATAGTTGATAGGTCATAATCATGAAAACTACTTTGACTCTTCCTTGATATGATTATTATCTTATCTATGCCATTTATGCCTTGCCCTTATGAAATATAAAAGTGGTTGATGTTCCAATCTAATCGATCCAATTTGTTGATGGATTTTGGAATTTTCAGGTCCTTAAGTGACTTATTCAAAGTGATTGATGGATTTATGGATGTTTTAATATAAAAGTGGTTCATGTCCTTAAGTAACTTGTTCAAAATGATAAGTAACGTATTATTTTATTAAATATAACATAAACTTTTACACAAACTATTTAATATAATAAATTAAACCTTCAAATCATTTTTTCTTGTAATAATATCAAATATATATAAATAAACATGATATAATTAAAAAGGACAAAACTGTCAAATTTACTATGTTCAATCTAGTACTTTGCAATTCCAAACATTGAAGAGCACAAAATCCTTCTTCAATAATTAAAAAGAGCAAAACTGTCAAATTTACTATATTTAATCCAATACTTTGCAATCTAAACACTGGACACCACAAAAATCCTTATCCAGTACTGAACAAACTAAACTTAGTACAAAAATATTTTTTGTCCAATCCCTCTTATTTTGTACTGTCCAATACTCCTTATTCTGTCTAATACCAATAACCAAACGCTACCTTAGTAGTTATAATCCCTATGAGATGACATTTGTAATTAATCCACTATATTACATTAATCAATAGGTATACTTGCCTTACAACATATATATTGCAACAATCTACTTGTAATCGTGGTGATGTACATGCTTGATTAAATATTTAGTCATCCAATCCTTAAACAAAAAACCTAAATCAACTCCATTCATTGTGAATAAAGTATTCTACTCCAGTCCTTAAAATAGCATGGAAAGTATAGTGCAAAGTTTTGCACACAAACCATCGTTGATAGATAGATTGATTGATCATTAGCAGAATTGTACTACAGAATATTCAGAAGATAATCACATGCAGCTCTCTCTCTTTTGCTTTTCCATAGCTTGCTTTCTTTTTAAGTGAGTTTTCATAATTGATCTTTCTGAATAACAGCAAAGAAATATATAAATGGAATGGTTCACAAGCATTGCTATCCAAAATAATATTTAAAATAAGGATCGATGGATATTCATATAAACATCATCAGTGGGTGGCTAAGAGGCCTGAAACCACTCTGCTATTGATGCGTCTGTTTCATGCAGAACAGGTAAGAAGTTAGATCCTGCCATGGACCATCACCCACATAAGAATAGAAGAGTTAAAGAAAGTGTGAATTTGCAGTTTTGTCGTCACATCTCATGGTTTACAGAAAACTTGGCTATGAAAAATCCAATTGTATCAAGCGAAGAGGATGGATCAAACCTCTGAACAAGTGTCTCTTCACCAGGCCGTAGCCACTCCCTGCATTTAAGCAAATAAAGAAATTGCCAACAAAAACATAAATTATAGAGAGCTAAGCAATTTAGAACAAATGTGAAATCAACAAATTAGAGGCAACTGACACAAGCTCTAGAGAAATTATATCTTCTAAAATTGATCCACGGGCAAACTAGAAAATACTATGGTATAACAAAAGTTTGAATAAATTATCAGCAAACTGAAACACCTAAAAAGAAAGGAAGAAAGAAAGAAAATCCAATATGTACATTACTTTCATATAAAATCATAGAGAAGGAATTTGCACTGTGCAGTAATCTTGAAATGCATAATGGTTATGGTGTGTGACTAAATTTTGCAAAGCAGATGCTTCTGCACCTGTAAACTTATCACAGGTCATAAGCTAACTAACAATTGCATTTGCAGTTAGAATCAGCATTAGCCTCAAGGACAAGCTCCTAAATGTTTTAAAAGAAAAACTCCAATCTATTTGATATCTTTAAGTTTAACAGAACTTTGAAATAGAAAAGAAAATGAAATTAAAAACAATCATCATAGGAATTTGTTAAATAGCATGAAGATAATAAAACTACTCAGACACTGAGGTCTAGTCACCTAGTTTCTCTAACTCTTAGTCAAAAGTCAAAACACAAAGGTCCAAAGATCAAGTTGTAGTCAACTTATCAAAAAGGTTAAAAATTAGTACTTACTCTATGGAACCATCAGGATATTCATAGTCACCAATGAGACCAGGTCCTCCAATCTTCGGATGCTGAAGATGTGCCACATTATCAAACATAAGGTTAGTATTTGAGGAAAGTACTGGAACCAACAACTTTGGTTATAGATATATCAAGCAAGACGTAATCAAATGGGGTAAATGTTATATTTAGTATTTCAACTTTATCTATTTTTATAATTAACTATCTGAAATTTCAAAATATCAATTTAACACTTAAACTTTGTCTATTTTTTGCAATTAACTATGTCAACTTTGCCAATATTTACAATCAACTATCTGAACTAAACTTATCGTTACAATTAACTATCCTGTCTAAATATTATAAATGACTTTAAAAAGTTTGTAAGTAATAAATTAATACTTTTAAACTTTAATTAGTTAATTGTAAAATTGGACAAAGTTCAAATACCCAATGTGACCTTTACCCTAATTAAATGTCGATAGAATTTGATTATATTTTCCTTTTTTTTCCCTTTTTAATGATGTCTGGAACAAATTTTGAGTTGAACAGTATGGCGTGACAGTACAGTGCACAAACCTGGGGAGCTAAAGAGAGAAACGTGTAGGTGTCCAAAGCATAACGAACAAGTGCTTCATTCTCCCCTGGGTTGATTGTACATCTGATAAAGCAATAGAAAGATACAAGTCAGTTTTCAGGTTGCATTGTTTATAAAAGTTATATAAAAATAACAAGATAAATGGCAAAAATAACAATCCATGCTGAAGCAACATAATGAAATAGCAGATACTTGTTGGATGAAAACATGGAAAGTCACAAGCAAGTTTATAAAAGTTATATGAAAATAACATAAATGGCAAAAATAACAATCCAGGCTGAAGCAACATAATGAAATAGCAGATACTTGTTGCATGAACACATGGAAAGTCACAAGCAAATGGGTAATTGAAGGTACAAATATCTGCTGGCTTTAATGGCTTAGCCCTCACAGAAGTCTGCCCGATTAAATAATAACTGTCCCAAGATAACTCGCTAAGGAGTATTTAATCATGAGAAGAAAAACTTCAGCAGAGACTAATAAGTGATTGACTTTGTTGGACATGCACATAAGATAACTACAGCAAACTAAACCAAACCATCTTAGAAGCCTAATCCTAGACATAAATTGGGCCAAGATTTTTTGGTAACTTGCATCAAAAGTTTCACTCAACACACCACCACTTCCCCCAAAACACCCCCTTTGGTTGATTGAAATGGTAACTCGCTCAAGATTGTGTATGCACAGACTCGAGAACTACATGAAAAAATGCAGCTACATAAGAAAACAATTTTAAGAAAATTGAGACATTGGACACAGCAAAAGAATATTCAAACTTTTTATTTAAGGGTTAATGAAAAAAGTATATCTTAGCTTTCACACTTTTGGATTTTGTATTACTTCATTTATTTCCCCCACTTACATACCCGAGTTTTGATCCATCATTGAAACATAATACTGCCGTTGAAAAAATATAGTGAGACATACAATGGCCACAACCACCCAAAATGAGCATCTTTCTAAAGTGGAAACCCAAAATCAGACCACAATCAAACCTTAAATCTAAAACCCAATGCATCAAAAACAATACCCAGCAAGAGAAAGATGAGAATTTGAGAGTTTTTGGCCATCAGACACATCTTACATGTGCATTTTTTAATGGCATGATAACAATATCAAAATGGCAGAAAACTCAGGTATACAAAGTGAAAAAATAAAAATATAGACACACAAAGTGAAAAAAACTATAAAAATTCAGGTGTCTTTTTTGCAATTAACCTTTTTATTGACAGTCACCTATTTCCCCATCATATAAGTTGTCCCAGATACAGCTACTCATAATCAATTGATATGATTTCATAAGATGCTCCTATAATTTAACCTAAAAAAATACATTGAATAGCACATAAATTTATTAAGCTGAGCCCATTACACTGCTGAAGAATGTGTCAAACAGCCATAACACTCCAAAAGAAGTGCCATTGAGCACCCCCCCTGCAATTAGTCAGAAATTACTCCAGCAATGAAGCAACTGCTCTTTTGAGCAAATCCTCCCAAGGAGAAATTTAACCCAATCACCCATAAAGCAGCAAACACACATTTCTGTGCTTTAATGCAAATGCTTTAATTAGACAAAGTGAAAATACTATGCTCAATAATAAGGGGGACTTGCAGGGGAAAAGAACAGCGAGCACAAATAATTTGTCATGTGAAGACCAACTACATGATTGTACAAGACCAAGTAGGAATCAGTTAGCTACACTCATTCTAATGCAGCTTGTTGGGAAATCCAAAGAGGCTCAATCACATATAAAGAAGAGATCATGCAATTATTAAGGGTCAAAGAAAAGAACAGTAATCATTATGCTTAAGCATGCAAGTATTATAAACAGAGATACTAACGTTGAGTATACAAGGATACCACCAGGGCGAACTAGCTGAACAGCCTGATCAAACATTCTTCGCTGATACTTTCCATGGTTCCTCAAGGACTCCATGGTTTCCTGCAACATCAAGAATCAAAGTCGGTATGCACTGAAACTGCAAAAGATGGACAGTTTCTTCCAACTCAGCCTGTGCCACAGAAGCACAACAAACAGATGACCCGAGATTTGTTCTAAGGGTTACCTTAATGGGAGCCGTAAGGGGCCCCGATGCCCCATTAAAAAAATAATAATAATAAATAAATATTACTTTTAATATGCAGAAGACTAATTATTGTGCTGGTTAGCTTCCACATGGCATGCATTCATATTAAAAGCATTAATTATGCCAAGTGGAAGCCAATAAATAAAAGGAATATATTGGAAAACTCATCTACCTTCTCAAGAAGTCAAACAAATCCTCGACAACACATTATAGCTGTTAGTCATACAATTGAATCACTGTTTCCAAATAAGTAAAATAAAAGCCAATATTCTTCTGATAGAAAGTGATCTTTAATTAATCTGACAACACAGCCTACTTATCCCAGTGCCTAGAAAAAATTATCTAGATTAATGGAACCTTTGCTTCTGACTAAGAAGGAAAATAGCACCAGTGACTGACAATAGAACCACATGGACTTTCTTCATTCACATTCTTTACCCTTGCTTTTTATTCTCGCAAGCAATTTATTACCCAGTATTCCACATTGTCATCAGTTACAAAATCATGCATACTGACTCTTCAGAAGAAAACTAAAGGTATGCCATAAGTATGGCATGTATGGGGAAAATGCTATTTACCTCCTCTGAAATTAGAGAGGATCCAATGTCCCAACCTGGGGACAATAATATTCCTAATAACAACTAGAAGCATAAAGCAAATTCTAAAAAGCTGAAATTGAATTAGACCTACAAACCTCTCCAGAAAAAAGCCGTGGTCGCAAACCTAGAGCTGAACACGGTGCATCAAGAAGTACTCTATCAAAGCTGTGAGGAGGAAAACCTTTTGAATTCTCCACCCTGCCACCCACAGATTGATTCCTTCCAGGTCCATTCCTCAATCTTCGCATGCTCTTCCTAATGTCAGTTCTGCTGATGTAAGTTCCGTTCCCTTTTTCACTTCTAACTAAAACAATTAACTAATTAGAGATGAAATTGTACATGTAATGAGATAGAACACTTTATAATGCATCCAAAAAGGTCAAATCCATAAAAATAAGCCAGGAAAATGTATTCTCAAACAAAGTATGAGAGCTAAAGTCAGATATGTACCAAAAGTGAAAGCAGCATATATAAATGCTTGCAGATTCCCTTCAAGGTCTTTCCATAAGAATAATTTTCCTTCGCCATATAATGTTAACTCCCACAGGATTATCTTCATCTAAAATGTACATGTTGGAGATGACTTTATATCATTTGTCAATCACAATCACCAATATATTATCCATCATACCAAACAAGGGCAATAAAACCTAGTGGTAAAGGCCCAAGGCATTCTCATGACAACTTGCATGTGGTCATGGGTTCAAAACCCACCAAGATGCTTCTTGGAGCTACCTACATAGCAAAAGCTATATTGAAACATTGTAGGGTCTTGTAGGGTCATTCATGTGCCTAGAGGTAGTCAGTCATACTACGTTCGTGACCCTCGATTCCTCCCCCCCCACCCCCCCAAAAAACAAACAAACAAAATAAAAATGAAGGAAAAAGAAAGAGGCAGCTGATGGCCAGAAACTAACCAAGAAGCTTTAGTTAGGTGGTGGAAAAAGCACTTCTAGCGTTTTCAAAAATTAGCCAAAATAAATAGTGCTTCTAGCGTTTTCAAAAATTAGTCAAAAGAGATGATGAATAGCAACCAATGATTGTCAAAGGTACAAACAGTGATGGTGAAAGGAAGAGGATCCTTTCTATTAAAAGTTGCTTATGGATGTCAGATGTAGATGCAATGTGTGATCAACATGGGTAGTCACATTTTGGCGTTAGTCATAAGCAGTGCTAACAGAAAAACCATAACATATATAGAGATGATGAAAGGGTGAAGGAAAGCTAGATCATCTCCAAAAATGGCAAATTATGGTAGCCAAACAAGATAATTTCTTAGGCACAAGAAAAAAGACTAGCAAAGGGTGATGTGACACTTTGAAGACATAATACTGTGTTTGAAAATGGAAGCAGCTGACTGGAACTATAACACACATGAACTAGAAAAAAAGGTTGCTGTATCTTGCATCAATTGAAAAGAAAAGCAACAACTTTTTTGTTATTAATTATGTGGATGAATAATTTAAATTCTCTGCCTACAGGAATTGAGGAAAACATGTCATCAAAGGAATATGCATACCCTTGTCCCAGAACTTGTTTTTACATGACAAATTGATATGCTTACCCTTGTCCGTGGGTGTAACATCAATGCTAAGTTCTGCGGTATCACTGCACAAAGTTCCCTCCGCATTTGAGCCTGAATTCATGGAGTTCGGAACTGTAAAGTGATTATTAGAATCAGCACCATTTGAGGTGATCAAATTGTCTGATTCATGTCTCTTGCAAACAGCCTTTAGAGCATCCAGTTTATATGGTGTTATACAATTCAAGCTCAATTCGGCAGCCAATTTCTGGATATCAAGCACCTACAAAATAATCAACAGAGATGGGTAAAAGTTACTCGAGCATAGAAATTAAAATGGTTACTGAAATACATATCATCGTTAATTATTCACACTCAGCACATCAAGAGCCAAAACATGGAAGAGGCAAGAAAATGCCTCAAATGATCAAACATCGGTGGAATGGAGCAGAAGATGCTATTGGGAAAAGGTAAATATTTTAATTCTATTTTAGTATCTTTTATTAAGGCTGACAATTGGGGACACAACCGCAAACATGGATACAACACAACATGATTATAAACAGGATTGTGCACGGAAAAAATCAACATGAGACACAAATAGATCAAGCCCATTTAAACAAGATAAAATTTATGTTCGGATTTAGGTTTAACCTACATACCTGTTTATGAACTCGTTTAAATACAATAAAATATATGTACTTTACTTAAATATAGATTATAAAACTATATAAAATATATTTATTTATATAATATATGTATATAGATTAAATATATATATATATATATTATAGATTATATAACTTTATTTTATTAAACTTTTGTTGTATTGTAATTTTATATTTAAATGTTAAGATTATATAATTTTTATTTGTACATGTTAATTTTATGATTATCCTTTTTCTTATGTATTTATAAATATTTTATAAATTTATTTATAACTTTTTTATCGACAAACGGATCAAACCCGAACACGAAACACAATTATTAAATGGGTTAGATTACGAATTTAGGTTTTCATACACGATTTAGTAAATGAGTCAAGATCCGGGTCGGGGTTTTTAATACACAAACTCATTTAAAGACAGACACGAGATACAATAAGTTGATAAAAATTGCCAGCCCTATCTTTTATGATAATTTTTAGGATATTATTCAGATTATGAGTATCTTATGAGATACTCTGGGAAAGTTAGTGTTGAAAGGCTTACATACATATACTAGTTCTATGAGAAAAAGGCAAGCAATAAATTATTGAGTTATTTTATTTATGTCTATCTTTTCTTTTTATGAGATCAGAGGGTTTCTCTAACAAGCCCTCAAAATTAGAGACAAGGTGTATATCCCAGCAAGTCCTCAACCTTTATTTATTTCTCTTGACAAGATCCTGCACCCAATCTCATAACAAATTGGTACCAGAGCCAATTGCCACGAGCGATTTAGTTGAATCAAAGGAACAATTCATGGCGTTCTTACAACAATATACAGATGACATGGCATGACTTCAAGCACAAAGGATCAAAGACATGTTGAAAAGAGAGAAGGACTAGAAAGAGTTGCAAGCCCTAGCTGCATGTCTGAAGGAGTTAAGTAAACGCATAACAAAGCTCTGATTTGGAGACCGTGGGTATTGTAGGTGAGCAAGGTAGCATTGAAGTAGCGAAACCAGATCTGATCATGACCACCAGGAGCCAAACTAAACCTTTGACAGACAACATCCGGACCACTGTACGGTCACAAGTTGGGTCTCATTGCACCAAGCCAATATATGCCCTTCTACTCTGTGTCCAGCCACCACATGCCAACAATGGGGTAGACGACCACCTTAACCCATGCCAGTGGGGCCACCATCTCCAGTGTGAACCACAGTTGAAGCTCCAAACTAATGGAAAACTCGAACAGTATATGTTCTTTACTTAGCCAAGCCTGATTTTCATGTCCATGATGGAACTGCTGCCTGTTAAGTAGGTTTAATTGTATCGACAGATTTTTCCAGTATCAAGACACACCTGAAGAGAGTAAAGTGAGGCTGGCCAATGGCCATGTTCCACTTGAGTGGGGAAGCATTGTCATGTTTCTACAAATTAAAAAGGTGTCTCTTTTTGGTCAATCAATCACTTGAGCATGAGGACAAGCTCTTTTTGCAGGAAGTAATGTCACAAATATTTGGAAGAATAAATATTTTATTTCCAGTTTGGTATCTTTTAAAATATTGTATTGTTCTTTTTAGTGCTTTTAATAAAACTTGCGTCTTTAGAGAGAGAAAATGCTCCCACCTCTCTCTTACACTCTTCCGCACCCTCACCTAAAAGACCACTTCTTTTAGGCCAAAAATCACACACACTCTCCCCCTCCCCTCCCTAACCTGTGCACTGCTGACGCTGATGGATTTAGACGGCAGTCAGCTTCATGACCCACCTTGTATGTCGCCTACTAGTGGCCGGAGTTTGCTAGGGGAGCATTTCCCTCCCCTTAACTTCGGAAAACCAGCTGTAGCTCCCCTAAGCACGCCTCCAAATGCTGGAAATACCAGCCTTCCAGATAAGGAAAAAGTAGGGGAAGCTTTTCACTCTAGGGGAAAAGTTAAAGTTGACCCAACCAAAAATGGAAACCTTGATCCTTGTGCCCCTGTTGGAACACCTTTTGGTCACTGTCACCAGCTACATGGCAGCCCCAAAGATAGACCTCGTGCCTCACCCCCTTTGCACCCTTCCCAAGTCCTTTCCTCCTTTGGTAAATCCACCTTGGAATTACCCAACCGGCTGGAAAGAAACCATGGAACCGAAAACCACCACACAACACCATCTTCTCCAACGGATACATCCTCCAGTGGCCAAAAAGAAAGGAAATCCTATGCCCATGCATGTAGCACGACTGATGTGGACGACCCCAACTTCAAACTCAAGTTTCATCCACCGGATATGAAGGGTCGGGTACCACGGGTGAAGATCCCCCATGCGGTAGAAGTGGCCGGAGCTGATTATTGGTCTTCCACACTTGTTGGATTTTTCCTTGGACATAGGTTGCCATTCCAACTTGTTCACGACACGGCCTTCCGCCTTTGGAAAGAGTATGGAATCCTTGAAGTCTTGGAAAGTAAAGAAGGGTATTTCTACTTCCAGTTTCCCCAAGGATCAGACCTCACTCCCCTACTCGAAAGGACATGGTATTTTGCACAAAGATACCTAATCCTTCAAACATGGAGACGTGGCATAGCCCTTAAAAAGCCTCAGCCAACTAATGTCCCCATTTGGACTTTTCTCCAACGTGTTCCTTGCGAATACTTAAATGAAGATGGCATCAGCTACATAGCAAGTGGAATTGGAATCCCCCTTAAGGCTGACGCACTAACAGCTGCTAGGAAGAGGGCTAATCATGCTAGAGTGCTGATTGAGTTAGACGCAAGAGATGAATTGGCTTCCCACATTGAAGTTGTAAGTTCTGATGGGTCCATATCCACCGTCATGGTTCAATATCAAGGGCTCCCTCTAAGATGTGGGGAATGCAAAGTGCTTGGCCACTTGTGCCATCCTAACAAAGTGGGGACTTCCCCTACTATACCCAGCGACCAAGGCACCAAGAATAGTGAGGGGCAGTGGATCCCGGTGGGTGGTGGTCGGAAGGAGAAGGAGAAATCCATTGTTGGATCCAAGACGTATGCAAATGGCAACAACAAGCCTAGCCACACATCTGAAACCGTAACAAATGAGGGAAGACAGCTTGGCCATGCACCTAGCCGTGAACTTGAAGTTACTAACCACACCCCCCACCCCCCCGACTCCCAAGGCCAAATCAGTTGACATTCGTATCAGTGAAGGTGTCAACAAGAGTGCTATTGACCCTAGGATAGGTGCTGATATGTAGCAACAAAAGGTGACGATTTTGAAAACACTCCACTTTGCAAGATAATCTCCCATTTACACCACGGTCAAGGCAGCAACCTGAAAATACCGAAGGGCTCTACCTCTTCTAGTAGGCGCAAGAAGAAGGTATGAAAGAGGAGAAGATCCTTCACCTAGCTGTCCACCTACATCACCCCAATGCATATTGTCGCTTGGAATGTCAGGGGCCTAAATGATCCCATTAAGGTAGCTAAAGTTAGAAGGATTTGCAATGATCGCAAGATAAGTTGTATTGGCTTGCTTGAGACCAAGGTTAATCCGAGGAATGAAGCATCAATCAAGAATGCATTGGGAGTAGCTTGGCAAGTTAGAATTAATACGGTGCCTAGAAAGCGTATGTGGCTGGCTTGAAAGCCTAGAGAATGGGTTGTTAGCATAGAATCGAAGCATCCCCAATTTATGCATTGCAAAATCGTTAACATGAGATCTAGCTCCACCTTTTTTGCTACTTTCATCTATGCTTCCAACAATGGGAGGGAGCGAAGATCCCCTTGGTGCAACGTTGTGAATACAGCACCATCCACTCACCTCCTACCGTGGATAGTTCTTGGGGATTTTAACACTACTAAATCCCCTACTGAGAAATTAGGTAGGAGAATGCACCTTACCAACGAAATGGTCGAATTGCAAAGTTGTATTGCACACGCGGAACTAGAGGACTTAAATTATGTGGGGGACTACTTCACTTGGTCTAATCGACAAGAGAACAATCCCATACTATGCAAGTTGGATAAAATCATGGTAAATCAACAATGGCTTCGATTGCTACCAAGGACACATGCTCAATTTGTTTCCCCAACCCTTTCAGGCCATTCACTTGCCATCACTTGAATTAACGCTACATTAACAACTAAGAAGCCTCCTTTCAAGTTTTTCAACTTTTGGGTAAGCCACAAGAGCTTCAAAGATATTGTGAGTAACACATGGAGAATGGATATTGCTGGGTCCAAGATGTTTCAAGTCGTCAGGAAGCTTAGACTACTCAAGCAAGAACTCAGACAGTTAAACAAAAATGAATTTTCCCACCTCCCTGACAAGGTTGAGAGGGCGAAAGTTAGACTACAATCTCTACAAGCTGCTGTCCATGGGGATGGAAATACATCCATTATGAAAGAGGAAAAAGAAGCAGATAAAGCTTATTATCTACTGCGAGGAGCTGAGGAAAGTTTTTACAAGCAGAAATCCATGGCATTGGCTAAAGCTGGGGAATAGGAATACTTCATTCTTCCACAAAACTATGAGGAACTTGCATAACCGTAGCTACATACATCACCTACTCAGAGATGATGGGAGTGAGGTTTTTGGGGATGCAGAGGTAAAGGCACTTGCAGTGGAACACTTTCAGAAACTCTATGATTGTCCTCCCAGTCCTGCACTAGAGGATGTCAATAACATGGTTACATGGAGGCTGAATAACCAACAACAAATTGAATCACTCTTCCTTTTACAAATGATGAGATTAAGTGGGGGTTCTTCTCTCAAGCCAATGAAAAAGCGCCAGGGCCCGATAGTCACACCGCCAAGTTCTTCAAGGACACCTGGGGGATTATTGGTAAGGACCTTCTGGAAGCATCAAAGGAATTCTTGGCGTCTAGACACCTACTCAAAGAGATTAACTCTTCCATCATCTCCTTAGTTCCTAAGATGGCCAACCCATCAAGATTAGGAGAATTTCGCCCTATTGCCTGTTACAACATTATTTATAAGGCCATCTCTAAAGTCATTGCAAGCGTATTAAAAGGGTCCTCCCATCCCTAATTGGCAGAGAGCAAGCCGCTTTCATCCCTGAACGAAGAATCACTGACAACATCTTCCTTACTCAAGAATTGATGGCGGGCTATCGTGTACAATCAAATTCACCTTGGTGCACCCTTAAGGTGGACCTACAAAAAGCGTTCGACACGATTAGCTAGGACTTTTTTATGGCTACTCTTCAAGCTATGAACTTTCCTCCCACATATGCTCCCTTATTCATTAGTGCATCTCCACCTCAAAGTTTTCTATCAACATCAATAGGGAACTAGCAGGTTATTTTCCTAGTAAGAAGGGATTAAGACAGGGTGATCCAATATCTCCTTACCTCTTTATATTGGGAATGGAGATCCTATCTACCCAATTGAGACGACTGACTGAGTACCCCCAATTCACCCTTCACTAGAGATGCAAGAATGAGAAATTAACACACTTATGCTTTGCAATGATCTTCTCATTTTTTCCAAAGGCAACCTCCAATCAGTTTCATTGATCAAGCTAACGCTTCAACGGTTTCACTCTATGTCGGGCTTGGAAGTCAATAATAACAAGAGCAATATCTTCTTCTCTCATGTTCCTACGGCTGAAAAGGAGGCCATTCTATCTTTTACCCAGTTCTAGGAAGGTAAACTGTCAGTGCGTTACCTTGGGATTCCCCTCTCTTCTACCAAACCGCGAAAAGAAGATTATGATGCCTTGCTCGAGAGAATGTTATCTAGGGTCACGTCCTGGATGTCCAAATACCTTTCCTATGCGGGGAGATTGCAATTGATCAAGTCAGTCCTCATCTCCTTGCAAGTTCATTAGAGCAATGTATTCCTACTTCCTAAATATGTTATTAGGAAGATGGATAGCCTACTCAGGAACTTTCTGTGGAGTGGAAACCCTCATACCTACACTAAGGCTAAAGTTAGATGAAATGAAGTCTGTAAACCACTTAAGTGTGGGGGTCTCGGGATCCCAGACCTGTACCAATGGAATAAAGCCATCCAGATAAAACACATTTGGCATCTATGCAAGGATGGTCCGAAAACCCTTTGGCCGGAATGGGTCCACTCCACATTCTTGAAAGGTCGAAGCTTCTAGGCAAAGAAAGCACCTGCATCATGCTCCTGGACATGGAAAAAACTATTGAAACTCAGATGCTTGGTCCGCCCTACTTTCAATGGGACCCCAATAACGGTCTTATTATTTCTCTTTGGTCAGACTATTGGCTTCCAATAGGCCCCTTGGACCTGATATTCAGTGCTCGGGAGATGGATAGTACTGGACTCCCTCCTACCACCAAACTTTGTTCCCTCATGGAAGGCAACGAATGGTGCATCCCTGAGGGTGTGCTAAGGACTAATATTCAGATCCCCACCTCGCTCCATCCTGATGCATCAGTCAACGATCACCTCAGATGGATCTATTCTACTACGGGTGAATATACAACTAAGAGTAGGTATGAATTCCTCATCCCCCAACCCAGGTGATACCCTGGGCTAAGGTGATTTGAAACAAATACTCAATCCCTAGACACTCGTTTATCTTATGGTTAGCCTGGTTACACAAGCTAACCACACTAGACAAGTTGGAAGCATGGGGCATGACTTCTTCTACTACGTGCTTCTTATGCCATTAGGGTCAAGAAGACCACTCCCACCTCTTCTTCAATTGTAGCTATTCCCACTCGATCTGGAGTGCGGTTTGTGACTACCTTCATTGCCCGGCACACTTTAGAGGCTGGCAAGGGGCTACATCTCTATTGCTGGCCTCAGTTGACTCCAACTCTCCCGACTTCAATAGAAGCTGTGCTGCACTAGCAGCGACGGTTTATTATAATTGGAGAGTGCGTAACAATGTACGCCTAAGGAATCATGTCCTCACCGGGACTCTATTGTAAACCAAATTAGAGATTACTCTTTCATTTTGTAACACTCTTAAGTAGCCTCTTTATCTTTTTACTATCTACTTTGTGCTTGAGACTATGATGTAAATCTTTTAAAATATTGTTAGAACATTATTAGGATTATGGATATTTTAGGAGATCTTTTACAAATTTTTAGTTTAAGAAAGCTAGTACTAAAAGGCTTGTAATATATACCATTACTATGAGAAACAAAGCAAGCCACAAATGTTGAGTTATCTTGTTTTCCTTCTTTTTTTTTTATCATTTGTTTAGAAGAAAGGAGGCTCTTTTCACAAGCCCTCAAAATTAGAGATTTGAGGGTTCTCTCCCGCAACCCTCCCTTTATTCACTTCACTCATGACTAGATCCTGCTCCCAGCCCATAATAGAAGGCAATTTACTTCTCCAGAATACCCTTTTTTTTTCCCTTGGTAAGTCTTGTATTGACAATGCAGCTCAAGAAAAATCATAAACAGGGTTTGATAGGTAAAATTTAATGATACAAATTTCTTTCTATATGCCACAATTGTTCTTCCACAAAAAGAAAAAATGTGCGATTATTCCATAGATTAGTGTATATATGATAATAAAAATAGACAATCCAAAGTCTTTTAGGAACAATCACTCAGAATTTTGAGCCTATTAGGCTCCTACCAGGCTACTCACAAAGAAGGATATACTCAGCCAATTATATCCTTTAATTGAAAAACCAATTGACCGCTAGCATAATGGTTGCAAAAAGCTTGATAATACAGTTGTCCCAACTTATACCTTATTGTGAGATCTATCTGCTGCAATGACCTCACCCTCATCCTTCATGAGAATTGCAATTGCAGTTGTCTTCCCACCCGGTGCTGCACACATATCTAGAATCCTCTCACCTTTTTGAGGATCTAGCACAATGCAAGGATGCGTTATTCTTGTGTCATCAATAAAGACAATGCAAATCTAAACCATGAGCAACAGCCAACATATCTTAATGAAAAGAAATCCTATCATGGGAATTTTCTAAAGAAAAATAAAATCTGCATATTCTATAGATAGATAACCTCTGGCAATCACCAAGTCGAAGAGAACTTAAATTCACTAAATTAAGTCCTACATAAACAATAGAGTCATTTACCCTTATGATGGCAGCTAACAAAACATATCCTCAGCAGCAGTCTTCAGCAACTCAATCAATAATCTATCTAACAGGGGCAAGACTTAAAAATTGATGGTCTATCTCCATTGGTGTACAGTTTTTACAAGTCAAAGCTTATACTTGCAATTGAAGACACCACGGCAACAAGAGGAAAATCGAACATTGATTGCAGGAATTCTACTCCTAAAATTAATGGTCATGTAATTTCTATTTATTAACATAAGTGTTCTTATCGTAGTCTCTCAAGTATTACTCTTATGAAGCAACCACCAGTATATTTCAAGAAAAATATTTAGTAATGATTAATAAGAAATTCAGAAAGAGTCCAACTCTAAGGTAACAAATTAAGTCATCATTTAGCCAAAGAAACAAGAGGGGCTGAAATTATTACATTATCCACTCAGAATTAATTTGATGAAAAGATAAGGGCTAAGCAAAGATGCCAATTATTCTTTTTTTGGGATAATTAGTTTACATTATTATTGTAAAAGACTAAATATACTCTATGAACTGAAAAAGCCAGATAATTAAGCATGAAGATTTTCACAGAACGAGGGATGCCAAACAAATCCTTCCATGACTCTGGACATAGGAGATTAAAGCAAGTCATTGCACTGACCAAAGATGAAATAACAAAAACTTGTCACGCATAATTTGCACTCAATTAATTCAGAAAGTACTAATTTGTCAATGGCTGTCAAAGCAGAAGTAAACAAAATCAAAAGAGGAGACTTCAGTCAAAAGCCATGGGTGGAGGTTCCATGACCATAGCTGCCTTTTTTTCACAATGACCAGAGCTTATCCAGTGACTGATGAAAATAGCATGAAAGCATTCATGTAGCAGCACACCTAGCAAATAAACCATTTGTGTAGACATTACATATTAATTAACGGGTTTTTAATTAAGAAACAGGAAATTCATACAACAGTGTTTCAGCATATTATATCAAAAATGAAAAGCTTAGTTTAGTCATGCTCTAGCTAGGGCACTGCTTTACTCTAATCCTTGCAACCATGTATCAAATTCATAAATACATATAAGATTATTTTACTTAGATACTCCATCAATAATACATCTTAAGCCTATATTTTACTTCTTTTGTAAGTTAAAGGTATTTTTTTTATAGTTATGGATGACAGTCGGACAAGACAAGCTCAAATGTGAATCCACATCTCAGGCATGTATTCATAAAAGCTGAAGCCATTGCCATCAGATAAAAGAAATATCCAGCCAGCAAAACAATATGACAGGAAAAGGCTTCAAAACATTTGGAAGCCACAGACAATTACCCTTCCCACTCCCCACTCCCCAAGATGTCTACTAATCTACAGAAATTGAATGAATCATTGCCATTTAGAAGATGCATAACTTCCATTGTATATTGCAGAGTCAAAACTCAAGCCTACTCAAAACAATGATAATCACTTCTTAGATCCGTACATTATGAGGATGCTACCAACCTAGAGCATGAGCAGCAACAATACTTGGCAGGTTCTGAAGAAAAATTTCCCCTTGAAGAACATCTGGAGCGAAAAGGAACAATAATTAAAGGAGCTTTGGACATCTTCAGCAAACTGTATCCAAAACCATAAACAATATCCAAAAGGGAAATTAATGAATTACAGCATATATCTAAAGCATCATTTACATCATAAATACAGACATTTTAGTGAGAAAAAAAAATTGATGATAGAAATGCACATACAATGTCAAGTGACAGAGGTACAGAATCAAATACCAGAAAATTTCTATTTATTGGAAGGTAAGCATGTATGAATAATTTAATCAAAGAAGACATGCCAAATATCCAGCACCTGTGCATTTACCATTTAGGTACCAATTGAAATAGCAGCACACAATAGCAATGCCTTTACATCAACCCAGAAAAACTCGCTCATAAGTTCACAACTCAAAAAAAAAAGGTGATCATCATGCAAGTGGACATCTCCAATTTATAATTCCAACACCATTACATGACAAAGAAAAGGTGAGAAAACTCAAACTAGGACAAATAAAATAAAATGTTCTCCTGCAACATAAAGAATAACATTTGTGATCTATTGTGTAAAATTGGACAGCAAATAGACTGCAAGCATGTTATAACACCAATCAAAGTGGCAACATATCAAAGTCAAGACCTGCTAAACATACAGTTTCCAAACCCACTTATAATTTGAAGCAATTATAAAGTCGATATTACAGAGGGAACTGTTAATGTTTTCTCCAATATTCATATCAACCATCACTTTTTAATAACTCCCATGGAATAAGATCAAGAAGAGACTTTCAATGAAGGGTGATTCAGGCCATGAAAAAACAGGCACACAACAGGGATTCATCAGAGAGTTCCTTCAAAGAAACACAAAGTGACATGGACAGCAACAAAGGAATGATTCATTTACTAACGAATCGAACATGAAAGATACATAATAAAAAACAAGAAATAGGATACTCTACCATTCAAGGAAGGCAATCTGTATACTTGATTGGTCATGTCAACAGCAACTCCTTCTAAAGCACGAAAGATGCCTGCCCTTGACATTGCTGTTATTCCTTGACCAATATACAGGGAATCACGTTCATAATAGTATGGATCTGTGACCAGGAGAAAGAGAAAGGTCAAAGAGGAGATTCAGTGCCAAACATCAAGCATGAAAAGACTAGAAGTAACTTAAGCAATTGAGCATATGGGCTATGATAAGAAATAAACCATCCTAATGATGACCAATAAAAATTTTAGGTTGTTAAGTATCCTAATTGGTTTTGATAATAACTAATCATATTATGTATGTCCATATAAATTATTCAGTGTGCTGTGCTTAAATATGAGAATGACCAATTGATACAGAAGGTACTACATTATTTAGAAAATCATTTGGAAAATAGCAACATTAACCACCATCTTAACATTCTTAAGAAAGATATGATTTTCATGGTTGGCCAGAAGATAATAATTCCATACCTAAAAGTTCATGTATTGAAGTTTCCAACAAGCTTATGCGGATTTTATAAGAATCCGATTTTTATTTAATATATATTTATATATATATATATATATATATATACATGCCAAAAAGGATCACACCATATCCAAGATCAACTGATGCACTCAAATTTAAGTTCAAATCTAAAGCATTCCAAATCTGATAAGTACTCAAGATACCAACAATACGACAGCTATCACTCAAAACAAAAATCAAGTTACTTGTTCCTGGTGCAAAATGAGGAATGAAGCTTTTAAACTCAGAAAAGTCAAGACTTCCCCTATTATTGTGGAAAAGTAAACGTTGAAGCAAATCTATTGAGGATTTAGAACAGTTCTGGAAGAGGACAAACATAATTCGAATGAAAACTGTTAAATGGTCTCTGATCATAATTCTTGCAGCTTATTGCCATAAAATAATATAGCGTCGAAGGTCATGAGGAGGGTGTTATAGTAGGAGCTTCGCACTTAGAAGTTTTCCTACAGCAAATTTGTTTTCATTCTTCATTGAGAAAGTTGCAAGTTTGAGAGAGTGACTAGATCACCGTAGTTCTGTATAGGCTTTTGTAGGGTGTAAGAGCATGAGGTAGAGCAGTGACTATTATAAACATGTGGCTGTATATTTTTCTTTAAGAGTATAGTAGAAACCAGTTTGGTTGAGTGGAGCATGCTGATGGGGAAAAATGAGTGGACTAACGCACAAAAAACACTATAATTCTTACCTCAACATTTATCTAACTCTCTTTCTATTTATGTTTCCACATTTACTTATTTACATAACACCACGACTTATTCCTACTCAAAAGAAGGGATTTTTCAAAAGTTTTAATTTGATAAAGTCAATCAATTCGAAGACCTTTTTTATTGCCTTTTCAAGACCTCCATGGGTAATTATGTATTATAACCAAATAGAAATCAATCATCCACTAAGGTTATCTCTCCTATGCAAGCAAATTACAACTAGTCAAGTCGGTTCTCTCCTCGATGCAGATTTTCTAGAGCTTTGTATTTCTACTTCCTAAGGTTATAATTACAAAAACTGAACAACTCCTTAGGAACTTCTTGTGGAGTGGAAAACCAAACATTTAGTCTAAGGCCAAGGTCAGGTGGGTTAAGGTATGCAAACCTTTGAAATGTGGGGGTCCAGTGATCCCAAACCTCCACCTTTGGAACAAAGCTATACAGATCAAACACATATGACATTTGTGCAAACATGACCCCAAAAGATTATGACCGGCTTGGGTGCACTCCACCCTATCAAAGAGTAGAAGCTTCTGGTCATCAAGAGCACCAACCATATCCTCCTAGTCTTGAAAGAAGCTACTAAAATTAAGGTGCTTGGTTCGCAACAGTTTTCAATAGAAGCCTAATGATAGCTTATCCATCTCACTTTAGACAAACTATTGACTTCCAATAAGCCCACTAGACACAATACAGTGCACGGGAGATTAGGAGTTCAAGCCTCTCTTTGACAACAAAGCTTTGCTCTTTGATGGAGAATAACACGTGGTGGCTACCTGTTAATCCATTTTGGCCAAACATCCAAATTCTGCCCCACCACCAATCGAATACCTCAATGTTTGACGAGCTCCATTGGACCCACACCACATTAGGGGATTACTCTATCAAAAGTGGATACGCTTTTCTTAACCCTCTAGGTACCATCATGCCTTGGCAAAAGTGATTTGGAACAAAACTTCGCCGCCTAAGCACTTTTTTATCCTATGGCTAGCATAGCTGGGAAAATTATCCATCTTGACAAATCAGTCTCCTAGGGAATTGTTACTTCTGCAACTTGCTTTCTCTGCCAGCAAGGCTTGGAAGATCACTCCCATCTATTCTTTAATTGCGAATATACTTCCCAGATATGGAGATTGGTTTGTGATCTCCTATAGTACCTGCCATCCTTCAAAAATTGGCAGAGTGCCACAACTTCATTGATTGCAACAACCGATTCCTCTACGCCTCTTCTCTAAACTTAGAGGGCAAGTCTAGCCACAGCGGTCTTCTGTATATGAAGAACTCACAACAAGTGCACCCAGGGAATAGTCACCCTAGCTCAAGTTCTTTAACCAACCAAATTAGAGCTTATGCTACTCTTTTGTAATTTGGAAGAGTTTTCCTTGTATCAAACTACTTGCCTATTGTATATATACTTGTGATGTAATCCTACCCATCTTATTGATGGCTATATACCTTTCTTTAGAGTAATAAATTATGAATTATCCAAAAACAATCGATCATCCACTTACATTTCAAAGAACTTCAAAGGATTTTTCTTTTTTTGGATAAATTCAAAGGACTTTTCTTTTCATAAATAAAAAAGATCTCTAAAGTAATAGGTGCTTAAGGATTGAATCTATCAAAGTGACCATATTCAAAAAGAGACAAGGTAAAACATGAGAAAACTCTCCAAACTTCAAGAGGTTGCCTCATATGAAAATCATAAACCAAAATCTCAAGCCAAAACCTCAATTAAATAGTCCATTTAAAAGATTCCTTTCATTAAAAAAAGACCTATACCACCAAAATGATGTAGCTTAATCAAGAGAACAAACACTACAACCCCATGAATGGTAAGACAAGACAGAATAGAGCATTGAGCTGAGTACTATTCATCAAATGATGAAACAGAAGAGAACCCAATGCCAGATTCCTCAGGTAAATAAAGAATGAAATGTGCCAATTATAAGTACCATATAAATATAACATAGATAGAGCGAGAGAGAGTAAATAATCAACTACAAGAAATTTTCTTCAGCATGATAACAAGAACTCTTTCAACTAACAAACTGATAGACAGAAGAAACAATATCACAAATATCAGAACCTGGAAAAAGAAACTCCTTACCATTCTGGTTTCCCTGGAGAACGGTCCCACGTGTCATATTAATTCCCCATCTGCCATCAGTAGCAGGCTGCTCAACTGCAGCAGAAACTGCAACCACATCACCTTTCTCCACATGAGCACTGCATGCCATTACACCAGGAACATACACCTAGAAGTACACTATCATGAGAAGAGAGAAGATATAAACTTCTTTTTAGATGAGAAGACTGTGCCTATAGAAAATCTGATCAAACATCATTCAGTTACTCCTGCCAAGCAACCTGGCAAAATTAAGAGATTGTAAAAATCCATTTCTATGCCAAACCCCAACTGTATGAAATATAAAACATATTCCTTAAAGTCCATTTCCATATTAGTTTTCAATATGTTCAAATGGTTCAATGGGTACCTTGCAAGTTGAAGAAAAGAAAAAAAGTACTGAATTTCAGCCAATAGACTAGTAGGACTGATTCCATCTGCACTAGCATGTTTACATAGAGAAGGCCCCCCAGATAAAATGGGGTGCAAGTTTCCATTCTCCAAATTCTAGACTCCTGATTGAACCATTGAAACAATTTAAGGACAAAGACTAAGCCAAAAAAAGTTTAGGGACCAACTTTTTTCTTTATTTATTCCTAATTTTTTTGGCTCCAAGCCACATTTTAAATTTTGCTGATGAAAAAGAGAGCTTATTTCCATTTAAGCTGAAATCTGTGAAATTTACTATGTTCTAACCCGATTTTTCACTACACTTAATTGTGAACTTTTGATTAGAAAATACTTGGATTTCCAAATTACATGCAAGAATGAACTCAAGTAGAAGAACATAAAAGAAAGGCCAAGAAAATGCCAAAAGTTCAAGCTTACTGGAGCACTTTGTCCAAATTACATCTCCCTTTGTTTGGACAAAGGGATTGCATCGGAAGAATAACAAGCTTCTGACTGACTTCAAGTAATTGAAGTCACTTTGTCAGACAGAAGTCCGTACCTTGGGACAAACAAAACATTTTGAGAGATCTCATCCAACTGAAGTCCACTTCATTCAAACAAAGTCCCAATTCAGCTCAAGGAACATCCTACCCAAGTTGAAGCTAAAGTGCTAAGGTTTTTCATTGAAAGACTTATTCCAACAAAAGTCCCACTTTTGTCAAGCGAAGTCAATGATATTTTGCATGAATTAAATACTCTTTTTTTTTTTGGGCACTTTTGGCACATTTTTCATATTATGTTTGTTCCTTATCATGCAAGTTATGGATTTTAGTAGCGTCTTAGGCCATCTAAGTGGTGGAGGAAGTACACTGCTGTGATCATGATTCATTAACCTATAAAAAAAACATGCAAAATTTGATTTTCTCAATATCATGATTCATTAACCTGTGATTCAGCCAATAGTAGTTTTGGTAATCTAAAATCCATAGAAAATCAAAAAGAGAATTAAGGGTTTGTATGTTTAGGGTAAATTCGTTCCACATACTTAATACAATTGGTTTCAATAATCTTGATATGAAGATATATGGATAGTTGAAATTAATTGGGGTGATTAGGCTTGTCAAAGAGATCTAATTGTTAACGTGGGATTACAAATTAAATAATAAAATTATTTTTTTAATTTTTTGTTTATGTAATTTTTTTTCTAATTGCAAAATAGTTAAGGGGGAACTGTAAGCACATTTTAAAAAGATTCATATGTCTAAATGCTTATTTTGAAAAATAAGGGACTAAGTGCATTTTGGACAAAGATAAGGTGAGTCTTCAATCAATTCATCTCCAACCCCACCCAGAGAACAAAAGAAAAATACCAAATACTAAAAAATAACACTACATAAGCATACTTACAACTAGGACTGAGGATTAGGAACCTATTATACCCTACATGGTCAATAGGTTCTAGGGTAGGCTTAGATGTTATAGGATAGGTTTCAATTTCAAATTATCAAACTTGCACCTATAAGATATGTTATAAGGTATGAGCGTGTATTTATCCTGGAACCTATATTGCATATACTATAAGTTTTGTGTTATAGGGTACCTTATGATTTTTCAATATGTATAAGTCACCATATAACCCACTTATAAAATATTGCTAATAAATATAATTAAATTTGAGAATTATAAAGAAATTCCAACCAAGTCAATCAACTTATAAACCGCTTAGACTAACTCTCAAGCAAACAATTAAATATTTAGCACATCCCCAATTTAAGTTGGTACTTATATTGTATTTTGTTGTCATTTATGTTTTCTCATTGAACTTCAATATGTTTGAATTCATCATAATTTACATTTAAAAAAATGTTAGCTTTCAACTCGAATATCATAATTTTAAGTGTGGATAACTATAATATTTTAGACCAAAAAAACGAAAGAGTAAATAGAGAATATTCACAAATTCCACAAATACCCTAGGTAAGTTCCAATACTATATTTTTGGAACCTGTAGCTATAGGATACAGCACAGGAAAGGGGTTCCTACCCTACCCTTCCTAGACCCATTCACCCCAATGTGCAACTTATAAAGAATACTTTCATCATCATAATTCTAGCAAAACCTTGTTGAATTCTAAAGTATGGTGTGGCAGAGAAAAAAATACAATGGAATGTAACGTGTATTTGTTTCTTAATCAGGTTTTTTTTTTTGGTGACTCTAAAATTTAGATAAGTAATAAACAGTATGGACTATGGATGTATACTGCCAAAAGTATAGGCAAAAGTTATAGACAGCTTGCAAGGAACGGCACGGAAAGCAAAACAGAAGCCTTCAAGTGGATAGCAAGAGCTCTATATATCATAGAGCCTATGATTTATAATGTTTCATTTTTGACATATCACCTTGCTCAGCATTCCAGCTTATGTCACTTCAAAACAGCACTGAAGCACTTGTGAAAAGAATAATTGCTAATTGATTAAGAGTTCAAAAATAATTACACAGAACTCACATTACCAGCATATATTGGCGTCAAAACCTCACAAGACACAAACTTAAAAACAGGTATGAACAGATAAAGGCATTAAAGGCAAATTATCTGGATAAGCATCTGGTCAAGAATGCCTACCTGAGCACCTCGAAGCACTGCCTCTGCACATTTACGACTGACAATAACCTCTTTTGGAGGTTTGTTGGGAGCATAACCATAGTCAATGGTATGGGGTCCAGAGCCTTTAACAAATACAACATAATCTAGTCCAGGTATTCTGCATTTGGAAATCAATGTGGCCTGTGAATTTTCCATGCAAGCACCCGCATCAAGTAAAGGCTCCATGGCTCCCTGATTCTGGTACCCAAATTCCAGCAAGAATTAGTGTTCTTTCTCAAGCCGTTTCTCTTATTAGTCATCCCAAATTTACATCGTTACTAAAGCTTACACTGTCTGAGGCATTTGCAGAGCCAGCTTCCTCAACAACAGCATGTAACTTCTGAATAACTGCATCAGTTGTTGACTTAAGTGTATTGACACGTATACATGAGTAGCACGATGGATGCCTAACACAATATTAAAAACTAATTAAAGCGAGAACATTAGAAAGAAACATGGAAGATTTACTATTCTTAACTAAATCTCATGCTCCCATATTTTCTTGGTTGAAATCAATAATTGCTCTCAGGCTTCATTTGGTCAAATTCCTTGAAATAGGATTTCATGGAATCCATAATTCTATTGCTTTTAATAGGAGTTTGATGAGGATATAGTGTGTGATGAACAAAAAATGCAACTAATAGTTCCAAATTCCTTGGAATTGGATTCCCTGTATGAGTAGCTATTAGGATTGCAAGCAATTAGAAGCCAGGGTAGTTGGATTTTTTACGATTGCAACTTACATACCAATGTAGCTCTCACAAAATATAGTAGTAATTTGAAGTTTCTAAAATACTGTATAACAAAATAAACCAAACATGGCCCAAACAATAATTCAATTCGGTGGATAAATAAACTACTGGTAGTAAATTATGGACTAAAAGATATATGCAAAATCTTTTCCCTTGTTATTTCTCCAGGCTGTATTGGAACTCAGCATTTAGCTTGGGCAATATCTACTAATCTAACCTCATAGTTGAGCAAACAAAATTAGAGGAGTCAAGGATGAAACTTGTGATAATCAAATACAACAACAGAGGGTGCTCAAATGTCATAACTCAAGAAACCCAATAGCTCAGTTTGATAGATAACATGCATAAACCAATGTCACAGGTCACATAAGGCCTTATTTGTAACCTAGATACACTCACACCATGTGAACCACCGCACATGGGGTTTGATTTAAGGGTGATTATAAATAGGAACTATGGCCCTGTACCTCAATTTAAAAAAAAAAAAAAAACAGAAGATGTCCCTCCCTAGTCCCTATAGCAATAAGGATAAGCGCTGATGTTAACAAAAATATTATAAAAAAAATGGCATTTAGATAACATGGTCTTGAGAGACTACTTAATTTATACCTCAAAAAAGATCATAATAGCAATTTTTTACCATCTTTATCCAAGAAGTTAATTGATTTTGCCACAAATGAATAAAAAGATGATAAAATAATGACAAAATTCATCTGAAAACAAGAAAATCGAAGAATAACATATAAGTAAAACAATCAAATTTCCACTGAGCATAATCACACCAAGCTAACAAAATGAAGTAGGCAATTGAATATCGAAATTGAAATTCACACGACAACTAACATAGAAAGGAAAAACATAGTAGTTAATTAAAAGAATTTTTCATCAGAATTGTGAAACTTACGTGAGTGCTTGAGAAATCCGAGCAAACCGATCAGCTCCGTAAGCTTTGACGAAGTATTCTTCTACTTTAGGGTTCCATTTCAACGCAGGTTTGAAGCAGTAACGTTCCGATTGATCCATCTGCTTACAAACATTATACATTTTGCGTTAGAATGTATGCATTCAAGCTTAACATTATAGAGAAAGTCTGAGAGAGAGACTTGAGAACTAGAGTTTTGGAAAGTTGAGAAGCTTCTACGAATAGTTTGGAGGAGAGAAAAACCCCTCCCTTTCTTCATTCAAAATGAAACAGTATTTGCATTTCCTATGTATTTTGTTTTGGCCATGCCCATGCTCCTGCCGGCTGCAAGTGCAGTGCAGGCACTGTGATCGTGTAAAGCTGCGGTGAATGAGTGCGGGCTTTTTCCTTTTGTTTGGAGACATGGGCCTCCGGGATAGAGCTCCGAAGAAAGGTCATCGCAAATCAACTTTAAATTATTGAATGAAACCTATAAAATTTATATATATATTTGATGTCATAAAGACAAAAATTAGCGCATTTTTAAAACCCAAAAAAAGCGACCATATATCTTTTTTATTTTTTTATTATTATATTTATATTAAATTTCTTTCAATAAGTTTTCATATTAATATTAAAAATAATCCTATATCATTATAAAAGTTCGTATCTATATTGTACAAACCAAATATAATAAAAGAAGATTTATACTACATTATTCTTTTTGTATAACACCGTTCTAATCTTTTTGTGACATTTAATTCTACAAGCCAAAATAATCAATTCAACATGGCTTTTAAAATAAAACTAGTTTAGGCCCATATACAATGCACAAATTTTCAATTAAATAGATATATATAAATTATTACTACAATTAATAACATATATCTATAAATTATTCTAAAATTAATATGAATACTATAATTTAATTATATAAATATGTATTAATATTTATAGTTTTGTATAACAATTTGATTATCATACTACATTTAGATGAAATGATATGTTATACCAGAAGAGTTACAATTCTTTAAGCTATAAAAATGTATCATAATATAACAAAAGTTATATTATTTTATACTAGGTAATGTGAAGGTTGCAATCTTGAAAAATGACCAAAAGTCAATACCAAAGAGGAACTATTATAAATAAAAAGTAATACCACAAGGATATGATGATAAAAGAGACTTTCAAAATAATGTATTAAATTTGTAATCGATAATAGCAAATATAAACATGAATGAATTGAAATCATAACCGTAAAATAATAGCAAGATTAAAAAAATCATACCAATTTAAATTACAGATGTAAGGCATACTTAGTTGTCTTACCAAGTATTATACTAAAATAACAATTTTTAACGTAGAGTGATTTGATAGGATTTTAATTATATTATATAATTTTATAGTATTTACTAGTGATATCTTGCTTATAGTGTTATGAGTGTTTTACATATATTGAGGAAGTGTTTAGACCCTAAACCATAAAATCATATATGTTCCCATATAAAATCAATGTGTAGAAGATCATACCATATAACTTATCCCTTAAAACCAAGTCTCGAAAACTTGAAATGGAAAACTATGATGCAGCTTCTAATATCCATTTAGAATAAATAATTTAGTAACATGAATATTAATCTTCATACTAGATAAATAATGTTCGAATTCCTCCTTCCGCATGCGGGGATTGTAATCACCCAAAAAAATGGATTTCTTAGTTCTATAAGCATGTTGCATTGGAGATAAATAAATAGCCTCACTTATTCCTGCAATTCTTTTTTTCATTAATAGACACTAACAATTTACATAGAATATCAATGAATCCCTGTAGTTACGTGATAAACCAACGTATCAATTAAGTCCTAGAAAAAAAAATTAACCTATAGTGATAAATAAAACATGAAATTCCATTGTTGAATATATATCCAACTTTTCAAATACTATAAAATTGTCAATATCAAATGCTTCCTAACTTTTCCCCCATCGAGTGAGTCTTCACATGTTTTTCTCATTATAAACACTATAAAAAGCAAATAAGTAAATAAAAAAAAAAAAATCTGTACTTTTCTTCTTGCCGTGTAAGCATCATTTAGATATCATCTTCTTCTATGTACAAATAAAGAAACAAATATATCAATATAACAACATCAAGTTATACATTTTACATGAAAAAAAAATGTAAAATGGTTTATTTATAATAAGTAACCAGTACTTTAACAAGCACTTGAAGAGAATAATAGGTAATATAGGTTGTTTGTGTGTGTGTGTGTATTTTTAACGGGTAACCATGTTTTCTTCCCTTATTACAGGATCGGGATGAAGCATTCATCATATAATTAACAAAATATTCTAGCATTCTTAACATATGAGTACATTAGTTATATGCCAAAAAGGTTTCTTCTAGGACAAAGGTTAAAGAACGTTATCAACATGAAATGTACTACCGACATGATCAGCATGATGATGGGTAATAAAGACTGAGTAATTCTCCTGGCAAAGAAGCAACAATATCTGCAAGCTATGCTATCAAAACTTCAAAGAAATAGATCTACTACATATGAATCCCTGGGAATTTAGGACATAATTATACTCAATTTATACGTATTTAAGTCGTTATGGCAATATATATAGACTGCGTTGTTTGGAGTTCGGTTGGATGAGAATCAATAGGAATTCCCTACAAGTAATGCTACAACATCAAACGAAAAATATTTAAAGAAAAAAAGAAAAAAAAAACGAAGGCAATTAAATGTGGCCTGCAGAAAGCAAAAAACCTTGTTCATAGCAAGGTGACTGGCTGATGAAAGAAGGGATAGAGAAGGAAGTTTGCTCACCTATATATATCTTGACTCATTGTAGGAGCCTTGTCAACAACTCTGATGAAGTTATTTTTTGCAGGGTGCCCCATGAAGCAAACAAGGTGGCAGACAGACTTGCGAAAGAGGTATTAACTGCAAGCGAAGAGTTGTTCTTTGGAGCTGATGTCCTTATGTGTATCTCTTATGTTTTGTTAAAAGACTTGGAAGAATCTATTTATAATCTAGATAGTTTTGCTGGAGGATCTTTCTCTTGTAATTCTGCTGCAGGTGGATAGCATTTTGGCCGTGCATGATGTGAGACTGCTGGTTGATCTGTGTTTGGAATGAAACGTTGGTACTTTACCGAGAAAATAAAAATAAAAAACAAAAAATAATGGTCCCATTTTGTTTACTCAATGAAATAGGATTTAATTGAATCGCACTTACCATTGTTTTAAATGAGAGTTTGGTAATATGGTAAATGTAATGATCAGAAATTAAGCACCCCGAAAAGAGATGCAATTGCGGGTAAAATAATAAAGTACAAGCATCCATCTCTGAGAAATTGCAAAATGTGTGGCTGGCAACCCGAAGCATTACTTCTTATTTCAATTAACTTCAACTTGATCAAGTGCATTCAGCAATGAATGTGAGATCATGGAGTCATGCCGTCCCCATGAGATTAATAGCTATATTGGCTTGATCATCAGCTTCACTATTGTATTCCTGGAAGAGTAAGGAGGACTGGCCATACATTTACATCTTTCGATGACATAAATAAAGAATAAAGGTTAATATCTATATATTTACATCTAGGTTGAGTATTACACAAACAAAATTTTAGAAAAAGAAGCCTCAATTAGCGTAAATGGACATAGTAAGTACTAATGGCACGTTTAATTACTAATAAGGAATGAGGGCAAAATGAAATTGCAATTATATGATAATAGAATCAAATTGAAATTGGGCTTGAATGACTATTCTTTATAGAATGAAATCATTATACATTTATTTGGTTGACAGAATAATCTTCATGAAAAATAGTTAAATAGCTAATAAAAGTATCAAAAATGCCTTTTTATACAACTTATCATAACTTATATATATATATATATTTAAAAAATGAGAATTTGTAAAGTATGTATATACTTATATACATATATGTACATACAATGTATGAAGTATAATATATAAATGTTATATAAATATAACATTTATGTACGTACTATACATATGAATATTAATTTATATATTTCATATCAATATGTTAAATTAATTGATGTACACAATAAATAGATATATATATTATAATATATATTTATAATTAATATACATATGAAATAATATTATATATATTATACTATAGACATTTATATGTATATATGTATTATTTATGTATGCACATATAACTTAAATATATAGTATAATATATATGTTAATATATGTATAACATATAATGTATATATGTATCTATATGTACAACGCATGTAAATGTTATATATGTATAGCATATGTACATATTACATATAAGGTATTTATTTATATATATCATGTTTCATGTACCGATGTACACAATAAATATATATGTGATAATATTTGTTTATAATTAATATAATATAGTATTATATTATAAATGCTTATACATAATGCATAATGTATATATAAGCATATATGTATATATGTGTCTATACGTACAGCACATGTAAGTATAATATATAAATATTATATATGTATAGCATATGTATGTATTACATATACGAATATATATATATATATGTATTATGTATCATGTCAATATATTACATGTATGATGTATACAAAAAATATATATATTATAATTTATGTTTATAATTAATATATATAGATGAAATAAAGTATTATATATGTTTATATATTATGTTGTAGACATTTAGACATATATGTGTATCATGTAACTATGTATGAATAACTTAAATATACGATATAAGATATATTTTAATATACTTATAATGGATAACATATATATATATATATATGTGTGCATATCTATATATGCAACATATATAGGTATAATATATAAATATTATATATGTAAAGTATTTATGTACATATTAAATGTGTATGGTTATGTAATTATGGTAAGGTTATTTTAGGAAAAGAAATAACAATGAGGGTTGGAATTGCTATTACTTAGTCTTTTGGAAAGAATTGCTATTATTTATTTTATAGAATTGGAATTCTTGGTTGGTATTGCACCAAATGCAACCAAATATAGGAATAACCATTTTATAAGGAATAGGGTTAGAATAGAATGGTAATTTTGCCAACCAAATGCATTGTAAATGTACATAGCAAGTAGTAATAATGAAGGAAATTCATACCCTATTAGTAAGAGCAAATTTACAATCGGTTTACTTTTTGAAATATAATAAATAGGAAATAGAAAAGTTATATCTTAAGAATAACTATTATTAAGAATAGATTAAGAATTTTTATTCCACTATTTTTGGTGTAATTTTTTATTATAAGGAATACGTATTTTAGTGTTTACTTTACCTTGCTAATTACAGTATTATTAAATTGGGAATATGATTGAAATTACCGATTTACCTTTATTTAATCCTTAATTATAGTATTAATGAGGGTATAAAGATCATAATGTTTGAACTTTTTATTCTTTTTGCCGATAGAATAAAAAAGTCCACATTTTCTTACATAATATTTATTCTTAGACTAGAAATAGAAAAATCCTAAGAATTAAAATTCCCTTCTTCTTTTTTTAAGTAAATAAGGTAATAGACAATTGAGAGGAAATAACTATTTTATTTCCTATTTATTATCTTCAAATAAACGGGCCATTCGGATGGTTGAGAGGAGCTTTGTACCCCTATCCCAAGCTCAAAAAAAAACATAAATCATTAAAACTTATTAAAAAGGGAATTCTACATATTATATGGATATCTTAAAAAGTAAAACTTGACTAAATGTTATAAGTAACTAGGACGTTAAGTGTATAACAAGAGTTTTTGGGTTTTAAATCCATATGAACCATTTTACTTTTTCAAAATTATATATATTTTTTTACTTAAATTGCATGACTTATTTTTATGGTTTTTGTTTTATTTTTTTCATAATAATTAATATTATTAAATATCATTCATTAAAACTTATACTTATAATAGTATTCTTGATTATTTTCTCAAAAACTTAAGGTTTCCTTTGTCCCCCAGCCATATGGTTCTAGATCTATCTTTTCCCATTGAGTTATGTAAAGGGGGCAAAGCATGCATATAATATAACAACTGAGAGGGAATAAGTAAAATGAGTCCAAATGGGAATGAATAATTCAATACATACGTCGTGATTCACTTCGGTAAAGTTTCACTTTTGCCATATTTCTCTTCATCTGGGGCCAGGTTAGAAAGAGACAAGATAGAGTAAGAACTATGTCAATTGTAGAAGAAATCAATTGTGTATACATCAAGATCAACGAAGAAAAAAAAAAAAGTTTCATGGAAAAGGAGCTTTAAGTATACAGGTTTTTCCATTTCCATGTGAATTTAGAATAACTAAGATATAAGCGACGACTGACAGGAGAAAAAATGATAGATAATTTTGACTAGTTATAAAGATATGGTGTAACTAAGATGCCAGCGTGATATCCAAGGAGAAAATGCAACATTCACTAATGGGTACTGTAGAGGCATGAAATCGATAAACCCATCCTAAGGGATAATTCTAAAAGCCTGTAGATCAACTATAGATCATGCTAAAGACCTAGAGGAATCCCACTTCCCATATGACAATTAAAGGAAGCAAAAAATAGATGCAGCTGCTATCAACACCACTTTTGAGAAACATAAATATGTGGAAGTTGTTATGTATAAGTATAGAAGGTTAAATTCGATTCATGTGTTTTTAATATAATATTTTAATGTATTTGACTTTTGATATCAAGGTAATAAGGTTCAAAGAGCCAAGTTCATGATTTAAAATAATTATGGGAGATTTAGTATAATAAATTTAAGGCAGGGCTCATTGAATTAATTGATCTGATCCAACCTTTTTTATTAAGCCTCATACATTAAAAGGCTTTTATGAGTCTAGATTCATAAAAAGCTCATATGAGAACTCATCCACTCTAAATCATTTATTTAACATTACCATTGTTGAGCAAAATTCATAACTAAACTCTATAAATATTCAAGGTATCCTCATTAAAAAAGGAATACTGAAAAATGTCATAACTCTGTCGAATTTTTCTCAAAAGATCAAAACCATAATATATCTAAAAACACTCACTTGTCACTAAAGTATTGAATCTTATTCTTGATTGCCTACTCCTTCTGATTTCATTCATCTCTAATCATCCTCATACATATCGCTTTTTTCATTAGGCTACATGTAATGTGTTCTCATGCAATATGTGTGTGACTCTCGCACCAAAACTCATACCTCCTAAAGTAAGTATAATACATGATAGATGAATCACAAAGATCACCTGAAGTTGCTCAAGAGTTCTAAATAATGATGAAAATATCCACAATAAAAGAAGCATCGAAGAAGGTATCCAATAGGACTAGAAATAATGCTTCCTTTATATATATTTTTTTTTCTTTTTCCGAAAAATTATTAATATGGCTGCAAAGGGAGAAAATCTCTGAGCTTATTTGGTTCTTTTGCATCCCAATTCACACCCTTTCAATTCGCTTTCCCAAAGTACTAGAAAGTCTTCCTTCCACCAAAAAAAAAACGTAAAAACCTAGTGTACCTGACATTATTTACTCCATCTGTTGTGCTCATTGCAGGTTACGCTACTGTACCATAAGCATAACCCAACAAAAGCATTGTAGGAATCAACTTGGATGGTGTCTTAACATCTAAAGACATCTAAGATCAGCTCGATTAGAGGCTATCCGCAAGAAGTACATGTAGGCGAAAAATTCAGCCATAAAGTCTAAAATTGTCATCATCTTCTTCATAGTAAACTGTCCACTATATATAGAAATTAAGCAAGCATGAAGGAGAGCAGAAAGTGTTCACGTACGAGGACAACTAGGAACGAAAAATTATAAAATAAGAAAAAAAAATCTTGGATATTATAAAAATTGCTACACTACTCTCTACAACCTTTCTCTAAAACCCAACCTCCATTTAGGCATGAAACCAAGAGGGATTGGATTGGGTGGTTTAACGTTTGAGTTCAATTTTTGCAAATTTCCCCTTTTTAAGGTAATTAATAAAAGCACTTTAAACACATCAAAGTTAACGTGCAGAAGCTTTTGTATTGATTGGAGACACAAATATTATGAGAATGACAAGAAGCAAAAATAAAAGGAAAAAAATGCAAATAACTGTTATAAATTTTTTATCTAGGTATAAATACTTCCGTAAACTTTCAAATATTGTAAATCATTCTTCTAAACTTTAATAAATTGGCAAATAACCCAAAAAAGTTGTAAGCAATCCCCCTAAACTTTGACCTTAGTGTGAAAACACCTCTCAAACATATTAAAATATGCTTTAACAACTTTTAAACCTTGGACTTAATATTTTTTTTAACTAAAAAAAAGTAAGTATTTTTTATGTTCCTAATTTATCAAAATTTATGAGGATTATTTACAATATTAAAAATTTAGAAGATAAAATCTACACTTAAATCAAAGTTTAGAGGTAGCAATTTCCCCAAAATAATAGCAAGAATAAGATAAAGAGAGATGAGGTGAAAGAAGACAAGCCTAGTTATATAGATGCTCCCCCTAGTGCACCCATAGTCTTAATAGGGGTAAGGATTCGCATATGCCAGCACGCAGCAACCCAGAAGGTACAAAACTAACAAGATATGATAGTTTTTATGTTTTAGAGTTTATGTGATATAAAAGGTGCAAATTTATGGGCTTTTATGTTTGTGGGATTAAATAAAAATAAAGATATGAACAAATTATCAATTAGAGAAATTTAATTAATAATTTGAACTAAGGCAATTGACTCCTTGATTGATATTATACATAATTTAGGAATAAAATGAAATTAGTGTTGGTTGAAACGAATATTGATATTATGCACGATATTGAATAAACAAGAAGGGAATAGTTTGTCACAATTTATATTAATAGATGACAAGAACAATGGTATTGAGATAAAACCACAATATGAAAATAATAAACAATGTTCATAAATTGATAAATGACAAAAGGTTCTATTATATAGTATAAATTTTTTAATAGTAATAAGGAGCTCTAATGGCAATTTTGTAAAGAAAAGAATAAGTAAATGCAAATAAAGGGGTAAATTCGACATTATAAATTTATTACATGCTGTTGCTCAGTTGAATGGACTAGCTAGAATATGTTACCAATTGTCTGGTAGAAGGTTGCATCATGTGAACTCATCTTGTGCGAGCCATCGGGATAGCAGGTGAGACCAGTGGGATGGTTCAAATCAACTAGACAGTAGGTGATGAACCGACTGAATGGTCTTGACCAAAAATCGCCAATGCACTCTTTTTCTTCTTTTTTGTAGCTTTATGACGATTTGTTAATTTCTTTGACTTCTCGACTCGCCTTTCATTGTTCTTAAGATCTTGTGGACATATCTTTGAACCCCAATCCTTATCACCTCTCTACCAGCATTACCAGTTCACCACAAGATCCACTATAGACTTTTAGAGATCATATTTACTAATGGCTCATTTACTCCGTTAAATGGAATAAAGTCGTAATAAAATTAAAATTACTATTGAATGAAATAGAGTTATAATTCGTATTATGATATTCATTTACTATCATTGAATTAGTATTATTATGTTTAGTTGGACAAATTGAAAATTGAATGGGTGTTGCTTAGCTAACGAAAAGATGAATCTGCGCCTAATGCAAAATAAAGAAATAAAAAATAAAATAACAACTACAATTCAATGACAAGTGAATGACCATGGAGCAAATGGAAACCCTAATATGAAAATCCGAACTCGCCCAAAAACAACACAAACCCCAAATCAAAACCCGAATGCCTAAATGAAAATCCTAATCCTGTAATCCCCACATCGCAACCTGGAAGATGAAAATGATTGAGGCGACAAGAAGGTGGAAACCGAAACAGTGAATATGATTGTCGTGATAAGGTTAAAATTCATTCTTCCATTTGTTGATTGTTTTTGTGTAGTGAAGTTTGTGTTTCCTCCTAGGTGCAATGCTTACTATATCAAAAAAATTTCACATGATTTAGCCATGTAAATTTACAAACCCATTATGCAAGTTTCGGTTTCCTTTGGCTTCCGATTTTATCTTCAAGTGCAAAATCCTGATTAGAAACTTCCTAATGTGTGGAAACATGATCTTATTTGTTACAAGTAGAACTTTATCTATCATATCTTACAATTTTATTGAAGCACTTTCTAGCATGATTATATAGCTAGAACTGTACTTTACCATTTATCAAAAGGTAGTAATACTCTCTGCCTTGGTGAAATAGTAGTCATGGTTCTTTATAGAACCATTAATTTCTATTAGGAGTTAGGATGGCTTTATAGTCTCCTCTATCTTAATTTAGTCTTGATGGCTTTAACATATATATTTGAATCACAAGGACAATTGATAGTTTGTAATATGGCTTGTGAAGGCTTGACTTGGGTAAGTTCTACACTAGATTTAGCTCAGAGGAAGCATTTCATTGGTGGCTTATCACCTGATGTTACTAGTGAGATACTACTCAATTTGTTTTAGAAGAAATGGTGAAATTGAAGAAGGTTCAATTGCATATGAGAAAGACACAAATGAACCATGGTTGGTAGTTTGCAGTTTAGCTTTGGCTTCAGTATTTTACTCAACTTTTGATGGTCCAATGATAAGAATGAATCATCATTTCATCTTTGGGCTTGCAGTGGGTTTAGGTTTGTCACCTACAAATCAACAAAAGTGATAAGTGTTGAAAGAGTTTTATATTTAGTACTTATTGAATATAATTTTGTATGAATTTTATGTGAATGTATCAAGAAAAGGATACTTAAGTGCTTAATATTTTAATTTAGGGTTTAAAGAAGACATTGAAGGATTTAAAAAAGGTTTGAGCGAAAACGAGGTGAAATTTGGCAATGTATAGAAAAGGGTGATTTCCATGTGTACACAATCTTTAGCATGGCTATGTTGACACTAGTGCTACAGGGTAAAAAATGATTAGAATACATCTTAAAAATGTGCCCTAATTGCTGCACAAGTTGTGTAGAGAGTAATACTGAAGGAGGAAATCTAACCAAAGAAGAAAATGAAAAAAATTCCAGAGTGCACAACCCCAAGCATAGCTATGTAGGAGTTATGACTTTTATCATGATTACTTGTTGTTCCTCTAGAGTCTTTGTGATTATTGTAAATTCCATAGAGGAGTAAATTTATATAACCTACATCTTGTAAAACTCTAAACCATGTAATTAAATTGATTATTGGTTAATAAAAAGTTTATGCCTTTGTATCTATTCATGTATTTTGATTGTTTTGTGATTAATTTATGCGAGTAGCAGCAATTAAAATTCACATCAGAAAAATAGTGTGCTCTATAACTACAATTCAATCAACTGTAGAATAGATAAACAATAATTTGCACTACTATGATCTTGCAAAGGAGATCAATAAGAAGTGTCTATCCCTGCTTAGCTATATCATTTTCAAAAAAATTGCTACTATTTGAACTTATAGATGCAGCATCAATAAGAGAGGCTTCAATCCATGCTAGTTCCTCCTTCAACACTACTCTCTACACAACTTATGTAGCAGCCATGGTACATTTTTAAGATGTATTCTAATCACTTTTTGCCCTCCAACATTGGTGTCTGCATGGTCATGTTGAAGGTTGTGTACATGTGAAAACCACCCTTTTTTTATATTTTCCCAAATTTTGTCTCATTTTTTCTCGAACCTTCTTTAAATCCTTCAATCGCCTTCTTTAAACCCTAAATCCAAACATTAAGCACTTAAGTGTCCTTTTCTTAATAAATTCACATAAAATTCATACAAGATTATATTCAATAAGTATTAGAAATAAGACTTTTTCAACACTTATCAAAGTATAACATTGTAGTTCCAAACATTGTTTACTTGAACCAACTTTCACTCTAACCATCGTCTACACTACAGTAGCATGTGCTAAATGATGAGCCAAAAGTTGGTTAAACTAACCAACTTTGCCTCCGCTTCATATCACTAGAACATAGTGCTTCATTAGCTAGGATTTTTTCATGTTTGTTTCCTACTTTGGCTGAGCCAGTTTGATAATAGATAATATAAACGATTACATAGATAAACTTAATATGTCACCTATAATCAGAAATTGTATCAAAGAGGAAAACATAGCAGGAAAATCATGGTGGTCAAAGACCTTCTTCAAGCCACCATATTGCAGCTGGGAAAATCAATACTGAACTGTCTACAATATCGAATGTAAACTCTAGTTTCCACCATGTTGTGAAAATGGAAGATAAAAAAAATTCACTTCAACGAACATGGCAACCACACCACATGGACGACGAACACATGCCAACACAATCTTCGCAAATCCAGCCGAAGAAACGATAGATCTAGGTGACCATGAAGACGGTGGCGACCAGAGACAAAGACACAACAAAAGCTATGAGGAACAGCGAACACAGCGACCATGATAGACACGACGAATAGACGACACACCCTATGACCACCAGATCTACATGAAGACACCATAGGCACAACTAAGAGATGACAGATCTGGGAGTTCATCCATCAACTTTTCCTCTTCCCTCCTCCATTGTTGATTGTGTAGTGGAGAAAACATTAGGGCAACTGAAAAAAGGAGGAGGCTAGTTTGGTAAATTAACGCTATAGTAATGCCTAATTACAATTCCAGATGAATTAAACTGAATTTCAATTCCACATTTTTACTTCCCCACCGAATTCCAATTCCACGGTGTAAGCAAAGTAAATATCATAATTCCTATTCCATGCAGAATGGAGTCATAATAGAATTGCTATAATGGCCAACTAAACGTGACATAAGTCTTGTAAAGGATACAATTCTCAAAATCACAAGTAGAAGCTTTCAATTGTTGCATTCTTCATAGTTCTCCAAAGGTATATCAACTCTCCATTAGTATAACCCCTCTAACACACTTCTCACACGAGTCTTTGGCTTCTCGAACATATGATTAGAATAAATCTCTATTTATAACCAAAGACCTCACTATAAGCATGTCTCTCACACGAGATACTTGAATCTCAAAAGTAAACATAATAAATAGTTGAAATTTTCCAAATGAGTTTTTGCTAGTTACAATCTTGTAAGCATATTCTCTCCACACAATTTGCTAGCAAATTTTGAGACACATGCTCGATTAGTCTATTTAACTAAACTCAAGTAACTAAAAAAAAAAAACTAAACTTTAATTTAGAGGCTTACTGGAGCATGTCCCAAATAAACGTCTTCAAGCTTTTAAATTACGAGAAAACTTCAATTTATAGGCTTGCTTTTTTCTTTTTTCTTTTGCCAATAAAATTGCTTAAGCTCATCCCATATACAAGGTCTTCACTTTAAGGTGGTGAATCACTATTCATATGTGACTCATTTCTTCTAAATCTTTATGAAAATTCACCTAAATTAATTTTATTAACAACTAATGCTTAAGAAACATTTTTTAATAGCTGAAAATATGTTAGCCATGTTTTTTATCTGTTAGAAAACTAAGTCGATGTTATTTCCTTAGAATCAAAACAACTTTCGTTGATTAATTAAAGAAAAATAGTCATAATTGATGGTTTCAAGGATATTTCTTTAAGACTTAACCGATTGAGAATTTATTGATAACTAATTAAATAATAGAAAAGATCTTTAATTTAAATCTCTTATCCAAGTATATTGTCCAAATATATTTGATTGGTAAATGCTAAGTATTCTAATTTGGTTTTACTAGATTCTTTCAGTTTGCTTCTCCTACTCCACACTTAACATATGTATTAATGATATAGCAAGCTTCCTAGAAAATCAGGATACTAACATAAACCATTTACAATATATTTTTTGAGCAACTACTCTACCTACTATGTTTTGAAACCACTATGGTATTGACAATTCATCATTTAGCCTATTTAAGTAGAATACGTAAGCCTACAATTACTAAGTGAGTTTTTAAACCAGTTTGAAGGTTTTGAAATCATTCATTAGACTTTGAAGAAATTTTGGCAAAATGTTAGATTTTTGAAAACATTTGATAGTTGTTGATCATAAAAACACATAGTAAGACATGAAAGGATAAACTAACTCTTAAGGCCTATAGAGCCCACAAAAGATACGATCCATTAGTAATAGGCCTTAGAGCCAATGGCACCCTCAATAAGTCTCAATGCAATCGAAAATATAAAAGCGTAATAAAAAACATAATAGATCTCAATTATAAAAACGTTCAATGTGACCTATCTCTATAATCTCATCCCATATCTCCTGTACGAAGTCATAGCCTATTGAGTCATATAGTGGATCGATAGAATCCTCATCTGGGAAAAAAAAAAAAGAGTAAAGAAGGAGTGAGCCATGAGGGCCTAGTACACAGTAATACAAATATATTCACGTATGTCAGGCAAGTCTACAACTTATGCAACAAATAGTTACTTAATTCAATTAATTATTTTATGCAATCATCTAGTACGGGAGTACTTGTGACTCTGAACATCACAATGGGGGACAAGGGGTTGATTCCACTACAGTGGACATCAAGGGTTGCCAAGAGCATCTAGGCTTCATGTCACCAAAAACCATATACCTAAGTAGCCTCATCTAAGTGACCTCACCATTATGCAACCTCGCTAACTACAATCTAGTTATACCATATCATTTGCCCGAACCCATAATCATTGAATGACTCCCAATATACCTTCTTTTCATTCACAATGCTTGTTATCAAACATAACTTCACTTATTAGCTATTCGTTGAACTATATCTCGATAGCCTAAGTGCTTAACTACCATGTCATTTTAGGGTATATGACCGATCTAAGGTTTGTCACTTACTAACTTAAGTAACCATGCATAAGTAACAAGCAGTTACTTAATCAGAAAAATTATTAATCAAATTTAATTTTCTATCATAATACGCAACACGCAAGTTATTACGTACCTAAAAGGTTGACGATTTCTGAATCACAATCCAAGTTCCAGTTAAGTTAATTGAGTTGGTTTTATGATTGAAGAGAAAATTATAAGTCATATGATTTTTCTAAGTGATTTACTTATATTCTAAGATTGGAATCTCCTATATTCTAAGATTAGTTTAAGCTACTTAAGGCCCATACAAGTTACAAGCTAAATTAAGGTTATCTAGGTCCAATTAACTTTTAGCTAATTATGATTTGAACCATTTATGGTTTATTCAATTAAATCAAATAAGTTATTTGAATTTTAAATCTAATTATGTTTAAGGCCCAAATAGAGTTTTTTAGCCCTTAAAGTATAGTAAACCCAATTATTTTTGGAATTAGGCCCACTAGTCCCAATTAAGTCCTATTGTAATTATTAAGTTCATTTTAAGCTCAATTAGATTACTTTTACCTGTTTTAATTAATCTAAACTCATTATGTTTAATTATTTTTATTTGTTATGTTTTGAGCCCAATTAATTATTAAGTTCAATTTCATTTTCATTTTAAGTCTTTTGATTTAAGGCCTTATAGGATTGTAAGTCTATTTAAATTTGATTTATTCATTAAGACCCATTTAGGGTATAGGTCCTACAAATTAATGGGTCTAAGTAGGTTTTAGGTCTTTGGTCCATTTAGGTTTTATTATAGTAATGTAAGTCCATTTTATTTTATTAAGCCCATAGCTAGTTCATTTTGATTAGTTAACTTGATTTGGGCCTTAAATTGAGTTGAGACCAAATTTAGTTACTTATCGTGTTAAAGTTCATTTAGAGTATGAGCCTTAGGAAAAAATAAACCCCACTATGTTTAGGATTTTGAATCTTAGGCCCATGAGTTGTTAGGTTTACATTATCATGTCACATTTTATTTTAGTCTAATTTGAATAGTTTAATTAATTAACCCCATTTAAGCAAATTATGTTTAATTACATGAGCTACTCAAGGAAAAAGGTAAGAGGATGGTCCTTGGGCCTATATTGGTAAGGCCGACTTAAGGTTAGGTAGGCTTTAGCCCGATTTAATTAAACCATTGTCCAACTTAATTTCAATCTGTCATAAATTAAGTTCATAACTTACTTAATTTAAGTCAAAATCAAGTGAAACCAAAGTCATCTATTTCCTTAATCACTTCTACTACCCATTTTAACACAAAAGCCTTATTTTATTCAATTTAGAGCCATTTAACTATCAAAATAAACTTATTTATGAATTTTCAACTTTAAGAACCATAACTTATTCATTTTACATCCAAAATCACTCTAAATTAAAGCCCACTTGTTCCTACTCCTTCCTAGTGTCTAATACATCATTTATTTTTTTCATTTTCAAGCCAAAAATAATTCCAAAACAGAGCAATAAAAAAAAAAAAGCATAGCCCAATTGATTCTCATCCGTTCAATTAGTCTAACTTCTACACATCTTCACTTCTAGGCCTCATTTTACATCTAATCCAACTTCTATTTATAATTAAATGATAATTCCATCAAATTCACTCAAAATAAAACTTCACCAAACTTAATATTTATTAAGTAACTTCAATTTTTCATTAAATTTATTACTCTAAGAACATATTAACATGCTAAAAATTTATAATTTAATAATTAAATCAACTTATTCATCTATTAATTCAATCATACTACCAAATTCTAACATTTCATGTGTTATATCTACTAACTAATCATCAAAATCACTCCATATATCACATATTCTTACTCCAATCATCAATTTATCATCACCTAACATTCAAATCAAATTTAGCAAGAAAATTTAAGCCTCAATTCCATCTTCATAATAGTGGTTGCAACTACATCTAACAAACTATTACATATCTTCAATTATCATGCGTCATATATCGTTTCTATCATTCAATCCAACACCTAATGATATATAAAGCATATTAAATCATGGATTGATTCCTAAATCACCAAATGACACTAAAGAATCTTCAATATGGACGACAACAACAAGAGTACTGATGGGAATCAAACCTTTGGATCCAGCATTGGGAAGCCTACTTGAACATATGGAACCCAGACATTCACATATTGTCTTTATTTATCTTATAATAATTGTTTTTGCATCTTATTAGGTACATTTTGTCGGTTTTTACAAGATGGCGAACTAACACACTAGTGTCAAGTGTGTAATCTATACTTGAACCTACAAAGACAAGAGGAACCGGCCTTATTTCACTTGGAGAAAACCTGCCATCTTCACTTCATTCCACATGGAGTAATCGGTTCTTCAAGTACTCCTTGAGACTGGTTTTTGCTCTATTTTACATTATTGTAATTTCCTTATTTATAGTAGGGTATAAATACTTGTTATTTAGGTTTTGTAAAGGACTTTTTAGACAATCATTTTCAGATATTGTTGTCATGAGGGGACACTCCTTATCATGCAAAAACTCTTATCATTTCTTCTTGAAGTGTGGCGAGTTAGATTTGATTTTTGTTGTATGTAATATCAACAATATCAAATCAATCCTAATTCCAACTAGTATGTAACATTTGGTAAAGAATTAGCTCTTCTTTTCTATCTATTGTTCATGCAAATTAGGGTTCCATTTTCAATTTAAGGTTCACGCCCTAATTGATTAGAAATTGGTTCCTTGTTGTGTCATCCTTGATTTATATTGCAATCCACTTTGAGTACATCATAATTATGGTATTAGAGCACGGTTTTATGGAAGGGGAATTCATGAATCACAAATTGGGGATTTAGGGTTCTTGTCCTTTCATTTCGAAATTAAAGTTGTGAGAAGTGGAATTGAGTTCTTGTGTTGAATTGTTCCTTAATTCTATAGTATTTGTGAGTTGAAATTCGAAGGAGGTTGATTTTAGGGTTCCTTGCTGTGATTAATTTTGAGGAATCATTATAATAGATTCCATTAGAATTGTATTTGAGTTGATTTGTGCCGTATTGTTCCTTGTGATTTCGAAATTGGAAGTTATGGTTCAAAATTTCATCTTTAGGTAGTCATCTTGTTGTGAAGATTTGGAAATATTTTGAAATTGAATTCCATAATTACTTGTGGAGTTATTGTGTATTAATTTCTTTTAATGAACTTTGACTAAGTTTAGATTTCTTTACTTTGTGCCATGATATGTGTAGTGTATGTGTTGTGGTGTGAAGTGAAGTGAACCATAGAGGTGTTGGTGTATGGTTGTGTGTATACTATGAGGTATGTGTTATTGTGACGTGGTGTGTAAGTGTGTGTGGTGTAAAGGTGTGTTGTGAATTGGAGAACTTTATGCCATGTAGTGTTTGTTGTAGTTAGCGTGGAAGTGTATTGTTGTTGTGTTTTATTGAGGGTGTTTGTGTGATTGAATCGTGAGGTGTGTGTGTATACTGTAAGTGTAGGTATGTTGTGCCGTGAAGGTGTTGTGTTGTGAGTGTATGTGTGAGTAGTACATGAGTAGGTGTAAGTGATAAAAAAATTTCAAAATCATGTCAAATAATAGTGTGATTGACAATGGGGCCAATAGTCAGGTTGGAGAAGGTCAAGGTTGTCGTGCTGCAGTAGAAGAACACTAGAAGAACAGTTATAGGATCTCACCACTATTGTTGTTACATTAGCAACACGGGTAAATCAAATGACGATGCCACAACCATCAGTGGCAAACCCTCAAGCACCCCCACCTTGGGTCGCCCATTAGAATGCTCGTAAGAAGGAGCTGTTGGAAGCAATAGGGATAGGAGAATGGAAGGTGATTATCATGCTTTTAGGGAGGAAAGGAATGATAATTTTGAGAATGAGCCTTGCCCTAATCGTGATTTCAAGCCGCCTCGGGTTTAGAATATTTAAATTGCAGATGCCTCATTTGATGGCCGGGGTTCTGCAAATGATTATTTAGATTTGGTGGATAAGGTTGAGGGCCTATTTGAGTGTTATGAGATTGATGATCACACTCGGGTTCATCTTGCAACTGTAGAATTTACAAGCCATGCCGCCTTTTGGTAGAAGAATCTTGTGATTAGTAGACGAAGAGATGGTGAGGCTAATATACATACCTAGTGGGAAATGAAACGGGTAATGAGAAAAATGTTTATACCTGAGCACTATAGGCAGAAGTTGTTTATGCGTCTCCAAACACTGAGACAGGGAGACAAAACAATTGACGGGTATGTACAGGAGTTCGAGACATTGATGATCAGATGTGGGTCAGTTGAACCTCCTGAACAAACCCTAGCACGATTTGTGTCGGGATTAAAGTATGAAATTGCCTACATTGTAGAGCTTCAGAGGTATAACACACTTGATGAAGCCATCTAGCTAGCCTTGAAAGTGGAGAGATAGAGGCGATCCAACCCTTTTTTAGTAGTGAGCAACAGGTATGAAACTTCTAACAAACCTCATGAGTCAGATGGTCAGTAAGGTGAACAAAAGGGAATAGGGGGAAATGATAAGACTATGGACAAAAATACAACTATTACTGATAAGGAGAGGGAAATTGCTGGAAAAGGAAAAGAGGTTGTTAGAGTTGATATCCAATAAACAGTGCTAAGGACAACTAGTGGAAAGATGTGTCAAATCAAATATTTTAAATGCATGGGTTTTTGACACATGGTTGCTCAGTGTCCCAACAAAAGGGTGATGACTGCTATGGAGGGAAACAGTGAGGATGGTCAAGAAGAAGTAGTTGAGCCTACAGATTGTCTATAGTACTACAGGAGTATTATGATAATCATGACGTTAAGACATATGAAGATAAGGGAAATGATAAATATCTGTCTATTAATGTGTTGCGTAGGGTCATGACTATATCCCCAGATGTCGAGGACATATAGAGGGAAAACCTATTCCATACTCCTTATCGGGTTCAAGGTAATTTGTGTATTTTTTTTATTGATGGTGGAAGTTGCACAAATGTAATAGCTGCTGCAATAGTAAAAAGATTGCAACTAGTTACTAGTCCACATCCTCATCCCTATAAATTACATTGGCTAATGAGCGGGGTAGTTTGCATGTTACTTAGAGGGCTAAGGTGCCTTTCAGCATAGGAGATAGATACCACGATGAAATTGTTTGTGATGTTCTTATGTGCGCCTTTCATATACTATTGGGTAGACCTTAGTTGTTTGATAGGAAGGTGCTACATGATAGGTTTAGAAACACTTATGTGTTTTAGAAAGATGGTGCACGGATTGTCTTGACCCCTATGTCTCCAACTAAGGTACACAAATTCTAAGAACAAATTAACAAAACTAATGGACACTCAAGACTTCAAGGCGACAAGCACATGCAAACAAGGGATTTCAGTCCAAGAAAAGACCCATTAGATTTGAAGACAAATCTTTCAGAGGCTCGAGGAGATGATGGGAATCAAACCTCTAGATCCAGCATTGGGAAGCCTACTTGAACAAATGGAACCTAGACATTCACATATTGTCTTTATTTATATTATAATAATTGTTTTTGCATTTTATTAGGTATATTTTGTCGATTTTTACAGGATGACGAACCAACAAACTAATGTCAAGTGTGTAGGCTATACTTGAACCTACAAAGACAAGAGGAACGGCCTTATTTCACTTGGAGAAAACTGCCATCTTCACTTCATTCTACGTAGAGTAATCGGTTCTTCAAGTGCTCCTTACGACTAGTTTTTGCTCTATTTTACATGATTGTAATTTCCTTATTTAGAGTAGGGTATAAATATTTGTTATTTAGGTTTTGTAAGGGACTTTTTGGATAATCATTTTCGGATATTATTGTCATGAGGGGACACTCCTTATCACGCAAAAACTCTTATCATTTCTTCTTGAAGTGTAGCGAGTTAGACTTGATTTTTGTTGTGTATAATATCAACAATATCAAATCCATCCTAATTCCAACTAGTGCGTAACATTTGGTAAGGAATTAGCTCTTCTTTTCTATCTATTGCTCACACAATTTAGGGTTTCATTTTCAATTTAGGGTTCACGCCCCAATTGATTAGAAATTGGTTCCTTGTTGTGTCATCTTTGATTTATATTGCAATCCACTTTGAGCACATCAAGTACATCCCAATAAATCCTCAACATTCAAGAAATCATCAAGTTCAATCACTTATAACTGTCCTAAATCATCAACTTAAACAAGATTTTAAACTTACCCTATTAGATATCTAAGAAACAGCTAAACTCTTTCTAAACAGTGCCTACCTACTTCCAAAATAATATTTTTCCCAAACTCCCGATTGATTTTCTTTACAACAAACATCATACATTACCTAGACTTACAATTTACAAACTAAATTCCATTTAAACCAAGAATTTTCTTACTTACCTTCTCTTAACTTGAAATCCCACTTGATTCTTAACCTAAAACTTATAAGAAAACAATTATATCAATATACGATTTAATAGGTATTAAAAGGTTTAAATAGTATAATAGACTTAATAGGTTTTTGAGAGCATTTACCTTACAAATTTTTCTAGAAAAATGAAATGAGGACTTTAGTTTTTCTATCTTAAAATGGGTTTTTATAATAAGGTTTAGTGAGGGTTTAAGGGTAAGTATATAAGTCTACAAAGGTTAGTGGGTTATAATTTATGGTGACATGTATCCTCTTAATTTAGCCCATTTTGGTATTATTTTTTCCTTAATTTCTTTCACTTACTCCAGGTGCAAAATATTGTTTTTTTTTTCATTACTAAAATGCCCTTGGAATTTCTTTTAATTTGTTACTCTTGGGCAATTTCGGTAATTTTACCCGATTCATCTCTAAATTAAAATTTTTCTTTTCCAATTATCTCCAAATATTTTGTAATTGATTTTACTAACCTAATTAAGATCTTAGAGCTATATTTAAGGTTTCTAAGAAATTTTGAGTCCATTTTTTATAAAACCAATTTCAATAGCAAAAATGGTTAATTTTAGTAAATTGTTTCCAAATTTCAAAAAATCATTCTCAATAATTTAAAATGATTCCAAGTAACTTTAATTAAGTTTTTTAGTGATTTTAGTCAACTTCAATGATTCCAAATTGGGTTTAGGGGCAAAATGGTCATTTTGTAAAATTGATTTCCAAACTTAATTTTCTCTTCTCTAATTGACTCCGGATAATTTCTTAATAATTTTATTCACTTAATTAGGGTCTTGAAACTTTATTTAGGGTTACTAGGTTATTTTGGAGCTATTTTCAATAAAATCGAGTTAGAGGGTAAAAGGTTATTTTAGAAAATTTTGGCCATAAATTTTGTAAATCCTTCCTCAATTGACTCCAAAAATTCCTTCTTAATTCCATTGACCTTATTTAGAAATTTGGAGTTTTTCACCACCACCACCAGTCTCACAAAATCCATTGCCTCAACCACTATTTCATCATTATTGCCATTAGCACCATCACTATCACCATCATCTACCATATTGTTACCATTATCATTGTGCTACTATTAGCTACTTGCACCATATTATCACCTCCATTACTTGAAAAACCCACACATCTTAACTCATTTATCCTGATTACCACCATAGTAAGCCACTTATGTAAAATTCCAAAGATCATCACCATTATACTAAATGAAATCACCACTAATGCCATTGCTATTTCAAATACCAATGTGCAAACATTACTATCATCATTGTTATTGTTTGCTATTGCTACAAATATAAAAATCATTAGAGTAAATAATATATCTAATATATAATTTTCTTATATGCTTCATTCTAATGGTCCATTAACAGTAGAAATTCTCCGATACCTTGTGGGCTTAGTCTAGCTTAGGTTAGGCTTGCAAAAACAATAAATGTGAGCTAAGAGAGTGTTAGAGGTAGCTTCGGTGCATAAACTTCAATGCGTAAGTCAAGTAAAGGATAGAGATAGAGAGTGAATGATTTGTAATCAATAGTATAAAAAGGAAATGAGTTTGTTAAGTGTAGCATAGTTAATGTTATGTGTGCTCTATATAATGGTGCTTAATGTGATGTCTATCCTTTCTTCTACTTTGGCTTATGTGCTTATGGAGCATTACTTAAGCTAGCCATGGACTTTGTGAGCACGATCAATGCTTAGGGCCTAAAATTGGAATATACAAACAACACTTACCCTCCTGATCCCATCATCGATTGATTGGTGAAGAGAGCACGGTAAGGTATGGCCTCAATCGCCAAGGAAAGAGCTAAGTTGATCACTAAAGTTTTAGTGCTAATCTTTTGGGAGGTGAAGGTATCTTGTTGGGTACTAAGCTAGCTATGAGTTAGTGTGAGGCTTGGTGTTTGGGGAGGTTAATTAGGTAGTTAAGTTGCCTAGGTCGAATCTCGTTCTACCTCTTTGACCAAACCATCTTAGACTTGAGTGTAAGTGGTGTAATGTTTGGTGTTTAGAGTCATGTCGAGTGTTTAGGCAAGTTAAGCCAAACCTTACTCTACCCTCTCAGACCAAGAGGGAGAAGGTGTTCAAGGAGGTTGGTTGAGTAGTTAAGCGAGTTAGGTTAAGCCTTGCTCTATCCTCCCCCTTGAACACATTTACATAAACTTCTATAAACAGCATAGATATTCACTTAAATTATACTATATTACTAATTCAAAATGTGAAAAATTAGTATGCAATATTAACATGTTATCAATTTAACATTTGTTGTTGATGGCAATCGAGAATAGAGAATGAGGCAAAGTGAGGAATGAAGAGGTGGGGAAGAAAAGTAGGATTGTTAATTGAGAGTTTTTCTCAAATTGAATTAGAGTTGATAAGTGGTGAAAAAGACTTATAATTAATTAATTTTTTATTTGCTTTTGATTTATTTTATAAGAATATTTGATTAGATATTATACTTAATTGGCTTATATTTTGATTGCAAGTCTTAAAAAGCAACTTTAGATAAAAGGAAACCAATTTGCACAAGTTTTATATGAATTGAAATTAAAATGAACAAGTGATGGAAATGGAATGGTCAACACGCTCATGTCGAAGACCATGTTAAGTTCATGAAGAAAGACAAGTGGCAGGGACTAAGTATATGACTGTGCCAAAGGCTATGTAGAAGTACACGCCCATTGACATGACCGTGTTCGGAGACCTTGTTGAAGCAAAATTGCATTTTTTGAGAAAATTTATTGCTGAGAGTTACATGGGCATTTACAAGGCCGTGTTTAAGGCCGTGTCTCATGCAAATACTACTTTCCTATTCAATTACAATTGTTGAAGATTACTTTTTTAGTTAATAAATAACATTGAAGATACGATTTCCTGCTTGGTAATGATAACTTTCTTATTTTATAAAGATTCAACTTTCCATTCCATGAAGATATGACTTTCTTTTTCAAGATACATTGGATCATTGTAAAAGGAGTATAGAGTCCAAGCTACAGGGAGAGAAGTTTCAGAATTAGTAATAGTATAGTTATAGATTTTACTTTTATAGATGTTGTTTTTTATGTACTCTTTTTATATTTTTGCTTTTAATTTTAATGTGATGCTAACTTAATTTTCTTTTTGTATTTGGGTATGATAAACCTTAGAATAAACATGTGATTTTCTTATTTATTATTTAATGAAATTATTGTTATTTTTATGATTTAATTATGTGCTTTTCATTATTTTCAAATTAATACTAGTATAATAGTTTGAAGTCTGGTTTCATTCATATCAGATCAAGAAATCATATACTTGAATAGATCTAGCATAATTAAAGGGATTTGCACACAATCTAAGAGATAGAACGTCATAAATCTTCTAAATTATAGTTAAACCTAATAGTGGAATTCACAAAGCAAAGATAATGCGATTTTAGGGGTTTTAATTAGGAAGGGATTCCAATTAATCAACATGAAATTAGAAAGTAGTAGACTCAAAAGAGCTATTAGTTCAAGTTAGGAATTCCCATAGTTAAATAATACAACAATGAAATTGAATAATAATTATTAATTACATTAATAGTTCTAGAGGGATTTAATATTTAGGTACACTTTTAATGATATTTGTTTTCTTAAAATTTACTTATGACTTATTTTATTCGATTTTTTCGATTAGATGATAGGAGAAAAGGTAATTATTAGTAATCATAGTTTCTATGAGATTGACACTTGATATTATTATCCACTATATTATAAAAATTGATAAGTGCACTTGCCTAAAGGTCTTAGGATAATTGTTTTTTTAAGAACAATTTGTGCCATTATAGTGTTTACCACCTTAGTATACATCTATAAGCATGCCCAAAACACATGTCATTTTCTTTCTTTCTTTTTTGAGTTAATGTTGCATTTGATATATAAACTTTATCCATTTTTGTAATTAACCACTTAAGTTTAAAAGTATTAATTCATTAATTTTGTCTTCCTCTGTTAAACACTTAGATCCTACTAACCTATAGGAGTGTGACATGTGTCAAAGAGACATTTACTTTAAAAGTGCATATAATCTTTATTATTATTATTATTATAAGAAAAAGGGTTTAGGCAAGCCTAGAGAACGTCAACTCAATCAGAGTATGAAGCCCATGATTCAACACACATCAAGCCCACACGCACCCCATAACCCTTACCACTAATAGATGGCATTCTCAACCTAAAAAATAAGCAACGTGGGACTATGCATTTTTGTAGAAACATTAGCACATTAAAGTGTAGTGAACTCATGTGACATGGATTTTTCTACTCCATTTTGTGCTCAAATCTACTTCCAAATTAAAAATTAAGACATAGGTGTAACACTACCCCATAAATAAAATCCAAGTACTCTAGAATATGACAATAAATCTAACTTAAACACAATTTAAACCACAAAATAAATCAATAGCAACATTCATAACATCACTCAAAATTCATAATTTCACTTAAGTTTTTACAAACATTCAAGCAAAATAACTTTATTTGTAACATTGAACTCATTGCGAACAGTTGAGTAATTTTATAAACTTAAATTCACTATATTTTTTTTTTGTAAAACCAGACAATGCTCATAATTTTACTTAAAATTAGTAAATGTACATAAATAATCATAAACCACATGAAAGTTTGTAAATTCACCTTAATTTGTAAAATTATTACCAATTTGTAAGATTACTCAAAATGTTCATAATTTTACTTAAAAGAAGGTGACCAAACTTCTGCTAATGGGATTTTAAGGATTAAAGTTATTCTCAGTGCCTCAATTTTTTATTTTAAATAATTAAATATCTAAACTTTCATTTTTTTTAATTTAGTATATATACTTTCAAAGAGTGGTCATTTAAGTGTCTTTGTTACAAATGAACATTAAATTTGCTAACACCTGTAATGATGTGTTAATTTTTTTACATACGACTCTCCCTAATTGGTCAATATAATAATTTTAAATAAACAATTTAATATTAACAAATAAAATTAATAAAAAATTATTTTTTTTGGAAAATAGAACAAAATTGCATAAATTCAAAAAAAAAGAAAAAATGGAAAAAAATCCAACTATAATAATTAATTTCATTAAATATTAATTTATATATTATCTAAAATAATTAATAAAAAATTAATATATGACTACTGATGCCAGTAAAATTAACATCTATTTATAACAAAAACACTCAAATGATCGGTTTTTAAAAGTATAAGTATTAAATTATCAAAAATGAAATTTTAGACATTTAATTACCTAACAAAAAAATTTAGACACTAGGATTAAAGGATTGCTATATTTGTTGGGTATGCCTTTGGTATCGTTTGGTTGTCATAAATTTATGGTACTATACTGAATAAAACATTTTTCCATTTGTTTGGTTTGTATATTTTCTCGGTTATTGAACAAAAATAATCCTAACATATTGGACAAAGTACTTATATTTTATAACATCCAAAATATGATATAAAAACCAAATTTACTAGATAAAAACACAAAAATCCTTATTTAATATGTTGTATATTATGTTTAGTATAATACTTTATATACCCAAACAATGGACATCATAAAAATTTTTATCTAATACATTGCACATCTAACATGGTACAAGAGAGTTACGTTGTCCTTTTTTTTTATTTTTAATTCTGTGTTGTCTAATACTATTTATACTATCCAGTATTGCAATTCAAACGCTGCTTTTATGTTATGAAATGAAAATTCGATACTTGTCAATTGATAATAAAAATGACTCCTTAATGACCACCAATTTCGTGGTGTATAATTTGTTAAAAATTTCATCCGGCAACGTTGAGGCGTAAAACTTTGAATTACTAATGCAAGAAGAAAGAATAATTAGACAAACATTTGATTAGCCCTAGAGTTTAGTTTTTTTAAGCAATCCATTTTCAAGTGCATGCATGAAACGTGCTTTGACACCAAACACAGACAAAAAGGAGTGAGAAATGTTGCCCATCATGTTTACATCCAACTGCAAGAAGACAGGATTTTTTTGTGTGGAAATTCTCGTCATATTTTCATTTTTCAAAATCTTTTACGTTCTCCAAGAAACAAAGACTTCTTGTATTAGACTAATGTTACGTATATACAGCTTAATAGCATCCATTGCCTAACATAACATTATGGGATTGCGTGTTGGGATTGTAGTTTGTGTGTCAAATTAAAACTCTATAATTACATCTTAAACCTACAATCCGTAGACCTTTGAGTAGATTATACATTTTTTTTAGACGCCAATGCACCAAATTCATCATGGCATAATTACATTTTATGTACAAGTTGCTGACATCCAATCAAAACGATGGAAAATTTACATAATAAAAGATGAACTTTGCAATAAACATAAATTTTTGAGTTATTCAATTAAAAAATGAAGCTTTTTAATGACCAATACATGATTAATTAATGTTATATAAAGCAGGCAAATAAATGATAATATTACTATTTTTAGTATAACGATGCCAAATCTTGATTATATGACATATCAAAAATATAAAACATTCATTTTTGATATAAAATTTTTACCATTTATTTGAAGATAAGTTACCCTTTATTTATATTACTTTAATAGTGGTCACTATTTATTTATACCATTTTAATAATGGTAATACTTTTATTTAGACTATTTTTTAAATATTGATTATTTGGTACACAATTTTCTCTCGGAAGAATAGTAATGAAAACATATAAGAAAAGCGAGGTAGACAACATAGGGATTTATAAAGAAAAGTCTAAATCAACTTGAAAAAGTTTTTTTCTGCAAGGTTACTTATACGCTAATTATTATTTATTGAAAATGTTTCGTGCTAGAAATTAAAATTCTTATATTTCCTTTTCAAGCTTTTCCGACCGAGTGGCTCAATATGCATGTGTTTGTGTTTGTGTTTGTGTGGGTGTTGTGAATCGTGATTCTCTTTTGACGGCTTTGTGTGGACATGGACCGCACTGGTGATTCATTTTATCGGCTCAACGTGCAACGGTACATGTGGGTTTAATTTCCTGTTAGATTGGAAGAGTCAACACAGTGTTAACATCGACGATCACATGGAGTGGTGATGCATGCAAACAACACAGGAGGTTGAAATGGCAATGCAAACGCCGAAACACTAGAACTCCAGTTTTATGGCCCCCTTATATATGTTTAAAGTTAATTTATTGTAATTTCTTGTTGGGTGTAGCCTATTTGTTTGTGTGATAGAAATCAGCTAGAACTATCAAATCTGACGAAACCTATGTGATATTTTGCTTATAGCGGTATAAAGCAGACTGTAACTCTGTAAGTGTGTGTAATATCTATGCCAGGCCACCTCAGATCCCTACGCATGATCCCTAATTTTTAGAAATTTCTATGGTTCCGTTGTGTTTTTTTTTTTTTTTTTTTTTGTGAAATTGATTTAACTTTCAATTTTACTATTAATTTATATATTAATTGTGAAAATTTAATATATATAATGAAACGATAAAATTAAGAGTTGGATTGATCCTGTTAAAATATCGGATGGACCGTAGAAGATCTTTATCTTCATATATATTTATTATTATTTATATAATTTTCATGGAAAACCAAAATAGAATAGAATCAATAATGTATAGACACCTGGTTTTTTTCTCCTAAAATTTTGTCTTTTTATATTAGAATTAGGAAAAGTCCCAAAAATACAAAAAAAAATGAAAAATTACAAAAATCAAAAATAGAAAAAAGAATAAAAGCTAGAAGATTAGAAAAATATAAAAAATTCAAAAAATGGAAGAAATTCCAAAATTATTATATGTAGTCCATTTGGTTCATTTCGAGGTGGAAATAATTTTTCAAGAAAAAAAATTCGAGTTAAAATAGACATATGGGATTTGATGAAATTAGAGTTTATTAGTAAAAAAGGTTATTTTTATCGAAAATTAAATTTTCTAAATCGTGTTTAGTTTACTAATTTATAAAGTCATGAAAAATAGATAATTTGAGTTAACTGTGACTTTAAACATTACCTTAATAAGACTTAAATTACTTATTTTATAAGAAATCGGAGTTTTAAATTAAGCTGAGAACTAGGCCAAAATAAGCTCATAATTTTGTCAAATTGGGCATATGTATATTAGAATCATAAATTGTGTGCAAGGAAAAGTCTAAGCTCAAGATGATTTTTAAGGATTGAATTAATTAGGCCTTTTAAAAAATTAGCCCAAAAAACACTTTAAGTATTAATCAATGCTAATCATGATTGATAACTGAGTATGGCTCATGGTTGTTGCATAAAGGGAGTCCATCGTTGTAAGTTCAATCTAAGGGGCATGTTAAAGCGAGCTTAATGAAAAAGCATTTACATACCTTTGAGTTTTTGCCTTGATTTTAGTTGATTTTTTAAATCAAATTTAATTAAATGAAAAATGAAAATCAATAAAGCACATGGAGCATAAGTTATGCCTAGAAGGATCAAATTTAATTAAATAAAAAATGGAAATCTATAAAGCATGTGGAGTACAAGATGTGCTTAAAAGGAAGAATTGCTAGGACATAATCTCGTCATAGATTAGTAGGTGGGTCCTACCAAGTTTTGAAGATAATGACAATGGATTATGAATGGGTTTAGCTATAAATGTGTATCATTCATGTAGATATTATGCATCATGAAACAGGAATAATACATAATCCCTACTTTGATATGATGCATAAGTAAGAAACCAAGGTTTCTCACCATAACCTTACTAAAAGGTTGATAAAAGAAAGGTAAATTAAGAGAAGACTTACAATTTAAGGTTAGAATGTTCAAAATATGCATTCATTAACTATTGTAGCTACTTAATACATGAATATTTCTAATATCTCCATTAGGGTAAAGGACAAAACAAGAAAAGAAATAAATTTCATGCCTAAAGTACTATAAATAGTACAATTTTCGTACAAAATGGAATAATATAGAATTTGTCCTATAGTGGTTGGTAGCACTATTGTCACAATGTGTTTGGCCAAGTTGATCAATCAAGTCAGCTAGGTACTCATTCAAGCTTAGTATCTACTAGCCTGCTTGGAGTCTATACTTAGGTGCTATAGAGTTGAAGTAAAACAAGCCAGACTATAGGTTATAGGTTAGTACTTTTGATCTAGTAGGTTGGACTTTTGACAAGGTCGTCCACTATTGCCCGTAAGTCCTTAGAGACTACAAAATAAGTCCCTCTTGGTTGGTCTATCGAGGTCTTCCACAACTTAAGTAGCTATAGAAAGAGTATCTTAGCTTAGGAGTGCAAATCATACAACTCTACGATGATGGCTTTATCTTTGATTAGTTGGTTGAGTAGAGTCTTTCACGTGAGATTCTAGAGCCTGTGCATTTTGGTTCTCATGATTAGGCCTAAGGATAGATTCATATCAAAATAAGCTAAGAGATTTCTTAAATGCATCAAATAATTAAGGACATTGGCTCAAATAAAATAAAAAAGAAGAAGCCCATTAATGGATTGAAATTTCTAAATCAAATTCCAATGTGAATTTAAGTGGTTTCCTTATAATTTTTTATTCATATCTATAAATTAGGATTTACTAGACACAAGAGAATCATCCATTGCACTCAATAAACACAAGAATCATATCAATTTTCGAGAAAAAGATTCAATGAACAGTCAATGCCCATTAAGTGCAAAATTCTATATTTATTTGACTTTGGGCTTCCTTAAGTGCAATTAACCTTCACTAAATATAAATGGGGACCTTAAGGATCACTTGCAACAAGTTTTATGAATTAACAATACTCTAATTGTTTTAGATTTACCTTTTCTCACTCAAGGCCTGCAACACCATAAGCATTCTTTCTCTCTCTTCAAATTTCTCTTAAATAAGAGAAAATCAAAGGAAACCTAAACCAAGATTCATCCCCCTAAAGGTTGAAACTCGATCATTAATTCAATTAAAGCAATTGCAATTTGTTCCAATTTGATGAAAGATCAAAGTTAGGGTTCTTGTGGTTCATAGCTATTGCTCATTTGAATTTGCCATCATATGTATCAATTTTCATGAAATTGACTAAAGGCTTTGATTTACTACTACCTTAGGAGCCAATCCAACTAGTCCCCATCAATCGACGTTGACAACGTATGCCACTATAGCTGTGCAAATGGGCTAAACAAGCCAACCTGCTCAGATCTACATTAATCCAGGTTAATGCAAGCTAACCTACTTTATAAGCGAATTAAATGTTTTTGTCAAATCCGCAAATTTTTAAGGTTAAATGAGCTAGCATAGGTGATCTATCCCACTTGCATAGCTCTAGAGCTAAATAGATCAACCTACCTCAACTTGCATTGACTTGCTTTATATGCAAGCTAAAACTTTCGGCTAAACCTGCATTTTTTTTGTAGCTTAAACGGCTTGGTCTGTGTGATTTGCCCTGCTTACACAACTTTATGTGCCATCCTTTGAATTGCCCTTGCTTTGCTTTGTGTAAGGTAAGTGTTCTTCTTTTTATTATTATTCTTTCTTTCTTTCTTTCTATATTTGTGATGTATTTGTTTATAGCATAATCATTATTGGTGATATTTTTGCTACCATGGCCATTGATGTGTTGTTTATGTCATTATAATTTAACATTTCAAAAAAAAAAAGAGAGCAAAAACTTATAAAAGTATATATAAAAAAAAGAATACTAAAGTTCTTTCTCCTCATAAATTTTATGGTTTTCTTGTTACGTTGTTTTCATAACAATGACCTTTAGAAGTCTTTTAATTAGTAATATTTGCGATTTGGTGCTTTTTGATACATAAGAATCATATAAATTAATATATATATATATATATAGCATATGCTTATATTGCTCCTATGCTTTGATTAATAGTTACTAATATTTTTTTTAATGATTTTTGCCCTTTGTTTCTTTAAAATAATTCAATTCTTCTAAAAGTTGCCTTTTCCTTGTAAAAGAATTTTTTCAAAAAAAAAAAAAAGTTTCGTTCATAGATTTTCTTCTTCTTTGTTTGTTTTTTTTTTTTTTTGAAAAGCCCTTCTTTCTAAAAAAAATATTTTACTACCTAGAAAAAGTTTTTTTTTTTTAAAAAAAAAAAATCTCAATTGGCTTTCTCCTAATACTAGGTTTTTAGGGATTTTCCAAAGAAAAGACAAAAAAAATTAAGGTTTCTATTTTTTTAAAATAATTTGATAATTATGTAAAGTGAAACCTTTTTTAAATAAAATTGACAAACAAGCTAAGGTTTTATAAAAAAGACAAATATAGTAGTTTGATTCCGACTAGTGGATATGACATAGATACTTAACGAGCAACCTATAAAAAAATTTAAAAATTATTTTTTTTCAACAAGGAAAATTAAAAGTTTATGTTTTTTTTTTTTTGCAAAATTTTCTTAAAAAAAGGGAAAAGGACTCTCTTAAAACGAAGGCCTTTTTTATTTTTATTTTCAAAAACTTTCTTATGGAAACCAATTCCATTTTAAAAGGTAGCCTCCAAACTCAAAAAAACTCTAGTTTTCATTTATCTTTTTTTTTAAAACCCTATTTTTAGAAAAATCAAAGATCAATGGTTGAAATTATGGTTTATCATGCTATTTCCCCCATTTCCCATCTTTGATTAGGTGGTAACTCCATTTTATAAATTGTTTTTTTTTTTATCTTTAAATATAAAACTTTTTTTTTAAATTTGATCGAGTAGTTTATATTAAATAGGTTAGGCTTAATATAAGTTAAATTAAAAAAATAAAATAAAATAAAAAACTGAAACTTGGACTCGACATAATGAATGAAAGAGGGGAAAAAATAATTAGTAAACTTAATAACTTAACATAGAAGCCTCCAAATAAAGGTAGAAAACTCATAATTTAACGAGGAACGGTGGTTTAGATTGAGAGTAGCCAGAATTTTTTGTGGTATTAATCCAAGGACATAGATGTGAATAAACCTATGTGAAATAAAAGCAATTCGATGTGGTTCAGCAAAGTATAAGAGTGATGAATCAAATCCATAACCACAGTTTCCCAGTCGACTAAGACATTGCAACATGTTAATTCTATTTTATTGACTTAATCTCTATTCTAAGTGAGACTCATAAATAGGAATTTAGCGTTTAGTTTAAGTTCGGCATACTCCCTATGGATTGACTCTTACTTAGAGTTCATCAGGGGAGATAATGGAACTCTCTCTTTGTATGTGGTTTTTTCTTGCGTTGGGATTTTCCACATCAAAATGTCGTCTTCATCTATTCCCATTTAATTCTTTTTATTTTATGATGGCCGGCTTTATGAAATTCAATATTGGTTATATTTTGCTTCGTATACAAAAGATTCACTATTAAGTACAAAAAGGAGCACGTAATAGAATGCTGTACAATCTTGCTATTGGAATAACTACAATCTTGCTCATAAAAAGCAAGCCCAAAACCCATTTACAAAATCTTACATTAGGAAGATAACCAAAAGAAATCTTAAGTGGAACTCTGAACGCTTATATGTAAGTCTCAACAAGAGTAGGAACCCAGTCAACAAATTAGAAAAATATAAAAAAGGAAATGGACGAAAGAGGAAACTGAACAAACAAATTCATGTAAGTTTTGCCAACTATTTGCTACATTAGTCGACCGATTTTCACTTCTAGCTAGTTTAGTCAATCATTCAAAATCTAGTTAACCATTCAAACATCTTACTGGTCTTAGTCTAGCAATTCTTCGTTCCTTCTCTTTTGTTGAAATTCCATTGCTTCCTTATATTCCATAAAGGATGAAAGATACACGAAACTCAAGTCATACTAATCAAATCTCTTCTCAAAATCTTCTAAATAAACGTTAAACATTATCTATTCCTAGGCGTCTGCCGTAAAACCTAAATGCCAATCCTGTGTCTTTTTTAGAACACCATGCCATGGAAACCAAAACAACAAGAATGTCTGTTTGCACCCTTAAAATGTGTTACTATCTTCTTTTCAATATCCAAACTTCATTTTAGCCACCAAAAGGGCTAATTCACGCCTGGTATACAAGAAAACTTCAACAATTAACAAGGAATGAGACCTTGTGTTTAATCGCCTAGACACACAATAAAGCACTAATAAGTCCTTTGAAGAACAATGGCAGAAGCTTAAACATTTAAGAGCATAACTTTTAACTTTAATACAAATTCTGTGATATCCCATGTATTTAGAAGGGGGGATTATGATACCTCATGTGAAAGAAATTTCACATAGATTATGAAAGATATTGAGTATAGGCATATAAGGTCAAATAGTAAATAATAAATCAAAATCAACTAAAATTTTGGGCCAAGTGATTGGGGGGAAAAAAGCCTTTAAGTGTTTGTTGGCTTAGTTATTGGCTACTTTTAGTTTAAAGCCTTACAAAACGGCATTGAGCCAACCCCCTATCAATAGGCATTCGATTCAGAGACAATCGGAAAAGGGGAAAATCTAGGCTCATTTGGGTTTCATGATAAGGACATTACATGTTTAAGAGAAAAATATTATAACATTCCATGTGTTTAGGGGGGTTGTAATCCCCCATGTGAATAAAGTCCCATATAGATTGTGGGAGATATTGAATAGTGATATATAAATCTAAATAGTGGATAACATGTCAAAATTAACTAGAAGCTTTTAAGTTAAGTGGTTAAAGAAAACAATCCATAAATAATTGTTGGCTTGATTATTAGTTACTTTTAGCCTATTATGATACCTTATGTGTCTAGAGGGGGTTATGATATCCCATGTGAATGAAATTGTGAGAGATGTTGAGTAATGGTATATAAAACTAAGTAATGAATAATATGTCAAAGTTAGTTAAAAACATTTAGATCAAGTGGTTGAAAAAAAAAAAAAAGAGCCCATAAATATTTGTTAGTTTGGTTATTGACTACTTTTGACTTGAAGCATTACAAATTTATTATAGTACACGATGGAAGATGACCAAGGTCGAATCATATAAGATGAAAAATAAACTAAAGAGATGGGAGAGAAAAGGCAAAAAAAAAATGATTTAACATAAAAATCTTGATGGATGGTAGAAAATGATGTATAAACTCATTATGTGAGTACTACAATGTCATTTAGAAAGAAAGGAATCTTTGGATCTGAGCCAAAAAAATAAGTGAAACTATAAAGACTGATTTGTCAGTCCAATAGGAGCATGGTTCAATTCGATCGAATGAGTAAAGCACAAAATAAGAAACAAAGCTAATGAGGAAACAAAACATAATAAGTTTGGTTGATCAGGTTACCACATTGGTCAATAGTTTCCTATAATTGGCCAATTTGATAATCTACTCCTAAAATAGATTAGCCTTTTTGCCATCTTGCTAATTAATCTTTACCAATTATCTCTATTATTTTATGATTGAAATAACATTAGAACACTCTTATTCCATAAGAGTTTTATCAATGTTCACCACCTTACATTAGATATACAAAGAATTCAAGTCATAAATATTAGATTCTTAAAGTACTTGACCTAGTTAGGAATAGCAACTCAAATTTTTTTGTTAGTAGTTTTACTTGTTTTTTAAGTTATTTTTCACATGTTACTTGGAATAATATGATGATTCATTTTTATGATAATGATGATAAACTATAAAAGATAAAATCTATTAGGAAAATGGTATCAAGTATTTTACTAACATTTGTTAAGAGCCTAAATTTTTGAAATGAAATATGCAATTAATCTTGGAAAAGATCAAAACTCTTTTATTATTATTATTATTATCTTTTTTCCTTCAATATGTAACCTCAAGACATTCATTAAATAAACACTAACTAAAGATCTAATTAATGGACAAATAAAAAAAATTCTCAATGATAGTATCACTATTGCAAAATTGAGTGGCTAAATTGAGCGAAACAATATACTAGATGTGATGTCCTTGAAATGGTACATGATAGGAATATCAAAACTTTAAGATTATGCGTGCTTGATGGGGGAACACTTCTAGAATAAGTGATGTTTGAAGAAAAAGTTGCACCAAAGACAAAATCATGATGCTTATCACAACTCTAATTTGCTATGGTAATAATAATTCGCTACGTAACTTACTTAAGTGGAATATATAAAGCTAAAATTATTAGGTAGTTTCTAAAAGAGTTTTAAGATTTTAAAATTGTTAATCAGATTTTGACAGCATGTTGACGATTCATTTGATTTTCAAAAATATTTGAGGGTTTGTTTGTTTAAAAAAAAAAATGTGGTTAAATATCGTAAGTAGGTTAAGAGCCATAAGTAGCTCTTGATATAAGTCCAAATGTAGTATTAGAAAGATAAAATACTAAGTCTAGGAAATAGGAAATTAATGGGAGTCGTATTTTGCGAGATCTAAGTCCTTAAACTCATTCTCATACTCTTCCTCGAAATCAAACCCTATCAAATCATATAAATAATCAGAAAAGTCTCCACCTAAAAAAGAAAATTGAGCTAAAAGACCGAGTATACATTAATGCAAACACATGTACGAATGTCAAATAAACCTACACACTAATGCAACAAACAATCACAAAGTTTATTAAATTATCTTATTTAAGTAAATAACTAATACGGGAGTACTCATGACTTTGAACAACACATCGAGGGACTTGGGATCCAATTCCACTATAGCGGCAATTGAGGGTTGACAGTAGCAGATAGACTCCATATCACTGAAACCAAAACCGAAGTAATCTTGTCTAAGTGATCTCATCGTTATGCGATTCTCATTAATCACAATCCAGCTATATCATATAACCTGTCAAGACTTATAGTCCCTGAACTACTCCTGAAATATCTTTTCTTTGCTTATAATACCTATTATCCGATGTGATCTCACTTATTAACTACTTGCTAAGCTATCACTCATTGGTCTAAATGCTTAACCACCATATCATATCAAGGTGTACGACCATAATTATGATCTCAATCTAAGGGTATCACTTGCTGGCTCAAATGACCAAGCACAAGTAGTAAGCAGATACTTAATCGGATTGATTATTAGTCCGATTAATTTTCTAACCTAGTAAGCAACATGCATGTTACTACATACTTGGAAGAGTTGAAGATTTCTAAATTGTGTTTCGAATTTTCATTTGAGTATATTGAACCAATTTTATGCATCAAAAGGGACAACTTAAGTTAGTTAATTATTTTAAGTATTTGAATTCTATTCTAGTTTTGGGTCTAGACTACATAAGTTCTATACTATTTATAGGCTCATTACAGGTTACATAGGCTCAATTAGCCTTTAGTTAATTTGACTTGAACTACTTAGGGTTTAATCACCTATGCCTATTATGTTAATTTGAATTAATTCTAGATGTGTTAAGGCTTAATTAGGGTATTTAACTTCTTAAAGAATAGTAGGTCCAATTATATTTGGACTTAGGCCCATTAGTCCTAATTAAATTACTCAAGCCTAATTATTAACATTAAGTCCATTTTAAATCCAATTAGGTTATTCTAATCTATTCTAATTAACCTAAGCCCATTGTATCCATTTAATTTTATTTGTTATATCTTAGGCCCACTTAATTATCATGTCAATTTTTTATTTTATTTTAGGTATTTAGTTAATTTAGAGTCTTATACAGTTTTAAGACCCATTTAGGGTCAATTGACTTATTATGACCCATTTAGGGTATGAGCTCTAAAGACGAATGGATCTAAATAAGTTTTGGGTCTTAAGCCCACCATTTGGATTTTTTAGAGTTATGTAACTCATTTTATTCTATTAAGCCTAAGTTTAATATATTTTAAGTGTTTAATTCGATTTAGACCTTAATGTAGTTTGAGGCTCAATTTGGGTTTCTTATTGTGATAAAGCCCATTCAGGGTATCGGCCTTAAAAAGGAAATGGGCTTAATTAGATTTTAGGTGTTGGGTCCATTGGTCATTTAAGTTTATTTTATTAAGTTAATTCCTATTTTGGTTTATTTAGAGTCAAGTTAATTAAGTCGGATTAATTCAATTATATTTAACCATCTAGGCTACCCATAAGGAAGAGTGGAAAGTTGATCTTTGAGCCTATATAGATGGATCGACTTGGGATTAAGCCAGCTTTGGCTTGAGTTGATTAAATTCAACAAATATCAAGTTTTTAATTCATCAATTTTGAATATCTTAATTTTAAAGGATTATAACTTATTTATTTTAAGCCTAAATTAAGTAAAAACAAAGCCATTTAAACCCTTATTTCTTTTAATCCATTTTAATATAAAGCATCATTTCATTTGTTTTAAGGCCCTTCAATTTCTAAATTACATCAAGTTACGAATTTTTAATTTTCAAATCCCATAACTTATCTAATTGAGGTCCAATTCATTCCAATCCAAAACCCACTTAATTCTATTCTTTTCTAGAGTCTAAAACATCATTTATATTCCAATTTTAAGCCCAATAAATTTCTAAAACAGCCTTATCATTCCAAGACACGCTCAACATTCCCAAGTTCCTTCTTACTAGCCAAATCCAACATAATTTCACTTCTAGCTCTCATTTTATATCCAATCAAACTTCTATTCATTAATTAAATATAGTTCAACCAAATTTACTTAAATTGAATGTAATATTTTATAAATTTCCAAAGTTAAATATATAATTCCAACCAAGCAAGAAAATCCTAATTTCAAAATCAATCATTCACAATCTCATCATAAATCACTCTTAATCTTTGCCAAACTTCACATTCATCATAGATCTTCAAATTCAACCTAATTTATCACCTCAAGAACATGTAGACATGCTAGAAATTCATGGCTTACCAATCAATTTAGTTAATTTATCCATCAACTCATTATTATCATTAAATCTAACTTCTAACATGACATATACATCAAATTCATCACTTAAACTACTCTTGAATCTATATATACATACTTCAATAATCAAATTACCATCAATTATCATATAAATTTATATACACATAGTTCAATCATTAAGTTACTATCAAGTATCATTTAAATAAGATTTTACATACAAATTAAGTCCTATTTTCTACTCTAAAGTGGCGGCATCATAAAGCATACACACATAACACATTACCATGCATCAAACTTCATTTCCATCATCAAATCCAATACTCAATATCACATTTAGCTTATTAAAACATAGATCTACATCCAAATCATGAAAAAATAGTCAATAAACACTTTAATAAAGGGCGATCATACGGGTCTCTAATACCAATTTTATCAAAATTCAAATAATCACCTAATCACTCTGTTACACTACTACTGATCACTCTAAATCACCAAATTAACCATTGTATTGAATTTAACTTGATGAAGATCCAACTTAACCTACAAATCCTCCAATGCCATCCACTATCAAGCTCTTACAATGGAGTTTTGCTTGATTCCAAATGATTTTCCTTATATAGAACCATTAATAATCACTTAGATTCATGTTTAACAAGCTAAAACTTATTTAAATCAAACAAAACATGCTTTACCTTAATCCAACTTGACCTTCACTCGAGAACCCCCTTAGCAAAGATCTTTACTTAATTTTTCACCTAAAAGTCTCAAGAAGTCAACTAGATTAATAGCTAATTAAGTTAGGTTTAGAGCTTAATCCAACTTGACTATGACTTGAGAACCCCCTTAGCAAAGATCTTCACTTAATTTTTCACCTAAAAGTCACAAGAAATCAACTAGATTAATAGGTAATTAAGCTAGGTTTAGAGATAATTTAGGGTTTATGTTTTAAGCTAGAGTTTTTTTAGGTGAGGGTGTTTACCTTACTTATTTTCGGAAATTTAGAGGGGGTATAGGAGGATTTTGGCTAGGGTTTAAGGGAAAAAGCAAATGGAGCCACGAGGGTTTAAAGGTTTAAGCCTAATTGTGTCATGTGTCATTCCTTTTAGCATAATTGGTATTTTATTTTCCCTTATTTTTCCACTTTATTCCAAATGAAAAATAATTCATTCTTGTCCTTAAATTGCCTTTAGAAACTTTAGAATTTAGCCACCCTTTAATAAAACTAAGCTTAGGGGTATTTTTATCATTTCATATAATTGACCTCCAAATTTATTTTTTTTTTCTTTTCTAATTGTCTCTAAATAACTTGAAATTAATTTTATTTATCTTGGAGCTATATTTAGAGTCTTTAAACTAATTTAGGTGTAAATTTGATAAAATCGATTAATCGGTTCCTAAGCTTTGAAATTCCTTCTTAATTAATTCCAAAATTTTCCCTTTTTATTTCTATTGACCTCATTTATTATTTTTGAGATTTTTCAATGCTTGCTATACCAAAGTGAACAATATCTTGATGCATAGAGTTACCATTGTTATAAATAATATCAAAGCAGTTCATCAATTGGATAGGGGGAGTTTTGCGCCACATTATGGTTTCATCGCTTGAGCCCTTAATGGTCACCTTTGGAGTCTTTTATACTATGTATGGACCTCAACATATGTAATTATATTGATGAGAACATTGTGCTATAATTGGGAGATATTGTAATATCTTTCAAATAGAGTATGATAGAGCTCTTAAACATCAAGGTGTCTTTTGGCGTAATGGGTTTGGAGTTTATCAAAATTCAAGGTTAAGCATGTTCAATGGGAAGCACTCTTATGATAGATGACCTTAGGAAAGGAATTGCACAAAAGATGAAACCATATCACGTACCATGCCAAAGTGGACAATATTCCTTTTGTAGAATTCTACTCTTGGCAAAACCTCTTGTGGTTAGATTACGTGAAAATTTTTTAGTTGATGAAAACTAATCCTCTATATGCATTTTATAAGAAAATGAGCTTCCACATAATACATATTTAACGAAATAATCCCAAACCTTAGGTTAGTCCTCAAAAGGACTCTAGTTTGTGATTGTAATAAGAAAGAAAAACTGACGGTCATTTGTGCTTGGCTACTTTGTATGCCACGAGAAAACGAATGATCAAGAAATAGTTGAACGATAACATGCCCCTTGAGCCGTGTTTCCAAGTTAATTGTCGCGTCACAAAGGGAAATGACTCGCATTCCTTTTTTGACAGCCATGGACGGCACACGCGATTGTGTCATGCTTTAGTCTGCTTCACGTTCGTAACTCCAGCGACCAGTCATTCGAAATGGTTTTGGTGTCCACTGTCTTGCGATTTACACTGCCATCACAGGGGAAACCAAAACCTTTTTCTCACCATTTTTGTATATTAAACAGTGGTCAATAGAGTGTGCGGGTTCCCACATGCCATTTCGGGTTTATCATTTATTCATTTTAAACGCATGCTCTGGTGTACGGAAAATGTTGAAATTGGGATACTTATTTATTTATTTGTTAGGGAAATGGAGTTGGGTGATTCTAGTCATGTGGAGTCCGAACATCTCCAAGATCTCCGTTGTATCGGTGGAAGTGTTAATAGTACATAGAAATAGGAAAGATTGAATTGTAAATTAATAGAAATTAAAGAGATATATAATAACTATTATATATCATTTACTTTATTTAATTTGTACAAAAACAAGTAATGAATAAGGTAATAATAAAAAATAAATTATCTATTACATTCATAAAATCTCTATTCTTTCTTATTTTTTGTAATCTTAATTATGATTATAGAATATTTATGATAAAGATGATAAAATAGTAATTTATTGAAAATAACCATGATAACAACTTTATATAAAATAATAAGGGAATAAACATGCAGTAATATGTTATACCTTGTAATTCGGGACAATATAATTTCATTTATAAATTCTTCTTTTTTTTTACCCTTGCCATTATTTTTATTTTTATTTTTTTAAGTAGTGTTGTTATTAATATGTTTCATTAACTTTATTATAGTGCAGCAGAATATTTATTTTCTGGTTAAAAGACAAATAGTACATTTGGTTTATGAAATATCTACTCAGCAAAATTCATATTGCTTCAAAGAAAGAATTTTAATTCCCTACGAGGACTGAAGGAGTTTGTACCCTTGACGCCCCAACCTACTAGTTAATCCACGGATTATACTACCTAAACCAGTACAACCTGGACCAAATCCCAACCATACCACATCATTGCTTTCATGTTTATTTCTAATTTATTACTTGTGTTATTTAAAATGCAACCTAACAAAATAATTATTATTATTGGTTTATTTTGTTCCTAGATCATTTTATGTTACCAATGATTCTTTCAATATTGAAATTTGATGTAAGACGGTGAAAGTGGAAAAATTATAAAATATGAAAGTTGTGAGAAAATACAAAAATTGATAAAAATTTAATTTAAATAATGATTATATTAAGAATGCTAAGAAAATCAATAAGAATAAATATATTTTTTAATTTTTTTATAAAAAGAAATGATAACCCGAAAGAGATATATTAAGTAGTCTTACATTATTAGATTTAGATGATAATCTCAGACCACTCTTGATTTGTGTGGCTTTACACTACACAATGTATTTTTGTGATACTTTCATATCACCCTTAATTTGTATGATATCATGTTATACCTAATATTTTAGAAAACTGGGAAATATAAAAAGATTTTTTATCTTAAAATAAAGATACTAATTTAACTAAATCTTAAAAATAAAAAACTAAATTTAATTAAATAAAATATTATAATAAAATTATATCTAACCTAGCTTAAATAATAAAATAATATCTACATAAAAATTATCTTACTATATCTATTTATTCTTCATCTATATTATAATTTTTTATCTTATTCAATCTTTCCAACCGAACATTACATTAAAGATTATATATGGTTTTATAAAATATTCTATGATATATTGTTGCTATATATTACATTATTTTCAAGCTTTTTCCTATAAATGCCGTGGCAATAAAATACATAAGGAGAACAAAATTACCCTGTCTTCGATTGTTGCTCCAATTTATGTCGTCCACTCAAATAATATTTAATATTTATCTTGCATTTGGCTTTTGACTCTACATGTATGTTAATCCGTGCTAGGAAAAAATGGTAGGGATACGAACAGTGTTTGAACATATGAAAACTTGAACCTAGAACTCTTATTTGACGACGGGGATGGGATGAATGGCTGACGATCTAATTAAATGAGCTTCCTCTCTGGGATTAATGCCAAAACAATCACACCCCCACAGGTTCCACTCGGCGCACGAATACGTACAAGTAGATAGATAGAAAACGTAGTTGTAGCCTGACCTGTCAGGTTGGTCGGGGCTCGGGGGTAACGTCCTAGGATGGAACTAGGGAGTATTTAGATTATGCTAAATGAAATTAGCCATAAAAAAAAAGATTAAATTCCTTCATTACTATAGCCCAGGTCCAGTCCAAGTACTATTTTTTATTTATTATGCATGAAACACCCAAAATAAGAAGCTTAAATGAATTTAGTATAAGCTGTTAAATTCTTCAATGATATGTCTTGATAATAACAAATATCAAATGTGTTTATTAATAAATAATTGAGTGTATACAAATATATATATATATATATATAAATATACTTAAAACATATGTAAAAAAAAAAGAAGACAGTGAGTGAAAAAAGGAATATTTGTTAATTTAGAAGGTTTATTCTAAAACTTAGAAGGATATGAAATGAATGCAATAATATGTATGTATATATCTATATGTATATATATAATATGTGTAAGTGTGCGTAATTTGAATTTTATCATAGAATCATGGCTAAACTATGTACTTTTTTTTCTTTCGAATGGTAGAATAGAATCATGATTTCCTCACTCAAAACTTGAAATTAAAATATAACTCAAAGTTAGAATTCACAATTCTATATAATCGCAATTCTAAATTTTAAAGTCGCAATCAAATGCATGAACGAACATCAAATGTGGAATCACGATTTTGTTTTAGATTCATTCTTGTGTACTAAATGTGCTATATATAATAGTAAAAACATATACACAAGAAGTGTAAAGAAAAATATAAATATGACCTTCAATTCTTTTTTAAAAAAATATATACAAGCTAGAAATAATACATTATGCACAAAATACAATAATAAGGTACTATGTCACTCGAGGGTCTTAGGCATAACAACCCTTTTTTTTTTAACTAGATATAATATATTTTACTAGAAGGAAAAATATTATACCATTAGATTATAAGTAGCTTAATAGTAAGCATAATAGTAAACATGATAAAAAAAAAAATTAACCCTACATTATTTGAGTTTTCTATCCCGCACAAATCATAGAACAACAAACTTATTTATATGTAAAACCTATTCATATTGAAATACTAAAATGGGGAAAATGGATAGAGTATTGGGATGACCGCTGGCGTGAAATTAGGGAAGTGAGGAAATGGACGGATTGATGGTTTAAGTTTCGTTATTATTTTAAAACATTATATATATATATATATATATATATATATTAAAGAACCTTTTGATTTTGAAGATAAAGACTACATAGTAAGATAAAGATATATATTAAAAGCATGAAAATAGTGCATTATTTTGACTCAGATCAGCTTTGCTGCGATTACTTGTAAGACCCATCCATTTGAATGGACGATGATGCTTGCACTTACCAACATCTTTGATTTTTCAGTGAGTCACGTTCACTTGGACATCAAGTCGAGTCATTGCCAGCAGAAGCAACTATTCAATGTCTCGCCGTTGCCAGAGTCATAGGTTGAACAAGGAACTAGTTGAGCTACCAATAACGAAAGCAACCCAAGCATCTTCCTTCTTCTACAAGATTGAATCAATGCACGTCATTTACGCATCTCGTGGCACTCCTCCTCCAGAGCAGTCTCCATGGAAACAACTGTACATTAGAATTAAAAACAAATTGCAATTGTCTCAAGGGAGTAAATAAAGAAGCTGATTATATATGCGTAATTGAATCTATCCCTTATGTAATTTATATTATATATTAAGGTAGATAGACCCTTTTTTTTTTTTGGGTATCTTTAGTATCTTTATTCCTTCTGTATTTCCGAAATACACCTTCTATCTGTATATATTTTACCAAAGCTACCAATGCAAGATACAATATATTCACCGGCTAAGTTACCAACTAGCGGGCATATACATAAATGGTATATATACTGAAATTGGAAGTTATATGCAGTTGTGGAGGTTATAGATGAAAGTGATAGATTTGATGATAAATGTAAGTTTTTGTGTTGTAATTTTTATTTTAAAAAAATACAAAAAGTCTTAAGACACCCAACAAAAATAAAAAGAGTGTAAGTCACTTTAATATTATAGATTTCATATATAATTATCTTTATATTTGCGACGTCCACTAATATGCTTTTAATTTATGTATTGACTATTGGTTTTAACTGCATTAATACAATTCGGAAAAAATATTCATTGATAATGCAATTGCAGGGAAAATAAAGAAACACGATATCTCAAAAGCATGTGAAAATTTATTTTAATTTTGAGTAAAATTGAAATTTTAATCTATTTCTTCTCCTCACAAACCCTAAATCATTAAAAACTCTAAGGTCACACACGTGAAATGTGCTGGAACACAACTTGGATTTACGTATTTGCAAAAGGGAAAAAGAAAAGCATAAGCTAGCAAAGGTTTCAGGCCATTGATGGAGCGGAAGCGGTTTGTGGATCTCAATTTGCAATGGGATTATCGAAATATTCTCTCTTCTTCTTCTTCTTCTTAAGCTCAATCCAACAATATAATAAGTTCTAAAATTATGCAAAACCCAATTATTTCAAAGATAGGCATTGACGGTCTGTCTTTAGAATTTTTAAGTCAATATTATAGATTTTTTAATTTTTTATCCTAAGTAATGTGATTGGTATTAATTACTAACGATTATTCACCATTTATGTGAATAAAATTTAAAAGACTCTAGATAGATGATTAACTTGTGATATATATAATTAAAATAAAATAGATCAAATATAATATAGTAAAAGTTGAATTTTTTTTTTTGACTTTTTATATCTTAAATATTTGTTATAATTTAGCCTCGATAAGAAAGTAAAAACTGTTAAAATATAAAAAATTTATTAGTTTATTAGGTTTAACTTTCAATTGATTGTGAGATAAGAGATATATTATCAACTTAAAGAGGAATTAAATGAATATATTAATAAAAACTTGGGATGAAGTTTAGAAAAATCCTAAGAAAAAAAAAAAAAGGAAGAAGAAGATGGCGTCGGTCCATTTGAGACAATCAAGACGATCAAACGTTGGAAAAAAAATTTTGGACGCAGACCATGTCGTTTTGTCCATAAAATGCTGAAATTATGAATTTTTTTATCTCGTGACGTAATGGTTTTAATGGATCAATTTTGCGAACCCAAATTACAATCCAATCCAAGGAAGATCCTTGTCAAGTTCCTAGCAAAAGTCATAGAATTGCCCCAATTTTTGAATTCAAAGATAAAAGGTCTACAAAAAATTCTCTCGTTCAAAGAGAAGCCTTCATGGAAAAAAGAAAAAGAAGCATGAAATCACTATTTTAGTATTTTGTTGATTATCTTTGCAGTCCTTAGATCTACAGTAAATATCAATTTAGTTTTTCATGTTTTTCTTGAATCATATGAATTCATAATTAAGGGTATTTATAATTTAATTTAGTTATATTCTAAGTAAATTAAACCTAATCGAAACAAATTTAAAGTGGCTCAATTCAATCTTTTAGTGAATCAAATCATTTAAAGATGTAAAAAGAGAGAGTAAGAGTCTAAATTGAAGTGAAAGTTGGAGCGCATAAGGATGAATTAAAGGAATAGTAATGGTGGTAAACACTAGAGGATTAGGAATCGATGTCTTAAGGGTGGGGTTATGTTTCTTTTCTTTTTCTTTTTTCTTTTTTTTTGTTTCTACCATAAGGATTATTGGGCTGTGTTTATTTTTGACACTAAAATATAAAAAAATGTCACTTATTTTCTTAAATAAAATAAGGTTAGATTTTACGGACTAAATTGCCCAAATTAGAGGGCTGAGTTCTTTAAATTGGCGATGATATCTATAATGTTGGTAAGCTCCTCATGTTAGTCGACTGATTTTGGAATAAGATAAAGTGAAATAATGCATTTTCTTATTATATATATATATATTGTTGTTGTGACTTTATTGGCCGCTCAATTTAGGACTTATGAATAGTAGTTTCTTATTTTTTTTTTTTCTTTTTTCGGGGATCTTACATGATGTATAAAACTTAGAATTCTTTATCCTCTCCGTAGGGACTGGGAGCTGTCGAATAAGGTGGTGTATTTGATATGCCTAGTTACATGTTGGACGTTTGAAAAAGAAAAAACGGCTTGTTTTTTCTAAAGGGAAATTTCAGACACTATAATACAATATTTGAATAAATTTTACATTTTCTAAAATGTGGATATTATGTAGAAACATTTCATGCAAATATTTTTTTTGTTCTTATATGTTGACGTGCTGTATGTTGGTGTCTAAGTATTTGGTTTCATGCATCAAAAGAACTTGAAATTATTTTGGAGCCAACTCGAATAATATAATCCTTGGATATGCGCAAATGAACACGTAGATTCTCATATTGAGGTAAATTATTGATTTATTTTTAGCTCAATCAAATAAAGAAATAAAAATTCGAAAAAAGAAAGAAAGAAATGGGAATAAGTGATTATTTATTTTATATTTTATTCACTTTCAATCTAATTTAGCCTACTAATTAGGGTTATAGGTATTGAGATAGATAAGGTTGGAATTTTTATTCTATACTCATCTTATAAGTGTAAGTTTTTAAAATTTAAAATAATTTTAGACAATGTACAATCACCTTAAAACATTTATTTTATCGAATTTAACATATAAAATCTATAAATTTTATGAATTTTTTTTTATAAATATAATAATATTACTTCAAGTATTATTATCATTAATTTTTTTTTTTATATTATAGATGAACTTATGTAAATTTACGAATATCCTTGATAGTATGAATTTAACATTGACGAAGAACAGATTTTAAGATCAATTTATTAATCATGCATTTGCACTATAAGTATCTTATTGCTTATCTTCTTGGATAAGTTAATAGCAAAAGTCAACTTCTTCTTTTTTTCTTTTTTATTTATTTTATTTTTTTGCTATTGATTAGGATCTGAGTTAGCTTACTTAAACTTGTTATATACAAAATTCAATTCGTTTAATCAAGCATATATTACAGGAAATGGCATAAAATAATACAATAAATGGTTTTAGTGTATGCATTAAAAATTTTGGACGGCTCCATTGTAGATAAGAAGTTACACGCTATAAAACTAAGGTTATTTCATAACACTAAATATCTATCAATTAACCATATAATATACACAACACGACTATACTTATTTATCTAGAGCATAGTGTGTGACACTGAGTAACCATATAATAAATTACTCGACCATTTATCATTTTACAAATTCCAAGGTTTAACCAGTCAGATGAACATGTCTTCTTCAAATTGTTCAAATCACGAGAGGAGAGGAAAGGTATAAATAAACAAATTCAAGATGATTTATTCGTAAAAATGGGTTCCACCACTAAAGGGCACTTAAAAAAAAGGATTAATTTACCCCAAAACAAGGGGAACAGCCCGTCTACGGTTCTTGGAAGCGCGTGAACGTGATTAAACACACTTTTGTGTTTGATTAAACCCCACCAACATGATCTAAAATATACCGTTACTCCTTTGAAAATGAGGTCAAACACCCACTCCGTAGTGTTATTAATTTTTAAATATTTATATTAAAAAATAAAAAGTTTTATTAAAAACATAATTAAAATTTTAAAATAAGTCTTCAACTTATTCTAATAATTTCTCGAAGAGAGAGAGAGAGAAGAGGCCGGCTTATCACTAATCACCTTATGCTGCCGTGTCGGAGTTAGGTGGAAGCTAAATTGAGCTGTGACTGTGAGGTAGTATGAACGAGCAAGCAAAATGTTTCGAAGAACATGACAAGGAAAGTGAAAGGAAGTGAGACACTGGGTAAATAAATCACAACCCAAAATTATATTTTTATACTTGCGTGAAAAAAAAAAAAAACATAAAAAAAATTACTATATTTTATTCCGGTTTTATTAAAAGCGAAAAAGAAATATATAAAAATAGCACTTTTTTATTTTTTATTTTTTGCATTTTCTATGCATCTCCATTTATTTTTCCTGAAATGAAAATTGAAACCGCGTATATTTTCAACGGTGGGAGTTGAATTGAATACACGCGACACAACTCAAACCATGGAATTCAAAAGTCTCGTTTCAAAACATCGATTCCACTTACACCACATTACCGTGGTCGATCACCAGGGCACGTCACAACCCCAAACCCCAAGCCCCATCGTTTTTTTTCTTCCTTCTCTCTATAAATTCGTGGCACACCCTGTTGCTAAAAAATTTCACATAACTCCGAAAGATCCCAACAGATTTCATCCCTTTTCTCTTTATCGCTTTATTGGGTACTAAAAACTTTTGTTTTAATCCCCAGTTCAGCTTGTTTTTCCGCACTTTAAAGCATTGAGATTTCTTCTTTTTCAGTTTCTCGCTTAGGATTGGCTTAACATTTCATCAAGAACAAGTCCATCCTATGGCTTGGAACGTTACTGTTTCAAGCTTCGTCGTGCTTCTAGTACTATTTAGCGCGATTCTGGTACTGGGAAAGCACAGAGATCTTACTCAGAATAGCTCAACTCTCGCTGGAATCGAATTGCCCGATCATACGAGCTTCAATGCTGTGTCTTCCTCAGCGAGTTCCGGGTGTTCTCTTCCTTCTTCCAAGAGTTCAAAACAAAGGGACCCACTTATGAGAAAAGCCACACTTCAAGAGCACGAAAGCTTTGATCTTGATGATGATGATGAAGGAGGAGAAGAAGAAGGAAGCGGTGAAGGAAAAAGTATTGGTGGGGTCAAAGAAACGGCCAAACTTCATCTAAAACGCTGGTCAACGTCGCCGGAAAACGACCCGGAGAAGTCCTTGATCATGAGAGATTTTGCAAGAGTTCAAACACTTTATAGAAGAATGACTGAAAACAAGAACCAAAACATAGTTTCAAGGCTGAGAAATGAGAGGATTTTGAAGGAGAATCATGAGAGAGCTGGGTTTAGGCAATCTCACCCGGCGGCGTCGGCGCCGGGACCGTCTAGGTCGGCTGGACTTTCCGAGCATCTCATGGCAACAGTTGGGTCTGGGGTTAGCTTGGGTTCGGGAGAGTATTTTATGGATGTTTTTATTGGTACGCCTCCTAAGCACTTCTCGTTAATCCTGGATACAGGGAGCGATCTTAATTGGCTGCAGTGTGTCCCTTGTCATGATTGTTTTGAACAAAGTGGGCCTTATTATGATCCCACGGACTCAACTTCCTATAGGAACATAAGTTGCCGTGATACTAGGTGCCAGTTAGTCTCGTCGCCTGATCCTCCAAAGCCATGTGCTGCGGAGAATCAGACATGCCCTTATTATTATTGGTATGGTGATAGTTCCAATACGACGGGTGATTTCGCACTCGAGACCTTTACGGTTAACCTTACTGGCCCTGCCGGGAAGGCGGAGTACCGGAGGGTTGAGAGTGTGATGTTTGGTTGTGGTCATTGGAATAGGGGGTTGTTTCATGGGGCAGCTGGTCTGCTGGGACTAGGAAGAGGCCCACTTTCATTCTCTTCACAGCTTCAGTCCTTGTATGGTCATTCTTTTTCATACTGTCTTGTGGATAGGAACAGCGATTCAAATGTTAGCAGTAAGTTGATTTTTGGTGAGGATAAGGATTTATTAAGACACCCCAATTTGAATTTCACTTCCTTTGTGGCTGGAAAGGAAAACCCAGTTGATACATTTTACTATGTTCAAATCAAGTCAGTTGTAGTCGGTGGGGAAGTGCTAAACATACCACAAGAGACATGGCAGTTGTCATCCGATGGTTCTGGTGGTACAATCATAGATTCCGGTACCACATTAAGTTACTTTGCAGAACCCGCTTATGACATTATCAAGGAAGCATTCCTCGGGAAAATTAAGGACTATCCATTGGTCGAGGAAGTCGAGTTTTTGCATCCTTGTTACAATATTTCGGGTGTCAAACATGTCGAACTGCCCGAGTTTGCGATCAATTTCGCGGATGGAGCAGTCTGGGATTTCCCAGTTGAGAACTACTTCATCACTCTGATCCCTGATGAGCTTATTTGCTTGGCAATGATGGGGACTCCGCGGTCGGCGCTCTCGATCATAGGGAATTATCAGCAACAAAATTTTCACATCCTGTATGATACAAAGAGGTCCAGATTGGGCTATGCGCCTATGAGATGTGCAGATGTATGACTGCAACGGTCCTGGGGAGGGTTGAAAGATCTAGACGTGGTGGAGCAGGAGGCGAAAACTATTTTTTTTATTCTCTCATGACAGAAACTGTATAGATGCTTGGATTTAGATTTATTCAGGTCTTAGATTATACACATAAAGAAGGATTTTGATTCCTCAAGTAATTTCTTTATAACCCTGATGCTTCGATGTCTCTTCATTAAATCTTTTGATGCCTGAAGTGAAATAATTATACTTGTTTGTTTCTTCTCATCCTCATATTTGATTTCAGGTTTATCATATTTAAAGTACTTTACCTAAAGTTGCAAAATTTAATGGTTAAAATCCTTGGATAAAATCATTGGATAGATGTCATTCTTCTTCTTCTTCTTCTTCTTCTTTTTTTTTTTTTAAGATAAAATAAATTTCACATCTAAATGGTTAAGATGATCATTGAGTAGATGTCATTTTTTTTCATTAAAAGGCAAAGTAAATTTCACATCTAAATGGTAAAGATCATCCTTTTTTTTCATTAAAGGATAAAGAAAATTTTACATCTAGGTATTATTCAAATATGAGCAATATTGTTAAAAGTTGATGATCATTACAAACACACTTTGAAATAGCTTTTAAGTTGCAAATAAATCTATTTACTTTAATTTATCCAAAAAAAATTTATACTTTGAAAATCCTATAACTTTTCAAAAGCATACCATATATGAAAATTGATGATAAAGTACCTCAAAATGTTATTATTAGTTTTATAAATGATAATAATTTAAATGCTTTAATAGCAATTTAGAAGTTATGCGTATATTTTTTAAATATGATAGGTAATTAATATTAATAGCATTTAGAATATATTTATAATATCCACATAAAGATATGAATGTAAATATATAGTAAGATTAACATTATGTGACTAATTATAATACTAATATAAATTCTTATGCTACTAGATTTAGAGCCTAAAAATAAGGAACCATACTAGGCAGTGGACTAGTTAGATCCACCGTCGGTCTAGACCCATTCTCACAAGCCGATCCGAGTGAATCATGGTCGGGGTTTGGTGCAGATCCTCCCCTATCCGTGCTTTGTTTTGTTTTTTTAATTAATTAATCATGCTAAAGCCCCTATCGATGTCCACATCTATCCCTTTAGCACCGCATGCAAACGAGGAATGGTCAACCGATGCTGACAGATGACAGGCGTGTCTTGTTAAACTTGTATTATTGACAAATAAACACAAGAATGAGTCAACAGTTAGGTTTCGAGACACCATTTTTTTAATCCATACTTTAATATTTTCATCTCAACGAATATTGACAGCAAGGAGCAAGGCCCATTTATTGATCTTTATCCATGATTTTATTAGGTTATTTACGTTTTCTCTTTGTACTTCCTATCGTGTCACTAGTTGACTTGGTAGGTCTGTTCTCCCAATGAGAGGAAGACTATTGCCCTTCCCACCGGCTGTTGATTCCGACGAGGAGACTAAATCTGGATAATCTTGTGTGTTGGTCTATTCTTTTTTTGGACCAGAGTAAAAAAAATAAATAAATAAACAAATTAATTCCCAGGCAAAGGATCAATCTGACCCTTTTTTTTTTCTTCTTCCCCATGGATGGGACTGGAAAGGAAAAGGTAACTATCTATGCATATCAAAGATAGTAGGGTACATAAAACTGTTATGATCCAAAATTAAATTAAACAATTGGTAGGTTATTAGTTTATTTCATAATAATTCTTCATGTGAGTTGTAATTAATCATTCATTCATAGCAAAATCTAGGGTTGTATTATTCTTCTTTATGGAGACTATCTCATCTTAAATAGTAGGTATCATTTTTCGTTTACTGTATTTTCTATTTTCATAATAATTGAGCTACAAGTGCAACATCGATATGCTCGTAACCTGGTTAATATAAAAACATGAATTCGACAAAGAAATCGGTAAAACTTTACCAAAGATAAGGTAATCTCCTCAAAATGTTACCTCTATTATTATTGATTTTATTATAAATAAATCAATGGTTGATGACAATTCACATAGACGGCTATTGATCAACACATTCATATTTGTGTACCAATAACCAAGCTATAGTGCACCAATTATTATAATTGTCTCGCTGTCCACAAAGCTTGAACTCGAGTATTCTAATATTTCAGGTCAAGATATTAACTACTAAGACACACCTTATAGATGATTGGTTTATTTATTACCTAAAGGAGGGAGGCTTCAATGCTTCTTTTTCAAGGATAATCCAACTTTCGTTTGGAAATTTTAATCGCAATGTTAAATATTGTAATAAAAATTTGGGTAAATTTACCATAATCCTCTTTATGTTTTTATATATTTGCTTACAATTTTTTTATCTTTTAAATTGAATGATTAAACTCTAATTCTTTTAAAAAGTACCTTTACATTGTTATACTATTTTTACCCTTAGATACTATAATAAAAAAAGTGTTAAATACATTTTTTATTATTTTTTTTAAAGGGTGAAATTGTCAAGTAAAGATCAAAGATTCAAGATACACGATCTTCTACATCTCTCAAAAAAAAAAAAAAAAAAAATCCGTCTTCCACAGAAGTACTTACTTCCATAATTCAAGTAGTGGAGATGAATCAGCTACTGAATGGGTCCTTCCATTCGAGCCGTCATGGGCTGCTGGTCCAGGATTTTCTTGTATTAATTGTGCTCATCTGTAGAATGTGAGTCATTCTCATTGTGCACGCCTTATGACTCTAATAATAACAATAATAATTAACAATATATAATTGACATTCTTCGAAGTCACTGCCTTCACACACGAGCATTTATTAATTGTAACAGACCAAGCAAAATCCATCTTTGACTCCAATAAACTTTCCTTCACCAGTTTTTTTTTTTAAAAAAGGAGTTCACATGGTAGAGTCATTTTTGGGTTAGCAGCATAAGGGTTTGATCTTTCCTCGTTGGGTGGATCAAGTCGCTTTCCTGGTGATATCATCGGCCAACTACTACAAAGTCCCATGATTTGATTCCGACAGGGGCGGTCCAAGAGTCAAGACCCACCATTTCCCAGGTCGAACTGGGTCTTACACCACTGTTTTTTATGCGGCCCAGAATGGAGCAGACTGAAACTTTCATTTTTACTTTTTTATTTTTTATTTTTATACTTTTGGGTTTTATAACGTACGCACTAGGTCTGGCTCCATGGCTGTAGGGCACCCAAACGGATTTTAAACCCAATGATATAGGCTTGGATTTGACCTGGCTAGTGTGCATGTCCAAATTGATACATATTGAATGTGCTCTTGTGTGATCCTTACTAACGTAGGAAAAGATTGCAATCATGATTAAGGTAATATTGCTTCTTAAGCCACTGTTAAAGCCATTTATGCAATTAATAGGCTGAAAGTCCAAATGGTCAAAATTGTGGGCTAAGGGCCACCGAATCAACGAATGAAGTAGAATAATAAAGGCTCAATAGATTTAACAATTAAATTTGTTTTCAATGTAATTCTTGGTTGTAGTTCATAATTCCATTACACTATTGCAACCGGGGTTGTAAATTGTAATCCAAATCTTTATCCTTCAACTTAATATAAGAAACTATTTGTTTAATAAGATTTGGTTTTCTAAAGCTATCTTAATTGAGATGAAAAACCTATAAACTATTGTTAACCCCCTAAGAGTTTGATTACTTTCAACTTGTAATGTAAAAGAGTCTTTTGGCAATGATTAAATGAGAAAATCATGCTTCAAGATTGAGGAACACATTTGAAGGCCAAATTTATCAACCTCCCTCTATTTGCCATGTAGGGGACTTAACTTACACTCACTCATTCATGAACAGTTGCTATCCTCTACAAATTGATGCTACTCTCTTATATTGAGAGCTTTATATTAGCATAAATCAATTAGGTTTATAAGTTATAGGACATTTTGATTATTAGAAGCATTAGAAGTGAAGAAATTAGAAGCAATAGAATAAACTTTTAGAATTAGAAGCTAAAAGCCAAAAGTTGATTGAAGCAATAATAGTTAGAATCTAAAGAAGTCATAAGCTATCGAAGGTTACAAGAATAAATTAGAAGGTATTGGATCTACAGAAGAGGCTTGATTTTAGAAACTTATAGATGAGTCAACTAGGAGGGATCATAATTTTTTGCTTATAAAGAGTTACGAAAGTCATAATATATTGATAAAAAATTATTTGAGTCTAGTTCGAGTTGATGCAAAATGCTTTGCCATTTAGTGCCATTTTTTAGGTCAAAATTGCATGTTTTCAATGCATGTCAGGTAATCAAAAAATCTTTACATGGTAAGGAAAGTTTACTTTGATTGATTTGGTTTCATATTTTCTTTTTATTCAATTTTCCTAATAATTGTAGGGTTTCAGCCTATAAATACCTGATAAACAATGTAACTAAGATGATTATTGATAATTACAAATTATTTTCTCCCCTATATTTTGTGTTATCATTTCGTGTTGCATTAGTTGGTGTTATGATGGTGATTAAGAGGCTAAGGTCCCTCTCTAGGGAACAAGTCATTATAGTAGTTAAAGCAAAACCTAGAGCTACAAATGGATATCGAATTTTGGCATTTTAAGGAATTCGTTGAGCAGATTGTAAAATGTTTAGCTGCTTTAGGAATCGATGTAGACTAAAGGTAGAATGACAATAAAAGGCCAAGGGTAGATATGGCTTGTGGTGATGCTATTGATAGACTTATTCCCATCTATAGGCAATACACCTATGATGATGATGAGTAAAAAAAAAGTAGACGACCTTGAATTGTAATATTCTGAAAATTTTGAAAAACTATATAAAAATTAAAGAAAATAAGTGGAATAATAGATATTTCTAGCTCGGGGTAGCGAGAGTGATAATTTCGTAGTATTAAAAACTTTGAGAAAATTATGACAAAAAATTTAAAACATCGTGATACATTAATATTACTCTAATAATTTACGAATAACCGTAAACTTATGATAAATAATAATAGCTTTTAAAATAGAAAAATGAGGAAGACATGAGATCCGTTTGATAAGTATAACAAACAATAAGAAATAGATATTTAAAACAATCAGAAAGAATAATTGTATGTAAAAGAAAAAGGATAACGAGCATAAAATTTCAAATTATATGAAATATATTTAGGGAACGAAGTAATAAAAAACTATCTATATATAGGTATATAAAAAAATAAATAAAAATAATTGTAAGTCATAATTCTAGTTTGTGCAATTTAAATTAAAAGAATAAATTCATCGAAACATAAATTATGAACAATATTGAGTTAAATAAAGAAATTAATTGAAATTATAGATTTAGGAATTTTAAATGAAAATTTAGAGTAAATATTTATGTTCGGAATAATCAAATTAGCTTAAACGTAAAGTTTTGTAGTAAAATATTAAAAATACAAAATTTAAAAATAACATCATACGTGCACGAAATATTAAAATACAAATAATTATAATATATAAAATATAAAATATATATATGCATATGGCGGTATGAACATAAAAAAAAAAAAGCGAACGATATAAAAAAGGAAAGAAGGCTCCGAAAACCCCGAGAATGAGAGAGAAACAAAGGAGGACAGTAGGGGACAATGAGGAAGCATGAGAGAAAGAAAAAAAAAGAAAGGAAGAATGGAAAAACAAAAAAAAAATTCATAACTTTCGCATACAACCTTTAATTGATGATCCGTGACCGCCAGCATGTTCCTTGAGATGAGTACAACTCAACAAAACTAAGTTTATGCAAAATGGAGTTATTTTTTTAGTATAGGTACTAATATCAAATATGTAAAAATTTAGTTTTTAGCCTAGAAATTAGCCGTATCAGTTAGAAATACTATAGTTATGAGTATCTTGAATTCGAATAGTATATAATAATGTATTTCTACTTGAGTTTTAGGCAAGGAAAATTTATTTTAAAATATATTCGAAATTTTTTTAGTAAAACAGAGGAAAGTGAAGCTTGGCAGTGTGTGTGGGGATAGGGAAGTGATCTGCTGTGTGAAGTATGCATGGATGTGCAAGTGTGTTGTGTGGAGGAAGTGTCGATGTATATGTATGTGTGCTAAACTGTGTGTGTGTGTGTGCTGGAACGTGTGTGTGTATGTGTTGATATGTGTGTGCCGGTGCGTATGTATGTGTGTACATGAGGTGTATGTTTGGTGTGTATGTGCATGAGTATGTGTGTGAATGAGCGTGAGTGTGCATGGTGTATGTGTGTATGAGTGTGCATTGTGTATGTGTGTGGTATGTGTGTGTGTATGTGTGGTGTGTTAATGTGTGTGCATGAATGTGTGGAGTGCATGTGTCGGTGTGTGCGCGTAAGTGTATCAATGTGGAGATGTGTGTATGTGTGGGTAAATGTGTGTGTGTAGATGTATGGGAAACATGAAGGTACATGAGAGTATAGGTGTGGAGTGGATGTATGTTGTATGTGTGTGGTGTTCGAAGTGCAAGTATGTAGCAAATAATAAGAGGTGGAAGAATTGGGAAAGGGGGAAAGAAGGAACGGAAGGGAAGAAGTGAAAGAAGAGAAGCGAGGGTGGAGAAGTCTAGGAAATGAAGGAAGTAAGTGTATGTATGTGGAATTGAACGGAAGAGAAGAGATATTTTCGGTATAGAAACGACGACTCAAGTAGCTTAACCAAGTGATCAAGTTATAAAAGGAAGTCGTAGAAATGCATGTGTGCCGCTGGTCAAACGATTATGTGTATGAGCGAGTGTGGAGAGGATATATAATTATAATATTGCGAAATACTAAGCTAAATTAAAGCTTGGCTTAGATTCTAGATATTTACCTTATTTTTATTTTATCTTATCATTAGGTAAAAAGATTACATTTTGGAACCACTCGACGACAGCTAAGACTAAGACGACCATAAACAGGTGAGTGGGAAACTCCATGATATGCTATAATGTTATCCTTGACATGTTGTGTTCAATATGGATATGTTTGTATAAGTGTATTTGTATATTGGAGGTATGGATGTATATAAGTGTATGTACAAGTGGATGTACATATATGTGCATGAATGTGCATACTTTTCGAGTGTGGAAGTACGTGTTGTATATGTGTGTATGTGTTCGTACATACGTGTGTATATGTATGTACACACATGAGATATAAATATGTATAAAAGTGTGCGGGAGTAAGCATCTATTTATAGTTCTTCGAAAACAGGGTCATCACGAGTTTTAGCATGGCCATGCTCGAGGCCCTGTTGACTTCAAAACATGTTATTATTAATGCCTAGTTCAGCACGCGCTTCAGCATGGGCGTGCTCGGAGCAGGGCTGAACTTTTTCTTGCTTTTGACCATTTTTTTTACTTAGCACCGGCTTCAGCACAGGCTATGTTGAAGGTTGTACTGAACTAAAATTTCAACTTTCTTTATTTTTTACCAAATTTCACTTTGTCTTTTGCTCATATCATCATTAAACCTTTCTTTTGTCTCCATTGAAACTTGAAATTAGAATTTAATTCTATAAATACCCTCTTCTTCAACCAATACTGGCTTCAGCACAGGCTGTGCTAAAGGTTGTGTTGAATTGAAATTTCTTCTTTCTTCATTCTTCACCAAATTTCACCTCATCTTTTGCTCATATCATCCTTAAACCTTTCTTTTGTCTTCATTGAAACCTGAAATTAGAATTTAATTACATAAGTAACCTCTTCTTCAACAAATCACATAAAATCCATATAAAATCATAACTAATAAACACTAGAACTAAGGGTCTTCTAACACTTATCATATGTATAGAGATTGATATGTTTGTATATGTGTATTTGTCTATTAAAGGTGCGGATATGTATATGTGAATGTACGTGTAAATGCATATGTATGTGCGTAGTTATACGTGTGTTTGCGTATGGGGGTATATGTTGTATATGTATGTACGCATTTGTGCATACGTATGTATGTGTATCGGTATATGTATTGATGGAAAGGAGTATGTGTTGGAAAATGTGAAAGATGTGGGTATTGGATTCATATATGAGATGCGTGTATACGTAAATGGGAAAAGATTTAAGTGTAGTGAAAACATAATGGGCTTGATTGCGAAGATTTGGATTGGTATTTTTTTTTATGCCCGTTGTGGAATGGTCAATGGAATTGTTTTATTTTTCTTATGTGGATTGGTTGTTATTATATATTGATTGATCACCCTGAGTTGAATAATTAAAGGATGAGATTAAAATAAAATGAGACATGCATTACAAGAAACATTGCATAAATTTGGAGGCCATCACTATCATAGGGTATCTAGAAGTAATTGTGATATTACTAAACTGTCCTGAGCGAACTACTGGATTAGGGGATTATCCGTGCCTTGCCAGTTCCTAGTCCGGAGTGTCTTTGAAGGTGTTGCTCCTACTGATGTAAATGCATAGGAGCGTCTGGTGTTGAAATGAATATATTGTGAATATCAAAGTGATGAGAAATTAAATCGGGTTATGACACTTGGGCACTGATGGTGGCTTCAAAATCCTTAACCCAAGGTTAAGGGGGGCGTAAACTCTAGATTTCATGTTGGTTACCGGAAGACCACGTGAAATGTTGCATTCATGTAAATACTCATGCATAACATATAGTTAGTAACTTGATTGAAATTGCTTATGCTTATGTAACATTGAGAGTATTGCACTCCCATTACTGAGCCATAGTGTGCTCACCCCTTCACAAATTATTTTGCAAGTAAAAGTCATAAAAGCTTGGGATGGGATAAGGTGTGAATTGTCGAGTGTTTTTGGAAGCCTAGAATGATAAAGTAAGAAATTGAGTGATAGGCTTTCTAAATAAAATGTTATCTTAGGGCTCTAATGTAAGGTTTTATTCCATTTTACTGGTTGGTAGGGGACACCGGCTCTCTGCGATCATGGTTGACCATGGGATACAAAATCCATAGTTATATTTTATTATATAATTATATGTACTATGACTAGTTATAAATGTAATTAACTAGTTAAAATCTTACAATCTCTGACTCGTAAGACGGTTATCATGTAACGTGTGCACACGTGCTATGATGATTTTAGTGGAAACTTCTAGGCCCCTTTTTGGGGCGTGACATTGAATTATACAAATGTGATTGTTGACAACTTTATAAAGGGCATAAGAGGAGAGATATTTATGGAGATGATAAGGTGTTGATCTCGAAGGAGATGGGGTTGTGGTATGGGGGGTGAATTGGTTAAAAAAAAAATTACTTTATGAAAAATCAAATCACGTCCTTAATTAGTTATTTATAAATTATGACTTTAAATTTTCTTTGCAATCACAAAAGATATTTAAATGCATGAAAATAAAAGAGTAGAATAAGAATAATTTGCGCAATGATTTATAGAGGTTTCACCTCAAGCGTATGTCCTCTCTTCTAGCTCTAAGCTGGGGATTCGGTATCTACACCAAATTGTTCCACTATATCCAGTAACAAAGTAAGATTTACAAATAGCGATCACAATTCATTTTGTTAGACTTCAAGCTATCACTTAGCTATCTCCAAACTTAGAGCCTATTTGTAATCTAGCTCTCAAAAAAATTATTAAAATCAATTAGGAATAAAGAAAATGTAATCCTCACTAAGTTCGGTACAAAATGAAATGTAACAAAATATTTTCATAGAGAATGCTAAGTTATAATTTTTCATGTTTTGTTATGCTCTTCTTAAACATTGAGGATATATTTTTTTAGATCACATAATGGCTACAAAGGATAAGTTGGACATTGAAGATAGAATCTATTTTGGATATTTTGTTGAAGATCATAACTCATCTTCAAATTAAAAAATTAGTTCCATGTTGTTAGCAAAGTGTGTGAATAATTTCTTCAAAACAATGGTTGACTTCATACCCCTCAAAAATAGAAATGTATCTCGATTGTTATTTTTTCTGCTCCTCAAGTGCAGTTTTGAGTTTTAAAAATATAAATCTTCATTAGACATACTTTGCTTCGTCAGATAATGACCAACTTTAATTTTAATCTTTAAACTTATTATAATTTCAAATTTCTTGGATATATTGACCAACTATGTGGAACATGTTGAATGTATTATTTAAATATATTCAAATTTGGAGCTAAGCTTTCAAGTTGATTAAATCTTCAAATATGAACTCATACTGTAACATGTTGTTCATTTCTGTAGTCATGTTAGTGTAGTAAGTCTACTATCCGAGTCAATCTTTGAGTCACCTTATAACTAAAAGCTTGAAAGTCATATAATGAGTTTACTTTCTGAGTCAGTCTCTAAGTTACCTTTTGATCAAAAGCTTGAGAGGAAAACTTTTCTTTTGAAAGATTAAACTGAATTATGTATGTATTATTTATCTGCACACTTAATAGCTTAGTTAGTAATCTCTTAGCTTTTATTATCATAAAAGTTATTATCAAGAGAACTTAACATTCTCTCCTTTTTCACATATATTTTTCTCACATATTTCTCCCCCATTTTGTTAGCAAAAAAAGAAAAAAGAAAAAAGAAAAAAAGAAAATTAATATAACCAACATTAACATCCAAGAATGCAACATCAACATAACGTATATTCTTCATTAAAAGTAGTAATAATAGATAACAAGATAGTCTGAATAGTATAAATATCAACTAATTTTTCTTTGTAGTAGTTTTTTTAATAGATTTTTTAGAACATCTTTTAAATCTTCTTATCTTTCTTAGAGTAGGAGCATCTTCGAGTTGTTGAGAATGGAGTTTGTTGAAATCTAAAGGTTGATAAAGAATAATCTACATATTTGTTACTGATTCATCTAGATTCCTTGGAGAAGTGGTTTGGGCTTGAGGTGATGATGGTTTGATATCTAAGGTGGTAGGAGAAGTTGGTGTAGAGTTTTGATCTTGTTCCACATTAGCTTGTAAAGTAATAGGACTTTATTTAGGAGAGAATGATCTAATTGATTTAGGGGATGATCTAACAAATGAAGATTATTCTCAAGATGTTTGAAATGAGGTTTTTCAAAACTTTTCAATATATTCAGTATTAATTTTTGAAGATCCTTCCTCTTTTCAACAAACCTTTTCTCCATCAGATCAATAAGGTCAACATTGAGGTTAGGTCTTGAAAATTCTCTAAGTGGCTTACTAGGAACACCTTCTGAGTCACTTTTTGACTCATCATCTTCAAAAACCTCCTTTCCTCCATTGATTTCAAATTTCCCTCTAATTTTAATATTATACTTTTTCTTCTTCTTCTTCTTCTCCTTCATAACTTCCTTTCCTACTCTCTTATGGGGCATGTTTACCTCCTTTTCATATTGTTCAAGTGTCTCTAAACCACTTTCTGAGTTCAACAAAAACTCCCCCTTAGAAATTGCCTTCACCTTCTTCTAATCAAACTTAACTTTACTAAATTTTGGATGACTATACCATGTTCCATCTTTTAAAAACCAAAACTTTTCTTTCACCAAAATGTTCAGATGTTTCAAATTTATTTTTCCAATCCTTTTCAATTCGATTGGTGACTTAGTCTTCTTAGGTAGACTAAGTTTCTTGAAACTAAACATTTTCATCAAAAAGGTTTCCATATGGTTTATATCCTCTTATTCTCCACATGTGCTTCAATATCTTACTTGGCATATCAATTTCCAACCTCCTTTTAATTGCTAGGATTACTACTACCTCTTCTTTAGAAATTGTTGTTTTACTTTCATTTTTTGGTAATATACAATTTGTAATAACTTTATGCCACAGTCTTATCAACAATTCAAATTCTATAGAAGATATATCTTTTTTCTGCAAAATTTTCTACACCATCATGATCTTCTTAAAAATCTCATTTTTAGTAGAATTGATCAGCTTTTCATCATCCTTTTCATCCTTCATATTAAAGCATTCAATGAGATTTTTCCTACGAATCTTCAAAGATTTTCCTAACATCCATGATTTTAGAACTAAATCTTTCAACATTTCCAAATTATCATAAAACTCTCTTACTAAATCTTCATCTCCACTATTAGTCTAATTACATAGATCTTTACATTCTATCCTATCCAACCAATGATCCTAGTAAAAGAAATTTTTTCTAAAAAATTTGAAGTCCACAGAAGAACATTCCAATACCTTGTTTGAAGTTGTTTTCATTTTCTTTGGTCGAAGGCTATCGAATATTGATTTGGAAGAGGATTTTCTCTTTTTTGTTCTTTTCTTCTTTTCCAATTTTTGTTCCTTCTCTTCGGATTGTTCAAAGTTAGTTTCAGTGTTAGAATCCAATTTTGTGTCGTCATTCTTAGAACCATTTCCAACAGACTCATTTTTCACTAGCTATTCGTTCACTATCACTTTCCTCCTTATTATACATCTCCTTAACAAGGTTGAGCACTTTTTTCGATCTTATTTCTTGCTTTTTTCTAGTTACTTTCATTTAAAGAAACCATTTGTTTATAATTAGATGATCCATCCCTAATAGTAATGGTTTCTTTATTTTCCTTAGATCCAATACACTTAGACGCTATTCTAAAGGATTTTCTTGAAGCCATTTTAGGGTTTGGAATTTTGAAATTAAACAGTGTTTAAGTTTCCTTTTCAAAATTCAATCGTAAGGAAGCTTAGAGTTTGATCAGTTTCAAGTTATAATTATTTAGAGAGAGAAGGGTTACTTTTTGAACCAGTTTTTAATTTGAAAAAATTGAGAAGAGTGCTTCAACAACTATGTAAATCTTTTAATTTGCTTATTTTCCAAAAATATTGTATATTTTTTTATTTACTGTTATTCATATTTAAAACACGTACAGAAATATAAAATACATACATTAGAAAGAATTACACATACCGATTTCATTTCTTAAAAATTCAAATATATTTTTATTTAAAGGTTTTGTAAAAATATTTGAATATTGATTTTCAGTAGAAACAAATTCAATATTAATATTCCATTTGCAACATGATCCTTGATAAAATGATGTCTAATCTCTATATGTCTTGATCTTGAATGATGTATAAGATTTTTGTCAAATTTATAGCACTTGTATTATTACATCTTATAGGGATATTTTTATAAATTAATCCATAATCTTATAAATGCAGTTTTACCTAAAGAATTTGTGCACAACAATTTCCAATTAAGACATGTTTAGCTTTTGTTGTTGATAGAGCGACTGAATTCTATTTCTTAAAAGATCAAGAAATCAATTTATCTCCTAAGAATTGACAAGTACTAAAAGTACCTTTTTGTCCACTTTGCATCCTACATAATTAGCATATGAGTATCCAATTAATACAAAACTTTGATTTTTAGGATACTAGATTCTTAATTTTGTAGTGCATGCAATGTATTTAAAAATTCTTTGAATAGCTTTTAAATGTGTTTTGGTTGGATTACTTTGAATTCTTGCACAAATATAAATAGAAAATAGAATATTTGGTTTGGATGCAGTCAAACTACATAAGCTTTGTAAACTCTTGACAATATTTTTCATTATTTGATCTAAAACTATGTCATTTACATAGATTTGTACAACTAATATATCATTATTATAGTGTTTTAAGAATAACGTTATGTCAATCCCACCTCTTTGATAACTAATAGAGATCAAATACACCGAGTCTCTTATACCAAGCTCTTGGTGCTTGTTTAAGTCCATATAAAGTTTTTCTTAACTTAAAAACATACCTAGGCTTAAAAGGATCCTCAAATCCATGAGGTTATTTAACTACACTTTTTCTTTTATATAACCATTCAAGAAATCACTTTTCACATCCATTTGGAACAACTTAAAATCTTTAAAACAAGCATAGATAAGCAAGAGTCGTATAGCTTCAAGTTTAGCAACAGGAGCATAAGTTTCATCATAGTCTATGCCTTCCTCTTGTGAATATCTTTTAGCTAAAACCTAATTTTATTTGTGATCATCTTTCTATTTTCATCTAGTTTATTTTTAAAAACCCATTTAGTATCTATTATCGATTTATTTTGTGGTCTAGGTACTAGATTTCAAACATTATTTCTTTAGAATTGACTTAATTCTTTTTACATTGTATTGATCTAGTTATTATCATTTAATGCTTCATCAATATTATTGGGCTCAAATTCAAACAACAAAGCAAAATGGTTTTCAAGTTCTTGCAACTTAGATCTAGTTTTCGTTCCTGAATCTATATTACCAATAATTAAATTAGGGGGGTGACATGATTTATACTCCAGTTTTTTTAACTTTCAGGATTTCCTTCTAACTTGCCTTTTGAATTATTTTTTGAATTACCTTCTAGTTTAGTCTCTAAGTTATCGAATTTTAAGATTTCATCATATGGTTCTTCTCTTTTATTTATGTCAGATTCAAATTTATTGGTCTTATCTTCCTTCACAAGCATAAACACTTCATCATCATCAAAATCATCTTTCACTTCATTAAAAAAATGTACATTGATGGATTCTTTAACCACTTTTGCAGTTTTATTGAAAACACAAGACACTTTACTATTTTGTAAATATCCTAAAAAGATTACTTCATTTGATCGCTCATCAAACTTACTAAGATCATTTGTATTCCTTTTCACAAAACATGTACATCAAAAAACATGAAAGTATGAAACGGATGGTCTTGTATCACAGAACAGTTCATATGAAGTTTTTGTAATACTAGGTTGAACATACGCTCTATTCATTATATAGTAAGTAGTTACAATAGCCTCTACCTAAAAGTATTCAGCTATTTTACTTTCATTTAACATAGAATGTGTCATTTCTTATATTGTCTTATTTTTCTTTCAACTACTCCCTTTTGTTGAGGTGTATAAGGTTTTGAAAAATTATGATTTATTCCATGTTCTTCACAAAATGTTACAAACAGAGTATTGTCAAATTCTTTCCCATGATTGGTTCTTAAAGAAATAATAGAATATCCTTTCTCATTTTGTATTTGTTTAGCAAAACTTTTAAATATATCAAAAGTATTGAACTTATGTTTTAGAAAGAATATCTATGTGTATCTTGAAAAATCATTAACAATCACAAGTCCAAATTTATTTCCTCCTAGACTTAAAGTTCTTATAAGTCTAAATAGATTAAGACATAACAATTTAAGTGGTCTTTTTGTAGAAATCATATTTTTACTTTTATGTGTAATTAAAACCATTTTGTTCTTTAAACATGTTGTACCTTTAATATTATGCTTTATGCTAATTCTAGGCAAACTAACAACAAGATTCTTTTTAGAAAGTTTTCTAGTTGATTAAAATTCACGTGTCCTAGCTTTTTATGCCAAACATGTATATTTTTATTCATGGTTAGAAAGCAACACTCATTATTCATATAAGCGGGTATAATCAAATATATGTTTTGTTTCCTAAATCCTTCAAAAAAAAAATTATTCCTTCATTATTATAAGTATAACATTTACTCTTTTCAAAAATCATTATGTGACCTTTATCACATAATTGACTTATGATTACAAGATTATGTTTTAATCATTTCACCAAAGAAAAATTTTCAATCGAATATAGAGAATGACTAGTTGTACCTGTTCCTATGATTTTACCTCTATTGTCATCTCTAAATCTTATATATCCTTTTTCTTTCCACATTATGCAAGTGAACAAGGACGCATCTCCCGTCATATGGCTTGAATACCTATTGTCTAGGTACTAGGTACCTTTTAATTTAGTTCCTTGTCCTTGCAAACATACAAAAAGGTGATCAAACCCTTTTAAGAACCTAAACTAACTTAGGTCCTTGATAAGTCAAGCTCATCTTTTCTTGTTTCTTAACTTGATGTGTTGAGCTTGTTTCTTTTATAAGAGCAATACTTTTTTATATATCCTATTTTATTGCATAAGAAACACGCATAAGAAGATGTATTATACCTTTAGTTTACCTGATAGAGATAGTTTTACCTTAGATACCATTTATCATGTCTATATTTGTAGTCTTTGAGGTATCCTTTGAGTGGATATTTATGTTGTTGAGGGTACCTTCTGAAGTTTCCTCTACTGCTATTGTTTGAGTTCTTTTTAACAGGTTCTTTATCTTTAATAAGTTGAACATTCACAGATTCATTTCCTCTAACAAACACAATCTTTTTAATATCATTAGATGAGCTACCATGTTCAAATCTAAGTTCATGTTTAATACTCGTAGGTCTTTGACTACTTATGGTCATGTTTAGTTTTTTTTTTATCACATTTATTAAATTTATTGAAGCTATTTTTTATTGTTTGTGACAGATCTTTGATTCTAACTTTTAAGTTTTTAATTTCATCCTTCAAAACAGCATTTTCTTTCCCTAACACATCTGAACTAACATACATTTTTTCATTATCATTCTTAAGGATGTCATTTTCGTCTACAAGCAATTTGTTTGTTTGACTTAACACATCATTTTTATTTTTCAAAGCCTTATTTTTTTATTCAAACTTAGATATCTTCACATGTTCCCTTTTAAGAGCTTTTAACAACTTTTTCATCTCAACATACATTTCATTATCTGATATGTCAGCTTCAGATTCAAGATTTACCTCAAATGTAGCCATTAAACACAAATTGGTTTATTCCTCATCTTCACTTGCAATTTTTGAGTCAATTTCTAACTTGTCCAGGTCACTCCATGTTGCCATCATTGCTTGGCTTTTCTTCTTGAATTTTTCCATTTTCTTTATAAGAGCTAAGCACTTGTATTTGATATGTTCAGGTTTCTTACATTCATAACATGTGATTTCTTTCTTCTCTTCTTTCTCCTTAAAGTTATTTTCTACATCATTTTTGTTATATTTGCTAAAATTTTTAAATCTCTTACCTTTCATTTCATTAGCCTATTGAATCTTTTTGCAAGTATACTTATGTCCTCATCATCATCGTTGTCCTAGTCAGAATCGGATTCTTCAGCAGCTATTTTCCTAGCTTTGAATGTGATTGCTTTTGTGTTACTATTGGATTCTTCAAGTATGATAATATGGAACTTATATGCCATTAGCTTCTTCCTTGATTGACTAAGTGTAAGCTTGTTCAAATCTTTTGCTTCTTCTATAGTAGTCTTCTTTGCATCCCATGAATTTGGTAAGATTTGCAATACTTTCTAAACAAGATCAAAATCTCTTATTTCTTTCCAAGAGAGGCTAGTTCATTAGTTATAGCAATAAAATGATTGAAAGTATCTTTAATTTTTTCATTAGATTTAATTTTAAACAATTCTTATCTCTAGAATAAAGCATAGATTTTCATTTCCTTAATTATATTTGTTCCTTCATATGTTTCATACCATATATCCCATATTTCTTTAGTTGTGTCGCATGAAGAAATCTAATAAAATTTAGATGGTGCTATAGTAGTGAGAAGCATATTCTTAGCTTTATTATTTTGCTCAATGAGCTTCAGTTTGGCCTTTGTGAACTTAGCAACATTCATTCTTAGATATTTAAATGCGCAAAAATAAAAGAGTAGAGTAAGAATACTTTGCACAATGATTTATAGAGATTTTGCCTTAAGCATACGTCCTTTCTTCTAGCTTCCATTATATCTAATAACAAAATAAGATTTACAAATAGTGATCACAATTCACTTTGTTAGACTTTAAGTTATCACTTCGCTATCTTTAAACTCAATGCCTATTTGTAATCTAGCTTTCACAAAAATTATCAAAATCAATGAGGAATAAAGAAAATTTAATTCTCACTAAGTTGGGTACAAAATGAAATGTAACATAATATTTTCATAAAGAGTGTTGAGTTATATGTTTTTGAGTTCTGTTATGCTCTTCTTAGACATTGAGGATATATATATATATATATATATATATTTTTAGATCACACAATGGCTACAAAGGATAAGTTGGATGTTGAAGATAGAATCTATTTTGAATATTTTGCTGAAGATCATAACTCATTTTCAAATTCAAAAATTACTTCCATGTTGTTAGCAAAGTGCATGGATAATTTCTTCAAAACAATGGTTGACTTCATATCCCTTAAAATATAAATGTATCTCGATTGTTATCCTTTTTGCTCCTCAAGCACAGTTTTGAATTTTGAAAAATATAAATCCTCATCAGACATACTTTGCTTCATCAAATCAGGACTAACTTTAATTTTAATTTTCAAACTTATTATAATTGCGAATCCCTTAGATATATTAACTAACTATGTGGAACATTTTGAATGTATTACCCAAATACATTTAAATTTAGAGCTGAGCCTTCAAGTTAATTAAATGTTCAAATATGAACTCATCCTGTAACATGTTGCTTGTTTCTGTAGTTATGTTAGTGCAGTAAGTCTACTTTTCGAGTCAATATTTGAGTTACCTGTTGACTAAAAGCTTGAGAGTCATACAACAAGTTTACTTTCCAAAACACTCTCTGAGTTACCTTCTAACTAAAAGCTTGAAAGGAAAACTTTTCTTCTGAGAGATTAAACTTAATTACATGTGTATTATTTATCTATATACTTAATAACTTAGTCAGTAATCTCGTAGATTTTTTTTATCATCGAAACTATTATTAAGAGAACTTAACATAAGGATTTCTACATACTTCCAATTGAAGGCAGATATCCCTTACTTTCTATGGTTATTTGATAGAAGAACTTTTAGCTTAGATTGTAGAAATAGATTAATTCTTTGATTATTTGGAGACTACTAGATTAGTGAGTCAGGTTAGTAGCATGAAGATTGAAGGGAGAAGTATCTACCTGATGGGAAAGGATTTAATCTAGATGAGTGTGTGAAGAGAGAGGTCTTGTATAAACCTAGTATAAGATGAAGGACTTGTTGAAGAAGGAATTTTTACTCCAAAGTATAAACAAATTTTTTTCCACTAATATCAATGATGCTAATAGCATTAATGTACAGTAGAATTTATGTAGTTAGAAAAGAGGAACAATCATCTTAAATAAAAAGGGCAACAAGTTGCTAGATACTTGGATAGTTTAAAACCGAAGCTAAGGGACATAATTGGGGTACATGCTATTTGTACTTTATTAGAAGCTAAGAACATGGCCTTAAAAGAAAAATTGCTATTATACAAGCAGAGTAAGAGGAATTATGAGATTTCCAGAGTTGTTGGAACTAGTGAAAGATCTAAACTTGTATTGGAAGCAATCGCTTAGGTAATAGTAACAATGGTAATACACGCTATCAGGAGGAAAAGGTTATAGGAAAACATTATGTGGCTTACATAAAAGAGAAGGAGGCAAAAAGGTTGAAAATCCATACACTAAACCTACAATAGGCAAGTGTTTGTTATTTATTGTTTAGAAGACCATAGCAAAATGATGTAGATGCTCAACATTTGGATCGAGGTAATATGTATAGGATGGAGAAGATTGGGGTAAAATATACCTTAATATTAATAAAGATTATGTCATAGCCGCCTTAGACGAGTGTATTTTTATCCATTGATCATGAATTTGATCTTGAAATTAAAGAAAAAATGATGAGAAATTTTGCCGGCACCATAGATGCTCTTAGAACTCGATTTGGATGATGATCCAAATTGCTCATATTTCACTTTATTTCTTTTATTTAATAAATATTCGAGTAATAATCTTATAGGTACAATAATATTTCTCCATGGGATGCCAAAATGACTTACATTAGTTGATGGCCACGGGACATCATTGGATTTGCATCTAAAGGCCTGTTGCGATTGATTTCACTTCGAAGTATTGGCTCTTGAAGATTTATATTATTTTTGTACTTTTTAATTGTTATTAGACCATTTTATATTGTAATTTTCTTTTGGGACACTTTTATTTGTTTGTAATTTTCATTTAGGACCGACCACCCTAAAAGTGGCATAGTTATAATTTTATGAACTTTTTAACCCTAAAGGGAGCAAATATAAATACTTGCTTAAGTAGGGTTTTTAGAAAGAATTTTCAGAATAGACACATCATTTTACTTGAGAGAATTAAGGTTTTTCCCTAGTTCAATTTCTCTTATCAATTTCAATCCCAAGAGTTGGAATTGTAGCGAGTGCAATAAGGAGAAATTATGAGTTGTATCAATTTCTATTTGTTATGTTTCTTTTCTTCTCTAGTGAGTCATATCTAGGGTTGGATTGGAGCTTTCTTGGCCAGATTTGATTGCATTTGTAATCAAATTATTATTGCCTAATTGATTGGTTTTTAGCTTTGAATTCTATTCTTCCTTTTCACACATTTTTGAACCGTGAAAGCAAGTGTTGTGGAAGGTGGATCACGGTCAATGATCCATTTGATTTTGTGTAGTATTCATGTGGCTTTTCAAGTTTAATTAGTGATCTTCATTGAGGAATACATCATTACAATATTCATTTCATGAATTATAGCATTCGGATCAACTATTGCATTTAGGGTTCACGCAACAATATTGCTCCAAATTGAACCGAAGTGACCTTGTTTTTTGCGAATTGTTAGTTGGATTATTTTGCTTGTGCTTAATTCCCATTTAGGCACATCAAAAAAGAAGGTGCACATGTTGGTGGTTAAGTAAGTGTTGATGAATAAGGCTGAATTGCAAGTGGTGAAGCACCTAAAAGTAGTATGTCCTTTGTCATAAGAATTCAAAGAGATAATGCTAGAGGAGATACCCAATAATTTACTACCTATAAGAAAAATCTAACATCACATTAATCTAATTCCTAGGGCAAGCTTGCCAACCTTATCATGTCATAGGATGAATTCGAAGGAGAGTGAGATTCTAAGAGAAAAGGTAGAAGCATTATCATGGAAGTGACCTATTCAAGAAAGCATTAGTCTGTGTGCTATCTATGCATTACTAACTCTAAATAAAGACAATAGTTGAAGAATGTGTGTCATGACCTAAGGTTCTATTAAATGGTTTTGCCATACTTGCTAACTAATTATGACAATTATTATAATTTCAACCATCACAATTAATTAGTAAGTACAAGGCCTTCATTTAAAAAAGAAATATAGAGTTAATCAATGAATATTACTTCATTCATTATCAAGAATAAGTTTAGTATAAGGATGCTAGTGCTTCTATTAATTCTAGCCCCTAGCATGTATATAGTTGAAAATTTAGTTTGTTTGGCCTCACTTCATCCCATTTATGTACAGCATTGCTCCTTAACATCTTTTAAGTTAAACTTGTGGGTATTTGTGAACAATCTATAGGGGTATGAGTAAAACCACAACTTTGCAAGTAGGAAAGGATAAGTATTACACTTAATACATCAAGCAGGCAAGTCCTTTAGAGTGAATACAATAGTCAATAGTGCCATCCATACGATGTTGATCGGTTAATCATAAAATTAGAGAAATTAGCCCCACTTTAATCTAGGTTCCAAGGAGTTTGTCACAATAATTAACACCTCCAACTAGATTCAAGGTTATGCAATGGACTTCCCTACGTTCCTTTTATACTCGTTTTGGACTATTTCTGTGATAGCCTTTAACCCTAAATAGCAACTTCTTTTATCACTTAAATCAATAAAGTTAGAGGAAGGAAACTCCCACATCCTCACCAAAATGAGTAGTGTTTGGTGAGTGTAAGCTATGCAATAAATGTAGATGATGCAATGTACGACTAGTTGTTAAGACAAAATATAACATTAGTGAAGTTTAAGTAGTGTCCAAACAATATAATATTAAGCCATAACACACCTATAAATTATCATAAGCAACATCACGACACACCATATAGCAAGTAAGCTTATCCACTATAGGCATTGCAATCACATACACTACACGCAGACATAGAAACTATGTTATAGGAACAAGTAATGTAATGACTTACAATCCTTTGTTAGCATACAAAGATTGTCATCAGGTAAACCGCTTACTTGTTTGTAATTTACACTTGACAATCCCCCTTTCTTGGTGATTATTGGTTTCTTGAAATATCATAATTAAATAAGTGTAAAGAAAATTGAAAAAAGTATACATACACAACTTTTGTAGTTGTATAGTTTATTTTCATCTTAAGCATCAATGGTTAGTTTTGGCTTGGTTGAAATTTGAAATCATTTTTTTTTGTTAAGGAAAAATGGTAGCTTGTAGTATGATATTGATATTAAATGAAGAATGTAGTAAAGGTATTGGTGATATTTTTGGTATCGCCTATTAAATAAGTTTTTAAATTCCAATATGATAGTTATGAGTTTTTGAGTAATATTATACTTTTAAATATGTGAATCGGTTGAATCAAACTTTGCTGAACTTCTTCGGATAAGGAAAATGGAGTCATTGACAATTATTTTGATTATAAAGTACGTAAGATAGTAGGGTAATTTAACATGTAAATTTAAATGAGTGACAAAGGAAAAGGAAATGCCAAATATGCTTTTCATGTTGCAAATATTTGAATAGGAGTTAAAGTTTTGAAATATGTAATGTTAAAAGATGATTCATATTGATAACAAAATAACTAATCATGATTGTAAAGGTTTAAGATAGGTCATGTATGTATATGTTTCAATAATAGTAAAATAGTACCTTTGAATAGTAAAGTGGAATAATAAAATAAAGAAGTTTTAAAATGAATTTTTTAATACGAGAGGACATTATAACTTAGTGCAAATAGCCTATTTATGATGAAGAATCAAAGTTGGGAATTTTTTGAAAATTATCTAAATAATATTATTTTAGCTTTTGTATTGTGAAAATAGGCCTAAAATACAGAATAAATGGAAAATATTTAACCAAGTTGTAATGAAGGCTCTAAAATATCATAAATGGTGTTAAATTTCACATGTAAAATGATGGTGATTAAAAATGAACTATAATTACGATTTTCAAAATTTTCCCTAAAGCTAGCAAAATGTATAATATATTATAGAAACTTACAAAAATTATAAGAGACTCACAAATGTGAAGACAAGGAAAAATATTAATAGAATAATAATATAAGAAAACTCAATCAAAATGCAACCAAAACTTTGAAACACCACTAGACTAGCCACCACACCTCTACTAAGTTATAGGCCCACCTTAAGAGAAGGGGAAAGCCCCAAGTTTCAACTCCTATTATTACTTGAGGGTTAATAACTCCAATTGGAATGATGAAGAGGACATTAGCACTATTTATAGCCATTTGACCATTGTAATTTTTTTTTTTTTGTTTATCTTGTAGTAGAGTAAAAATCATAGAAAAAAAAACTACACGTATTACATGTAATTTGACACATGTATAGTTAACATGTATTGTTCATGAAAATTTAACTATACATGTGTGAATTATGGTGAATTATTGAAGAAGTTATTACACCTTTCTTTAAATTATCAACTTTATTATGAATTTTATAGCCTTTGTTTACCATTTTGCTAATCATTCTAGACTTTTTTTTTTCTGGCAAGTTCCATATATTGCTTGATAGTTAAAGTGGGTTTGTAATTTTTTTTTATTAGCATTTTAGGATGTCTTTATCGGATATTTTGCCATATTTTTACATTTTACTCTATTATTTTATTTTATTTTCTTAATTTTTGTATGGAAATTATTGGTGGACATGGTCATGATGATGTCTTACATGCATGCAACATAAGCACCTATTAATGTTATACCTTGCCTTTTACTTATTTACTTATTTTAATTTATGATTTACTATTTACTATTCTAGTTTTACTTTTAAGGCAATTTGGTCTTTTTGCTTACCCCATTCTTTTCCTTTAGAGGCATACTTTTGGATTTTCTATTTTTTATCTTATAGTAACTAGGTATTTGGGACCTCATTCTTCCTAATACAATAAGGGTTCCTATATCACATAATTACTTAAGTTGGTTAATTTAAATAAAATTATTCCTTAATTCAAGTTTTTCTTATTCATTGTAGTTAAGTTAATTGCTAGGGCTTTTTGGTTATTTATATTTTATATTACCTTTTTAATTGACTAGGGATCTTCTATTAGATTTAATTAATTGGGGTTTGTTTTAAGGTAAGGCATAGTAGTCAATTCTATTCTAACTATTATAGTTGATCATTGAGCTTTTAGTTAATGGTTTTGGAGTCGCTTAAGCAAATTAGTGGTCCCTACAGTGCATTAATGGCAAAGCAATGAACACAATTACTGTAGGTTACAAGTTCCCAATTCCAGGGTTGGATGACATGTTAGATGATTCTCAAAGATCAACCTGAAGAATAGGTACCATTATATTTGAATAAGATCTAGTGATGAGTGGAAGCTAGTGTTTAAGGTGAAAAAAAGGTTGTATAAGTGGCTAGTGATGCCGTTTTGTTCATTTAATGATTGTAGCACTTTAATAAGATAGATAAATCAAATACTAAAATCTTTCATTGGTAAATTTATAGTAATATACTTTGATAATATTCCAATTTACATTAGTATTGAGGAAGAGCACTTGATGCATTTGAGACGAGTGCAAACCACATTGCAAGAACATAAATTGTATATCAACCTTAAGAAGTGTAGTTTTATGACAAATAAATTGTTATTCTTAGGGTATGTGGTATCGACTGAAGGGATTCAAGTTGATGATTCTAAATTAGGGCAATTTGAGACTACCCTACACCTAAGAATGTTTCAAAGTTGTGTAGTTTACATGGGATGATCACTTTCTATATGAGTTTCATCAGAAAGTACTATTATTTCACTATTGATAGTGTTTAAACAAGGGAAAATTTCAATGGGGAGAAGAAGTAGCAAATAGCTTTGCAATTCTAAGGAGAAAGTATGTACAACCTTAGTTTTGGCATTACTAGACTTTAGCAAGTTGTTTGAAGTTAAGTATGATACTAGTGGAGTAAAGATAGAAGCTATTCTATCTCAAGAGAAGCAACTTATAGCATTTTTCAATGAGAAGCTTAGTGAGGCAAGAAGAAAATGAAGCAGTTATGATAAAGAATTTTACTCTATGGTATGTGCTCTTAAAACTTGGGAACACTATTTGATAGCCAAAGAATTTGTATTATAATATGATCATGAGGCTTTGAAATACCTCAATAGTTAGAAGAGGAATGTTACTAACATGCATGTCGGGTAATGTCAATTTTTTACAAAAACTTTCTTTCATGTTGAAGCATAAATTAGGAGTTTAGAACCAAGCTATCGATACTTTTTTCCAAGATTGATTCAATAGAGATTTAGGGGTTAGGCTATACTCTTCTTTCTTTCTATTCCACCCAATCTTGCCAAAAGTTTCTTTTTTCTCTCTACCTAGCAACTTGAAGACATCTCTATTCCAAGTACTAGTCTGGTGTTTAAACTTTTTTGTAGCTAGAATAAAATTATTTGTCTTTATTGGGCTAAGTAGATTGTACCGAGCTTAAAAAACTAGTATAAGTTGACAACATCGATCGAAATCTAAAGGGTCTATTGTTAGAAAAGATCAAAAGCTCCACATGTGTTTTGGGAAGGATTAAGTAGCAATTTAAATTCCACTTTCATACATAGAACACCAAAACTTGTAGATGCAACAAATTCTAAGGGCTATTACTCCATGCCTTTTCTGTTGTAGTTTGAAATAAACAAGTGATTTTTCTTTTATTAGTGTGAGTTTAATGTAGGTGTTTATGCAACTTGTAACTTTGTTATTGTGGGCAGAACATTTTTTAAACACATGAGTGTACCTTTACCTTTATAATTTGTTAAACTAGATCTAATGTGTAGACTTGTGGAATGAGAAGAGGATAGAACTATAAAAAAATTATCAAAGGCATTTAGTTGAAACTAGAAATGTATATCTCACTCTAAATTAGATAATAAATACTAAAGGTTACCTCTAAATACATAGCCAATAGTGTTATATAAATAGTCATTTTAATATTCAATCTATTTTTCCTTTATACATTTAACGGATCCATCTTCTCTCTCCTCTACCCCGTCTCTCTGTCTATGCCCTTTATTCTTTTTCACATTTTACCATTTCCTCTTTCTCTCTCCTTTCCTAATTGAATCCTTTCTTTCATGCAATCTTTTTTTCTTTCCTTATTTTTCTCTTTATTATTTCTTCTTCATCTCTTTCTTATTATGTGCTACATTAGGTATTATTGATATCTCACTTTTGCCCCCTTGAATATTTTATCTCTTTTAGATAAATTTAGGGAAAAAAAAAGTAATTTTAGGAAAAGGCCTAAAAATATTAAAAGAAAAAGAAAAAATGACAAAAAAAATGGAAAGATGAAAAAAGATACAAAAATTGAATATAAAAAAGAATAAAAATAAAAAATAGAAAATACACAAATTTGAAAATTTGAAAAAAAAAAAGAAAAAGAAAAAAGAAGTCTTGTGGTGGTCCATTTGGCTCATTTTGAGAAGGGAAAATTTTCCATGGTCGAAAACAATTTTTTTGAGTTAAAATATGCATATGCGATTTGATTGGAAAAAAAAAAAGTTTTTTTAACAAAAAAGGTAATTTTATTTTTTTCAACTTGGATTTGATTTACTTATTTAAAAATCATGAAAAATAGACAATTTAAGTTGATTATTGCTTCAAACAGTGCCTCAATAAGCCTTAAATTGCCCTTTTTATAAATAATTAATTTTTTTAGTAAAGTTAAGTAGTGGAAGAAACTAGACTTGTAATTCTATCAAATTGGGTTATTTTTAGAAAATTATTTTTCACATATGCCCATTATTCTCAATAATTATTTTTCAATACCCAAAAGGCTTGGGCTACTTTTTAGGGCCCAAAGATAATTAGGCCTTAAAAAAACCAATTAAAAAATATCTTAAATTTAATTTAGTTTAAGCCATAATTATAATTAAACTCAACTCAATTAGTCATATACATATGTAGAAGTGTCAGCTAGGTCCTAAGTTCAACCCAAGGCAGGTGCACACGTGCACTTTTAATTTTCTACAACTCGCGTGCATTGTGTGCATGCATTGTAAGTGTGTTTGGGAGCGCAAGGCATGTGCCTAGCATGTAACCATGTGTCTTAATCTTTCTCAATTCAACAACTTGAAATAGAAATGGAAAGCAAATTTGTAGCGTGATTATAACCTCTTTTTTATTTGATTTAACTCAATTGTTTTGCCAAATGAAAGCAAACAAAAAGTGAAAATGAAAAGCACTTAAGATACTATCTAAATTTGACTTTTGTAATAAAGAAAAGTGCCTTTAAAATTAACTAAAAATTTTGGAAAAATAAATATACACATAATATATCCAAAATTTTAAAGACAAAATTAGATACTTTTTTACTTGAAAATCATAAAATAATCACACATTTAAGTCAAATAAAGCTTTTAGAACATAATGGTATCAATAATTTTCAAGAATTTGCATTGGAATCATATTGAACTTAGCCAAAAATAAAAAGACAAAAAAAAAAAACTCATTTATACTAAAGATTAAATTTTTCTTTAAATCTAAGGTTTCTTGGAAGTTACCCATCACTCACTACTATAAGATAGGGGTGTATACAATCAATTGGCAAAAGTTTGTCGAACTAACAAGCTCCTAAAGTAAAGAAATCAACACTTTTTCTCTCTTTAGCATAGTGAATTATGGCCACCGCACCTACCCCCCCCCCCCCCCCCCCCCCCCCCCCACAATGCCCATCCTCAGTCTCTTCAATTTCTTTTGCCCAAGAGCAAAATGAAGCCAACCTAAGCCACCTAACACTTCATCATTCATAGTAAATCATAACCTGTAGGCTGATTGCGATCAACAACTTCGAGTTTGCTTTAATATCATCAAAGATTGAAGTTTGAGTTTGTTCTTAAACTTATTTCAATTTCTTTGAAATACAACGTCCTAGGCCCCAATTATCCAAAAATCAACTTGAGGCTTTCAAAGATTAGCATCCTAAAAGTCACATGGACTAACCCTTGAGACAAAAAACTAGCTCAAATCCAACCTAAATTGATCTTGATTCAACTATAAATGCAAGGTGGGTCTTCTTACCTTTTTGTTCTTTTTTTTTTGGTTTAATTTATTAATATTTTATTAAAAATTCATAATAAATATCTTTCTTACAATATATATATATTTCATAAAATTAGTTTAGTTTTTATCCTTTTCATGATTATTAGTGTAATGTTGATGTTATTAATAATAAATAGTCCTTTTAATATTAATATTATAATTTCATGTTACCAACACTTTTGGCCACATGTTGTAGGTTTTTTTTCTTTATAGTAAATATATTTTTCTTTAAAAGGGAAGTTTTGCAATAAAAGGGGTTCTTTTTTCTTTAAAATCTTTTTTTTTTCTCAAAAAATAAAATGTTTTTCTTTATAAAGTGTCCTTTTTTTCCCCAAATAATAATAATAATTTTTCTCAAAGAAAAAAAAAAGTCCTTTTCTACACTTAGAAAAAAGTCTTCTTGAATTAAAGAAAAAAAAAAGTCCTTTTTTCTCAAAATTAGGGGTTTTTTTTTTCAATAGTTTTCTCTTTTTTTTTTTAAAAAAAAAGAACAAAATAATTTTTTTTTCTTAAAAATGATTTATTAGTAACAAATGTAAAGTGGAATGTTTTTTCATAATTTAAAGAAACCAACAAATTGAAAATTTCCTAAAAATATGAGAACCATGTGGGTTTGATCTCGATTAATAGATACATAGACACTTTGAATGGCCCTAAAAATTATAAACAATTTTTTTTCTTACTTTCTAAAAACATTTTCCTTTTCCAAAAACATGAAAACCCCCTTCTTTCTAAAAAGTTTTCTTTTAAAAGAAAAATAAAATTAAAGACTTTTTTTTAATTTTAATGTTTCATTTTTTTAATGAAAACCACAAACATTTTAGTGGGATAGCTTTTGATTGTATAAATCACTGGTTTTCATTTTTCTAAAAAATTTCTCTCTTTAGGAAAAAAAAAAAAGACTAATAGTTGAAATTAGGGTTTATCCACCCATAAACCATGATTTCACATTTTTTTTCCAACTTAGGTTAGGTAGCAACTCTATTTTCAATTAATATTTTTGAGAATTTCTTAATTTGATTGAAAGACTTATATTAATGTGGGATGGAATTAAATAAGGCAAACTAAGGAAAAAAGAAACTAAAATTATTATAGGAATTTAGGTTATTAATATTATAATAGAGGAGGAAAAGAAATTCATAAGCTACAAAAATTGAGCCCCTAATCACTAATACGGAACATTATATCTACCAAAATAAGAAACCATAATCGAACCAGAAGACTGCAATGGCTTCCACGAGCTTCAATGGAGTATCTCTCAGATCATCGGATGCGATCTTTGACCATCGAAATTATGGTTAATGGCAGGTGATTAAATTCAAAATTCACCGGAATAATAAGAGACGCGTTTTGGTGTCCGTTGAAACTTCGTCTAGTACAACCCCAATCGAGAAGCATTGGGCTTGAACTCGAGTTCATTGGGCCAATGCTGATGACGAAACATATCTCATGGACAAAGCTAAGACGATAAGTGGAGAAAAGTTACTAGGAAACATCATGTTGGACAACAAAATTGAGCTTTGTGCTACTTAGGGCAAAGTAATGGACTATGGTGGTGGTGGGAGCCGTGGAACTATCATTGCATGTTAAATTATTTAATTATGTTATTTAAAATATATTTATTTATTAATTAATATATATTATTATTATTTAATTATAACATTTAACCAATATGAACATTGTAATTGGCTTATAATATGGATGGCTCGTGATGAGTTAAGCTACTCACTTGAATGCCTTAATAAAAGGTCCCACTCTTGTCTCATAAGATATAAAAATTGCTTTTCTGTGCAGTCTTTAATATATAACAAAAAAAATTTCTGTCTTCTCGTACTCTTTACAATCCTTTTGAAAAGATGTTCCAAATGGATATAACACTCTAGAATCTAGAATACCATAGCCCGCCACATGTTCTTATTGGATAAAGACACGCAAAGGCTTCTACTACTCCTATTCTTCAAATTGTTTAACTCCATTATATATTAAAAGAATAGTAACTCTAATAATATAAATAAATGACTTGTAAGTGAGTTATTTTCAACCACATTGTAATTTTAAATTAAATCAACTATTATACCTCAAAGTAACAATCCATAAATAGGACCTTCTAAGATATTACTAAGTTTTTGCTAGCAAAAAAAAAAAAAACATAATTACACTAGGTCCAAATACTAAATTAAAATGATTTAGGAAGTCTCCCATAAAGCATCAAATGATCTAATTCTATTTCTTTATGTTACTCATCATCATAATAGTAATAGTATTGTCCATTATCCTCATTTTGATAATACTAGCACACATCTCCCGACTCATCATATTCAGCGTACTCATCATACTCACTTGCAGCTAAAAAAGAAGAGGATTGGGCATAAGCTTAGTACATGAATACCTAAACACATGTGTATGTCACATTAATACAAATCACACAGAGACATAATGCAGTAAATATTTAACAATCAATCACTTACTTATCTTTATGTTAATAAAAAAACAACATAAGGGTACTTATGACTTTGACACTCTTTTTCTTATTTAATTTAAGTGTTTTAAACCTAGGTTGGGAATTGCCATCTCTAGCCCCAACTTTCTATTGGTATTGGGCACCTTCAACCATAATACCCCTAAAATCTACATCATATCATTTCAATATAGAACTCTATTAGGGATAATATTATATGCCGATTATCATAATGCCTTTTAGGGATCTGTTATCTTTGGCCTCTAAGTCAAGCCATACACAAGCAACAAGTAAGGTATTTACCAAGTTTACGTTAAATTTCATTCATTTACTATATCTAGCAAGTATAACTAACAAGCATAGTAAACACATACTTAGAAGAGTAGTTTTAGGTTTTACCTATTTGTAATTACCAAGTTTCTCAAAACCTGTCAAAAAATATTAATTGATTCTTAGTTTTACTTTATAATAAGACCTAAGCTTCACTAGGTCGTTCAACTAAGAATTAGTTGCCTATTTCTCTTTTCTTAAGCTATATCGTAAGTAATAGTGACTCTGAATTAGAATAAAATTGAAATACAAAGACTTAATGTATGTTCTTAAACAATATAATCATGTGTATGGCCGTATAGAAGAACACGGGTAGGAACACAACCGTGTACCTTACTATACGAAAGGTCATCTCAGTACCCTAAGTACATGGCCGTATACTTGGCCGTGTACTCAACACAAGCAGGTATATGCCCATGTATCTAGTCGTGTACAACCTATTTCACCAAATGCTTCTCAAAATCTTCACGAGTAAGTATATGGTCTTATACCTTGATCATGTACCCATCTAAACCTCTCAAACCTCTCCATTCTCACTCCTTTCAACCTTTCTCTCATCCGATCATTCACCAATCGAGATAATACTCCAAATCTAACGTAAAATTTATCAAATTTCATGAATTTAAACAAAATTAGAATACTTACTTGTCTTAATTTGAATCCATTACTCAGAATGTTCCTAATTTAGTAACTTGGCATCCAATTGAATTGTCTAGAACCTCTGGTTTGACAACATGCTATGGCTTTAATCGATTCCCCATTAGAAAAGGATAAACCATCAACTTGGTTTGAGGTACTTACCTTCGGACATATGTTAAATTAGGAGTCTTTCCACGTTGAGTTGTGAATTAGGGTGATTAGAGTCTCCTAAAAGATGTAGAGGATTCAAAATTTTAGGAAAAGGAAAAAGTAACATGAAGGTTAGACAAGGGCTTATATAGTCCAAGGTCAAAAAGACCAAATTGCCCTTATCTTAAAATTCCTAATTACCTCAATATTCCTCCTTTTAAATATTATTATTACTATTATTATTTTGTATTTTGCAATAGATCCCTCTATAATTTCAGATTCGTAAATCTTACTTTAATTCTTAGATGTAACATGATGAACATGCTTTAATCTTGTATCCATATGTAATTTATTTCGTATTTATATATATCAATGAAATTTTCTAGCAATTGATACAAATTATAGCTATAGCTCTTGCTCTTGTTTCTTTTCATAATTGAATTAGAATGTATAAATCCTAATATTATTGGCTTCAATTCTCGACCAAATTGACAAATTTGAAAGTCATAGAAGAAAAGAAAATTTTCTTTTCTTGTCAACGAGATCGCCGATCTTGATATATCTTTTTCCTTAGTTCTTTTTCCACCGAATCTCCTGACGTTGGAATAATTCCAGTCAAAGTCGACCAATCCTTGTCACGTGGTGTTGAGGAAGTTGAATTACCATGCCAACACGAATGGTAATTTTTTTATTTTTTTTAATCCAATAGGAATGTAAGAATCTTGAATTGATTTTCGTAATTCATGATTATGAAGAGCCAGGACATTGACTTGTTTCCAAAAACAAAACTTGGAGACTTTAGGACCTCGAATTGCAATAAATAAATTTATTTCTAGGCAAAAGTAATAACATCTGAACGTTAAGAATTAATGAAAATATTAAGAATAATAATATTTTAGAGAATATGCTGAGGAAGTTTGATCTATATATAAATCATGCATTTTATATTTTTAATGGATATGAAGATTTGATGATAAATTATGTACTCTATATTTCATGGTCTTCATTGGTTTTATTAATCTGCATGCTTGTTATATTATCATCCTTGTATATTCGTAATAAATGATCTACTGTGCACGGTATAAATTTATTTATTATATTCTATTAGGCATGATCATTATCATTTTGTATAGTTGTGATCTCATCTATTGTAGGTACAATTATACAAAACTCTGCATAAATTAAATAATTCATTTTTTTAATAGTAATTTGTATTGCATTAATAATAAACATGCCCCATCAATGTGTTGTTATTGATACAACGTATCATCAATCCTATACTTAAAGTTAATTTTGTTTCAAGTACCCTGTTGGTATTAGAATTTTGGTGACATCATACTTGTGCATTGTATCATTATATTTCTTATTTATTGTGATTTAGGACCCTTAGGCAAGATTATAGTAAGTAAGAAATTTGTATTATGGGCATGTTTGGCTATGCATATGAATCATTTAATTTTTTGACTGCATGATAATAATGCACGTATTAAATGTTTCCTTTGTTGATTTGATGCTAACCTCTTTGCTTATGCAATTGACTTCTGTCAAAACCTTGAATGGGATCAACTTTGAAGACTAGAAGGAATCTCTAGATCTATATTTGGCCATCACTAACATTGACTAGATATATATATATATATATATTAAGTGAGATTTAAAGTATTTTCCCCTCATTTTGGCATGTTTTTGAAGAATTTAAATTTTCATTAAGTAATATTTTGATTTTAAGGCTTTGATGGATAACTAAATTAAAAAGAAGAAAATGAATCCAATTTTACTCAATTTAGAGTTAAATACAAGAAGTTGTGAATTTTTGAAGATAAATGTAGGCAACATATATGACCATGTCAAGATCGTGTTGAAAATTGAAGCTTGAAGAAATAAAAGCTGACAGTTAAATGGGAGAGGGGTGGTGAGAGGGGAGGGGAGAGAGACATAATTGTGTTTATTGGTCATGTATGACTCATAAATAATTATTTTTAAGCACGATTTAGACATAACCTTTAGACACAACCGTATCTAGGCCTTGTCAATTATAGCATCTAGTTTTCCAAAGTTTTGATCAACGATTTTGACATGACCTAAAGTATGACTGTGTTAGATAGCGTGTTAGCCTAAAAATAGAGTTTTTGACGCCCGCTATATAAAGGACAAGAGGGATCCAACCCGATGACTTTTAAAAGACATTTTTTTTAATTGTTCTAGGGTTCTTTTGAGAGAATAGAAGAATTTTTTCTGCACTTCAAGACTTAGGGCTTTTCTTTGATCTCTTTGATGATGCATGCTTTTACATCATTTAGAATTTCTGTTTTCAACATGATTAAAGTTTAATTTTCTTAGTATCTAAACTTGTGGATTCTAAGATTATTATGTGACTGGATTTATTACTATTTAATGAATTCTTAGATTCCTTGATTCACACATGTGTTCTTAATTTTGTTTAGATTTATATTTCTAGGGTATTATTTTAATTATTTGATATTATATATTACAATTGAGAAATTTGATGTGTAATTAGATCTAGTATGTTTGAAGAGAATTGATATAATTTTAGAGATAAGTTATATAATTATTTCGAAATTGATTAATTTGTTTTTAGGAAATTCATTGTTTTTAATGCCATTTTTAAAATATGCTATTATGAAGATATTCAAATAGGAATTTTTAATATTAGTATTAACAAGCTTGAGAAAGTTATTAAACTAATTTAGAAAATTTTCCAATAAATGAAATTAAAGAAGGATTTAAATAAATTTTGTCTATGTCACATAATAAATCCTAGGGGAAATAGTGTCTAGATACTTATTTTACCATCTTGAAGTTAATTATAGTTTGTTTTAGTCTTCTTTCTTTCAACTTAATCTTAGTTCATTAGTTAATATTTAGTTATAGGTTTTAAATCAATTAATCTTTACAATTTATCGGTTAGATAATAGGGTGTAGATTAGTATTAGTATTCGTAATCCTTGTAGGATAATATCCGTATTTAATTTACTATATTACAAAATTTGATAAATATACTTACCTCACATCAAGTTTTTGGTGCCATTGTCGGGGATTTCAATATTATGAATATTGATCACTTTATTAATTTAACCATTTTTAGTTTCTTGTATTTAGTTTTCTTTTTCACTAGTGTATAACCTGAAGTACTCCATTGGATGCGCTAATCTTTGATCCAAAGACTGAAAGAATAGTTAGGTGTTTACCTAAAATAGTTCAGCAAACAATGAAGGAATTAAATCAAGGTTTTCTTCTAAGAATTAAGGCAGAAGAGGAAGAGGATGAGTTGGAAATTATGGGTGAAGAAAACTAGAATCAACAATGGATTATATCCAATTACTCCAAATCCTCTTTGGTTGGAGTTGACTCAAGTATTGTAAAGCCACTTGTTGTTGCCAACAATTTTCAAATTCAACCTCATATTATGCAAATGGTGCAATAATTTGTCCGATTTGATGAATTACAAGATAAGGACCCCAGTGCTCATATATCAAATTTCTTGGAGATCTACAATACCTTTAATATTAATGGGGCTTCTAACAATGCAGTTAAATTGTGACTCTTCCCTTTCTTATTAAGGGGTCGACCAAAACAATGGTTGAATTCACTTTCAAAGGGATCTATCACTACTTGGAGTGATTTGACTCAAAATTCATTGGAAAATATTTTTCACTTGCTAAAATAGCTAAACTTCAAAAAGACATATCAACTTATGCTCAATTGGAGGCCGAGACCTTGTACGACACTTCGAAAAGATATAAGGAGTTATCGAGGAGATGCCCACATCATGGCCTCCCTCTATGGATGCAAATTCAAACTTTCTACAATGGTTTAAATTTGTCAACCAGGTAAATGATAGATGTTGTTGCTAGATGAACATTAAACACTAAAATATCCAAATAGATCCAATATTTGATTGAGGATATGGTGATGAATAGCTCTCGATGAGAAGGTGCTAGGGTGAGAAATAGGGTAGCAGGTATTTATGAATTAGATGTAGTGACAACTCTAGCCAATAAGGTTGATGCAATTAATAGGAAATTAGATGCACTTTCCGTTAATCCCCAATGTAATTTAGGAGAAGCTAATGTAGAGGAAATTAGGACCCAACATCAATGAGAACAAGCAGATTATCTAGGAAACCCCTCTTGACCGCAAAACAACCTGTATAGTAACACCTACAGTTCAGGATGGAGAAATCATCCAAATTTCTTTTAGAGCAATAAGAATCAAAATCAACAAAGGATGAATTTGCCTCTACCAGGATTCTAACAACCCCTACCATAAGAGAAGAAATCAAGTTTAGAAGAACTTTTAACTAAATATATTCAAACTAATTAGCCTAGATTGCAGAATATTGAAACATCTCTAAGAAATCAAGAAGTCTCCATCCATAGTTTGGAAAATTAAATGAGATAACTTGCAAAGATGATGGTTGAAAGACAATAAGGTATACTGCTAGAAAAAATCAAGACGAATCCTATAGAGTATATGAGAGTGGTGACTTTTAGAAGTAGAAAGGAATTGCAACTTGAACAAAAAATTAGTGAGGAATTAGAAAAGAAAGACGAGGAAGCTAAAGAAAAAGAAAGTATAAAGCCATCAAAAGTGAAGGAATATAGACTATCCATACCTTATCCTTAATGCCTTAAGAAAGACTACTCATATGAGAAATTTAGTAAGTTCATTGAAATTTTTAAAAAATTACATGTTAATGCCCTATCACAAATGCCCAAGTACGCCAAGTACTTGAAGAAACTACTCTCAAACAAGAAAAAAGCTAAAAGAGATATCAACTACAACATTAAGTGAGGAATGCTCTACACTAATGCAAAATAAGTTACCATGAAAATTAAAGGATCTATGGAGTTTTACTTTACCTTGTCTTATTGGCAATTTATTAATAAATGGAGCTCTAGCTGACTTAAGTGCAAGTATAAATCTAATGCCACATCATATGTTTAAAAAGTTAGGATTAAGGAACCTTAAACTAACACATATGAGCATTTAATTAGCTGATAGATCCATTAAGTACCCCATCGACATTATTGAAGATATGTTGCTTTAGGTAGGTAAATTCATTTTTCAAGTGGATTTTGTAATCCTAGATATAGATGAGGACATTGAAGCACCGCTAATTTTAAGTTGGCCTTTCCTAACTATTGTTAGGGCAATTATAGATGTAGGAAATTAGATGTTAACTCTAAAAGTTGGAGATGATTTCAAGACGCCTGATATGATTCAACAGTCCCTTAAGAGTAACGATATCTCTTATTTCCTAAATATGTCTAACCTACTTGGTTCCACTTGAGTGTATGATAACATTTATACAAACCCAGTTCAGCAACGTCTCATCCATGGCAAGCAACAAGGTTTGTATAAATTCAAGTAATTTGAATGCCAAAATTTTAATGGCCATCCCTCTAACTAGCAAAAGAGAAATGCGTCAAGCTAATGATGTTAAATAAAAGCATTTCTTAGGAGGTAACTCAAGTTTAGTTTTTTTATTAGCTTTCTTTGGTTTAGTTTAGTTTAATTAGGTTTATTTTCATTTTTACAAAAAGAAAAGCCATTTTTTTTTACGAGCATGATACAACTACTAAACACGATTTCTATCAAGGACATGTTGATTAGAAGGACGTTCTCCGAATGTGACATGACTATTAGACATTAGCATGTCGAAGTTGTGTCAAGACTATTTATCAAAAATAAATTTTTTCAAGAGTTACATGACTTTTTGACATAGTCATGTTTAAATTATGTTTAATGGGGTTTTGAAATTAATTCTTTATAAGAGAAACATGACCCATAGACACAATTATGTTAAGATTAAGTTAGAATATTTGACGAATGTTATTTATTTACGAGAGTTGCACGAACTTTAGACATGGTCATGTCTTAGGTCATGTAGGGAGTGCCCTATTTTAATTATTAATGAGAAATACACAGTCTTTAGATGTTATTTTTAATTTTATGGGCATAGACACAAGGAGATGAGAAGGACTTTGATCATGATTACAATAACTAATTTCTTTTATCTTTGTTTTCTTTATTGTAACTACTGAGACTAATGCGGCTTGCCAAATCAGACTGCATTGATTTTTTTTTAGTTGCTATTTTAGTTTTTTGTTCCTCTTTGTATTTTTGTAGCTTTTAAATGCTTAGAGCATTCAAGATCAACTATTTTATAGGTTAAGCTTGTTCTAGAATGGAACAGATGTCATATTTAGGACAATACTAGTTCTTTTCCCCACTAACTTCCTCAATTTTTTATTTTCTTTGATTTTTATTTTACTAGTTTTTCTTTTTGTTCGTACATTGAGGTAATGTATGGTTCTAAGTGTAGGGAATGGGGTTATAAAATTTGTGGTTATTTTAGAAATCAAATTTGTTTATTGAACTTGGAAATCATTAAATTAACTTACAATTTGATATATGATAACTTTTTGGTTGGTATTGAACGCTTGATCAACAAGCGCTTTACTGATACTTTACTTAAATTTAATAATAAAATCTTTATGGAGTATAGCTACTTATTATTTAGTTTTGAATTTTAAGATTTAGAAATTTAAATAACTTCACTAGTTAAGAATTAGTCATGAATTTCTTTTAAACTTACTTTGATGAATATTTCTCCCTTTAGATTTTTTAGAGCACTATAATCTTTGATAAGTAAATAGTTGTTACTTATCCATTAAAAATTTCTTCAAAAGTCAATATAGTTAGAGATGAAATAAATAAAGAGGATAAAGAATCAAAGTTTAGCTATAGACCTCGTTAAGTAATTAAACCTATGGGATGCTTCCTTTATATGGAATAACACCTGTTAACTTGAGTGATGAGCTCAGGATTATCAGTTGAAGGCACGTTAAAAGGGTTAAGAGAAAAGTCCATGTAAAGAATAAACATAAGTAAATAAGCTCTATGAAATGAAGGTAGTTGATGGTTTGAAAAGGTATCTTAAAACCTAGTAACCTAATATTGTCTAGTTTAGGACTTACTAATCAATGAAACTAGTTTTAAATTAAATAAAAAAATCTTTCAAATAAGAAATATACTAGCGGAATGATTAAGGCATAATTTGATGTATTTATCTTGAATTATAGTGTTTAGCAAATTTAAAGAAGGGGGTATGTACATTTTAGCAAAGTTAGTAAAGTATTATGACTTTTTCTTGATTAAGGAGATGATAATCCGAGTTTTGGAATCTTGAAAATCCTTTGTTAAACGATATAAGTAAACTAGGATTTTCATTGATTAATTAGTGAATTTGGATCTTTCGTATGTTTAAAGCAGTTGATTAAGTGAAAAGTATAAAGTTATCATTAATTTTTTTTAAATTGCAAATTAATTAAGAGTTTGTTTCTTAAGTTATTACGAGGTTAAATAAGAATTCTTTTGAATATTTTTTTAATAGTAGTAAGTTGATTAAGTATTTATTGTCTTACTTTTGATTTGATTAATTTGCTTAAGGATAAGCAAATGCTTAAATGTGGAGAAGTTTGATAGGTGCTTAATTATATATATATTTAAAATATTTTTATCTCATTTTGGAGTGTTTTTGAAGAATTTAAATTTTAATTGAGTAATATTTTGATTTTAGGCTTTGATGGATAATTGAATTAAAAAGGAAGAAAAGGAATCCAATTTTACTCAATTTGGAGTTAAATAGAAAAAGTTATAAATTTTTGAAGATAGACACGAGCAATAGATATGACAATGTTAAGATCGTGTTGAAAATTAAAGCTTGAAGAAATAAAAGCCAAGAGTTACACAGTGGTTAAACATGACCATATTTATTAGTCATGTATATTTCAGAAATAATTATTTTTAAGCACGACTTAGACATGACCTCTAGATATGACCGTGTTTAAGCTGTGTCAATTGTAGCATCCAATTTTCCAAAGTTTTGATTGACGAATTCAGCACAACTCAAAACACGATCGTGTTAGATAGTATGTTGGCCTAAAAATAAGGTTTTTGACGCCTACTATTTATAGGACAAGAGTGACCCAACTTGATAACTTTTAGAAGATGTTTTTTCTTTTATTGTTCTAGGGTCCTTTTAAGAGAATAGAAGAATATTTTTTTGTACTTTAAAAATTAGGGGTTTTCTTTGATTTCTTTGATGATGCATGCTTTTACATTGTTAAGGATTTCTATTTTCAACACGATTGGAGCTTAATTTTCTTAGTATCTAGACTTATGGATCCTATGATTATTATATAACTGGATTTATTACTATTTAATGAATTCTTAGATTCCTTGATTTACGTATGTGCTCTTGATTTTGTTTAGATTAATATTTCTAGGGTATTATTTTAATTATTTGATATTATATATTATGATTAAGAAATTTGATATGTATAATCTAGTCTATTTGAAAAAAATTAATGTAATCTTAAAAATAAGTTACATAATTCTTTCAGAATTGATTAATTTGTTTTTAGGGGATTTATTGTTCTCAATGTGATATTTGAAATATGCTATTATGAAAAGATTCAAATAGGTATTTTTAAGATTAGGGTTAATATGCTTGAGAAAGTTATTAAATTGATTTAGGAATTCTCCATGTCATTGAAATTAAAGAAGGATTTAAATAAATTTTGTTGATGTCACATAATAAATCTTATGGAAAATAAAGTCTAGATACTTACTTTACCATCTTAAGGTTAATTGTAGTCTATTTTGTTTTTCTTTCTTTCAAGTTAATCTTAGTTCATTAGTTAATATTTAGTTATAGGTTTAAAATTAATTAATCTTTACAATTTACTAGTTAGATAATAGGTGCATGTTATTATAAGTACTTGTAATCCCTATAGGATAATATCCGTATTTAATTCACTAAATTACAAAATTTAATAAGTATGCTTGCCTCACATCAAGTTCTTATTAGTGGGTCTACTGTGGTTGAAAAAGTTTTTCATGAAAAATGGGAGCACTCAAACAAGTTGTGCTTGATGTTGATGAAATACACTATAGAGAACTCTATTAGATAGAGCATTCTTCAAAGTGAAAATGCTAAGGAATTTCTAAGGTCCATTGGTAAGAAATTCAAAACTTTTGACAAAGCACTAAAGGGTTAACACCTCTCCTTGCTTGAGAAGACTAAGTATATTGGCATTAGTGGTGTATGTGAGCATATGTTGTAGCTGGTGCACTATGACAGCAAACTAAAATCTTTGAAGGTTGAACTTGATGAAAGTTATCTACTTTTAGCAAGTCCTAATGTTACTCCCTTCTCAATTTGGTGTTCTTAAAACCACTTATGAAATTCAAAAAGATGAGTGGATAGTTGATGAGATGATTACTATAGTTACTTAAAAGGGATCTATGAAGAAGGGAAAAACACACAATGTTCAGTTTGTTACTTCGACTTCCAATACTAAGAATGAGAAGAAGAAGGTTCACAAAAGTAAGTTTTACTTTGATTAGAAGAGAGTCGGGAAAGCCGCACAACTCTTAAAGCCTAATTTTTTTTAAAAAAAAAAAAATTGCAAGTATTGTAAAAAGTATGGTCATAAGGTGGATGACTATTACCTTCTTAAGAAAAAAAGTGAGAAGCATGGTACACTTCTAGCTTTAGCTTGTTCTGAATCCAATGTGATTGACGTTCCTCCTAACACTTGGTGGTTAGACTCAAGTGCAACTATTCATGTTGTAAATTCTTTACATGGATCCACAAGCATGGGGATGCTAAGTAGTGCTAAATTTAAAATTATTATGGGAGATGGAGCTAGAGTATTTGTTGAAAAAATATGAACAGTTTATTTGCATTTACCTTGTAGACATACTTTGTTGTTAAAGGATGCTGTTTATGTACCTTCCATGAGAAGGAATTTGATTTTAGTTTTAGCCTTGGATAGTTGTGGCTACACCTTTGAATTTGGTAATAGAAAAACTTGTTATTTATCTTAATTTTGTTACTGTTGGTTCAAGAAGTTCATGTGATGGGCTATATATGCCAAATCAAAATGATATGTCGATTAATTTTGTTGTTAGAAATAAGCGTAGTGGGATCAATGAGAATTCTTCTATGCTATAGCATAGATGTTTGGGGGCATATTTCTAGACTTGAATTGAGAGGTTGATTAAACAGGGTATTCTACGTGATCTCGATTTCTCTAATTTTGATATTTGCATTGATTGCATTAAGGGCAAACTTATTGCTAAAGCTAGAAACAAAATAGCAAAAATATGTGTCGTTTTGCTAGAGCTGATTCATATCAATATGTGTGGGCCCATTACACCCATTTCCATGGTGGATGTAGGCATTTTATTAATTTCATAAATGATTTCTCCAGGTTTAGTTGGATTAATCTTCTTCAAGAAAAGTCTAGTTCATTAGATGTATTCAACTTATTTAAGGTTGCTATTTAACTAAAGATAGGTAAGAAGATCAAATGTGTGAAGTCTAATAGAGGAGGTGAGTATTATGGTAGATATGATGAGATTGGGTGAAACCTAGGACCCTTCACTAGATTTCTTGAAGAATGTGGAATTGAAGCTTAGTATACTATACCTGGCACTCCTGAGTAGAATGAAGTTGCATAAAGGCAAAACTGCACGCTTTTTGATATGTTGAGATGCATGTTGAGCTATTCATCCTTGCCAAATTTTCTTTAGGGAGATGCTTTAAAGACTACTATGTACATTCTTAGTCAAGTGCCTAGCAAATTTGTACCAAAAACTCCCTATGAGGTAATGGCTAGAAAGAAGTTGAGTTTGAAACATTTTCATGAAGGCAGAGGTAAGACCTTATAATCCTCAACTAAAGAAACTTGATCTCAAGACTATTAATGACTTCTTTATTGGCTATTACATAGGTTCCAAAGGTAGTCGATTCTATTATCTATCACACTCAATGCAAGTTATTGAATTTGGATATGCGATATTCTTTGAGGATGACTTGAACAATAGGAGTCATGCACCATGACCAATCACTTTAAAGAAGATTGCATTGTAATTCATATCCCAACTACTTTACCTCTAGTAGATATCATAATTCCAATCACTCATGATGATAATCAAACTCTTCAAGAAGATAATGTAGTGGTACCATTAGCAAATGAACGGGAACATAATGACATTGTTAAAGAAGTTCCATAAAGACAATCTAAAAGAGAATGTAGGCCTTCAATATTAGACGATTCTCTAGTGTATCTTTAAGAACACGATTTTAGCCTCAATGATGATAATGATCCTAGCACTTTCAAGGAAGTTTTCTCTATCTCTCATTGAATTAGCTTCCATGTCTCACAATGATGTTTGGGATCTTGTGGAGTTACTAGATGGTTACAAACCAGTTGGATGCAAATGGGTTTTTAAGACTAAGCATAGTCTAGATGATAAAGTTGAAGAGGTACATATCTAGACTAGTAGCAAAAGGCTATAATCAAAGAGAGGATGTTGATTATAAGGAAACTTTCTCATAGGTTTCTACTAAGGATGTTTTTCAAGTTGTTATGGCTTTAGTAGCTCACTTTGACTTAGAACTTCACCAAACGGATGTCAAAATGAGGATGTTTATATGTTGTAGCTTAATGGTTTTATTGAAGAAGGTAAAGAACACTTAGTATGTAGACTAAAGAAATCTATTTATGGATTCAAACAAGCTTCTAGACGGTGGTATTTAAAGTTTGATTAGGTTGTCACTTCTTTTGGCTTTAAGGAAAATGCTTCATATCAATGCATTTACCTAAAGACTAGTAGGAGCAATTTGATAATTCTTGTTTTATATGTCGATGACATAGTTCTTTCTAGTAGCTGTGTTAAACCTTTGATAGAGACAAAACAAATGTTGAATAGCCACTTTGGCAAGAGGGACTTTGGTGATGCTTTAGTTGTTCTAATCATTTAGATTTATTGTGATAGGTCATGTGGTATTTTTGGATTGTCTTAGAGAGGATATATTGGAAAGGTCCTTAAGCGGTTTAAGATGCATTCTTGCTCTCCATGTGCTATGCCTGTTCAAAATGGTGATAATCTTTCTAAATCTCAATGTCCTCAAAATGATAGAGAGAGAATTGAAATGGAAAAGATCCCATATGCTTCTGTTGTAGGCAGTTTAATGTATGCTCAAGTTTGCACTTATCTAGACATTGCTTTTTCTATTAATGCATTAGGGAGATACTTGAGCAACCTAAGTGTGGGTAATTGGAAAGTCGTAAAAAAGGTCATGAGATATTTATAGGGCACCAAAGGCTATACATTGACCTATAAGAAGTCTAATTAACTTCAAGTCATTAGCTATTCTGATTTTGATTTTGTAGGCTACCTTGATGATTGAAAGTCTAATTTTAGCTTTATTTTTATGATGACAGGAGAAGTTATTTTATGGAAGAGTGTTAAATAAACTCTTACAGCTAATTCTTTTCATGTTTTAGGTTAGTGGAAGTCTGAAATTGTATAATTGCTGATTATTATTATAAGATATATATGAGATGACATTATTTTACTATCATATCTCTTAAAGCATTATTGAGATACTTGGACCATTCTTTGAAATTGCATATTTTTCTTACTTTATTATGTTTTTCTTGTCCATCATACTAACCTATGCGATATATATATATATATATATATATATATATATATATATTAAAAATCCCTATCGGATATTATTTCTACAATGTTAAAGTTCTATACTTCTTAAATTGTTGGTTGATATGTGCTTTAACCGTAATTGATATTCTTGTCCTGATAATTCATATATTTATGATAATTAACTAATGATATCCAAGTGGAAGAATGTTAAATTATTTGATTATGTGGATTAGTATTAATCAATTATTTAGAATATTTCTTTTGAATTATTAATATATATCATTTATGGAATTATTATTTAATCATAACACTTGACCAATATGCATTGTAATTGGGCTTTTAATGTGGATGACTTTTGATGGGTTGAGCTACTCACTTTGCCGCTTTAATGAGAGATCCCTACTCTCATCTAATAAGGTATAAACACCGATTTCTCATTAGGCAATTTTTAATATATAACAAAAAAACTTCTTGTCAGATAGATGGCAATTTTACTCTCATGATTTTTACAATCTTATTGAGAAGATATTCAAGATGGATCCCTCTATAATTTCGAGTACGCAAATCTTAATTCAACTCTATAGTATCTATTTGCAATTTGTTTCAGATTTATATATACATATATTGAAAATTTCTAGCATTGTAGAGATTATTGACAGAAAGGATCTTCTTAATGAGAGAAGAAATACAAAACTTAAATACTTGAAAAAGAAACCTAAATCATAGAGACTTACTTATTGAATTATTGTTGGGAACAAAGAAAATTCTAGAAAGCTTGTTGTACAAAGATTGCCTCAATGGAAGAAGTGAATATTGTAGATCAAAATCGAGAGAAACTAAAACCATGTTGTTGAATGGGTGAATTATCTCATGTCATCTACTAATGAGTTTTCATATTTTTAATGGAGATATAGACAATGTGTTCATATCACATGAAACTAGAAAAGATTTTTTTTTTTAAAAGGAACCATAATAATCCCATTTACTAACATAAAACACTATATAAGGGGAAACAGAAACTTCTAAGCTACATCTGATTGTGAAAGAATAAAATGAACAAGTAAAAACAAGAAAGAAAAAGAAAAAAGTTAGTATAAAGATTTCTAAAAACCCACTAGAAGTATGAATACACATATCAATAACCACTTGCTTCACACAATAGCATCATTGCTATGAACATCTTTGCCATTCTCTCATCCCCAAGAAGTTCTAAAGCCTTACCATATCATGTTACTATTTCACGTAGAAGAGTAGCATAGATCAAGTGTAGTACTTAAGTTTAAGGAATTCTTCTACCATTTGGTGTTCCCATTGAGAGCCAATCCCATAGAAGAGGTGACCTAGAAAAGGAACAACCTAAGAGAGGGCTACTTAGAAAAGAGTTATCTAGAAAAGAGCTATTTGGTAAAGTAAAGTGATAGCCGTTTAGAGTAAAAAGCTATTCAAAGAGTAGACCAATGTGGGTGTTGGCTTTCAAAGGAGGATTGTAATGTTACAATCTTATATGAGAGAATAGTATAAACTAAGTATGGTACTTAAATCTAAGACACATCATCTCATCATCAATGCCAATTGCACTTTGCATTATATCAATAATGTGTCCTTTGGCTTTTTTTCTTTCTTTCTTTTTTTTTTTTTTTAGCTAGACAGTTTGGTTTCAATTCAAATTGAAGAAAAAGCTAGATTAGATTGGGATTTGGGAAAGGAGAGAGAAAGAGGAGATGGGAAAACATGAAAAATAATTAAAAGGAATATATAAGAAGTGGAGGGATTAAAGAGTGATAAGAGATGGGTACATTAAATACATTCTAGTAAAATGCATTTATAAAAGTTGGTTATTTTTGTAGGGTTGTAAACGAGTCAAGTCAAGAAGAAGCTACATTTGAATTTTAAAAGTTAAGCTTGGCTTAAAGTTTCAAAGCTCAAGCTCAAACTCAATTAAAAGCAGTACTTAATTAGTTTGAGCTTGACTCAAGTTAAGTTTGTTTAAGCTCGATTTAAGTTCAATTTATGTAGAAAATATTTTTTGTAATAAAAAATACTAACATTCAAACTCAACTTGAAACTTGATTAATTTTAAAATTTAACTCAAACTCAACTAAACATATAAGGTAGTCGATCCAACCAATATAAAGTTTGAGCTTGATTCAATAAATTGTTAGAATAGTTTAAACTCAAATTAAACTTGAGTTTTTATTGAGCTAAATTTGAATAGTTTACAATTAGACTTGATGTATTTATATTCTTATATTTATGTGCTAATTTTTTAAAGTAATTATAATAAAAAAGAGAGGAATCACTGATTCATTTTATAAAGAAACCAACACTCATACCGTCATACTATAATACTTAAATAATTAAAAAAAATAATAATTTAAATGGGGTAAACCAAAATGGACCTCTTGCATTTACCGACAAAAGTTTGTAGGGAGTTGCACACCACAAACCAACTATGGACATGATTGAATCGACGGCACTTTTACAACTGTACCGTGATTGATTTCACACCACGAATCTCAAAAGCATCCATTATTATTTTCTTTAAAAAAAAACATACAAACAAACAACCATGTACTTTGCTACGATCGAAATATCTGTATCATGTCCAAATGAAAGCATTCCCAGGAACATGCATATGCCCATCACTAGCCCATGGCTAGAATATTCTTGCACTTGTCCTTGTCACTGTCACCGTCGACCACTATAGCTGTTGGGATTTCAGCCTATGTTTAAAGTCAGGAAATTATTGGGATAAATCGTTAAAGACGATTTAAAATAAGGTCGTATATATATATCAAAATTTATTATATAGTACTATAATTTTTACTGTGATTTTATTTAATGTTGCTTACCGAGGTCTTATGGCAAGAGAATCTCGTTTAAAGTCCAAATTTTAGCTCCAATTTTCAATTGGAATATTTTACCCGGTCGTCCTTTATGTCTTTATATTAGCTTGAAATATTTAACAATAGCTACTTTCGTCTTCGACAGACTAAAATAAATAAAATAAAAAAAGGAAAAAAAAATGTAATGTATGTATATTTTCATATGGAGACACATGTTCTATTTTTCTTTTTAATGATCGAACCATCCTGCTAATACCAAGTTTTTGGCAATATATTTTTTATGTAGTCTTTTTATAATTTTTATTGCGGCCTTTTAATAATTTTCTTAATATATATATATGAGTCTGGCTTAATTAAAAGATTATAGATGCGTAGTGCATTATTTTTAATGCACCTGGACTTTTGTCGCAGCAAGAATAACACCACAAAGTCTCAGAGACATGATTTTTCATCACGAAATTATTTAAAATGGTTAGAAAAGCTGACAAGATTGATATTTTACTCCATCCCACAGCTTTTCTCTCTCTCTCTCTCTCTCTTTTTTAATGAATAATAATAAAAAAAAAAACCAAGTACCAAATAACAAATGGAGAAGTTAAGTCAAGGAGGGGAGTTGGTGTCAGTCACATTCACACTGAATAAATGCAGGTAGTGGTAGGTAGAAATGTATGCAATAGCTTTCAACGGCTGTCTCTCATTGTCTCTGCTTCTGCCCTTCTGTTCTGCTCTCCCCAACTAAAAAAACAAAAGCCTTGAGACTTCTAAGCTCTATCACTCAAGCACATGTATCCACCACCAACACCACCAACCACCTAGCCCTGCCTACATAAAATGCTACATCATACTTACACCCAACCATACTCACAACTGTTTCACTTAGCCTTCGTTTTACCGCAGGGAAAATACATCAACCTGGTTAGCTTCCTTGTCCTGTTTCCCGTTTTCCTTGCTTTTTGTCATCCCTAGAGTTGGGTTCAGTTTCACACATCAAAGCCTGTTACCTGTTACCTGTTACCTGTTACTGTACATTTTAATCATTACTTCTAGTAAGGTTGTTTTAAGGTTTCCGTCTTTGCTGATTTGCATGAGCTTTGTTTTGTTCTGGCAGGTTTTTTGAAATTCTAGCTTATAACCCATCTAGCAAAATGGCAAAAGAAGCGGCTCCTCAGGATGAAGAGGTAAAAAGGAGCCTATAATAATTATTTCTCACATTTGTTATCACGGATCACACTATGATACGGACTTAGGTTCATATAGGGTAAAGGGAAAATTATCAGCGCGGGATCAATGTTTAGGCTAACTTCAAAGAGAGGATAATAATAAAAGATTAATTTTATTTTAATGATTAAAATTAAAAAAAAAATTAAAATTTTAGGTTCTTAAAATAGAAAAGGGTAAATGTTTTATTAAGTGCTTTAAAAAGAGATAACCTCAAAACATATCAAAAATATTACTTCATTTATTTGAATTATTTAATATAATATTAATTTTTTATTTTAATATTTGTCTGAATTTAACCCAACCGTTGAACTCTATTGGTATATTTGGATAAGGTGCAAATTTTTTTGAACTAGCGTAGTCCTAAAAGTATACAATTGAATCCATTTTGCACCAATGGCAATTTATGTCAAATGAACTGAATCGTATGCTGTTAAAAAGTTTGTGACTCGATTGACTCAAAAGGTTTCACACTAGTATTGGAGTCGGACTTATCCTGACAATTCCAAATCAATCCTAATTGCTTTATAGGTTGTTCTTGGGCAAGAGGTAGGGCGTATTGGTATGATCACCTTGAACCGTCCTCGGCAATTAAATGTCATTTCTTCAAGAGTGGTATGTTGGATATATCCTAATTCCTGAGTTTGGTGATTAAGATGTATCATCAAAGTCAATCATTTTTTTTCCCCTAATCGTAAAACAGGTTGAAATTCTAGCTGAATGCTTAGAGAAGTGGGAGAAGGATGAAAACGTTGAACTCGTGTTAATCAAGGTTTGTTTCATTTGTCCTATGAATTTGTGAGCATGTATAAGAATTTTGTTAGAATACAAATGTGTTTATGGACTAATTTCAAATAGTTTAGGAAGACGTTGTAGCAGAGTTCACAAGTTTACTGATGATTCAGTGTAGCTAAAGTTTCAAGTAGATTGTTGGCTCTTAGTGACTTTAAAAACTGAACTCTGATGCTGGTTTGGTATTTCTATAGGGAGCTGGTCGGGCTTTCTCTGCAGGTGGAGATCTCAAAATGTTTTATGATGGCAGGAAAACAAGTAAGACAACCTTCATATTCCTTGATTTTCCTTTTCATTTGCTGTGGCCAATTTGCTTGATGTAATTTTCTCAAATTCAACTGTCTCTTCCTTAGTCAATGATGTATCGGGATTATGCATTGTGTGTTGGGTTGGGGGTGTGTGGTGATCACAAAGTATCAGATATACTTCCTCATCAATGATGTATCGGGATCATGCATTTTTTTGTGTGTGTTTGGTTGTTTTGTTTGGGGGGTGGGGGATGTTGTTTGGGTGGTGTATGGAAAACATCACCAAGTAAAGTTTTCAAGAACTTTGGCTTCTCGCAGTTTTGTGATATAAACTTGACTCTCTGTGTTTCTACACCTATCATCTTACAATGCATAAATGTGAATGCTTTATGCATTTGATTTGTAATGAATTATTGTTTCGTTTTCTCATGAATATTGAACTTGTTTGTTTGGTTATTTACCAGAGGATTCCTGTCTTGAAGTTGTCTACCGAATGTATTGGCTATTGTATCACATCCACACATATAAGAAAGTCCAGGTACCATTTGATTGCCCATCCTTTCTAGTCTCTGAAAGAAAGTTACATATTAGTCGTAAGCTTGTTTGAAAGAGATATGTTAATGGACTCAAAAATTTCATAAATAGGTCTCTCTTGTGCACGGAATATCAATGGGTGGAGGTGCATCACTAATGGTCCCAATGAAATTTTCTGTTGTAACAGAGAAAACAGTATGTAACCACTGTTATACTTTAATTGTTCTGCTCTGAAGTTTATTTGAATTCATGGTTCCAAACAAAAAGCTTGTGGCTTACTTAACCTTTGTCAACTACAGGTTTTTTCCACTCCAGAAGCCAGCATTGGTTTTCACACTGATTGCAGTTTTTCGTACATACTTTCCCATCTGCCTGGACGACTAGGTAATGATGCTGTTGAATTCAATGAATTTGAGTTGACTATCTGCTGTTATGTTTTCTCATAAAACAAAGTTACCAAATGGATGCTCTCGATAAGTTTTACAATGCACTAATATTTACAGGGGAATTCTTGGGTCTAACTGGCGGAAGACTGAATGGCAAGGAATTGATTGCAGCTAAAATGGCAACACATTTTGTACCTTCTGAGGTGTTCTTTTGTCTCTTCCTTTCATTTCAATGAATATCTTTTGTACTAATTATAAGTTTTCTTCTTTTTTGGCTTAATAACTGTTTTAGTCAGAATAATGTTCCCAGTTAAAAGAAAGAGATAAATATTGCATGAGAACAACTGCATTTAACCTTTCAAAAAAGAGAACTAAATTAAGGAAAAGTTGTTTATCTTATGTAGATATGATTTAATATCTAGTTGCTTCTTTATTCTATCCTTTGGACGGACAATTCTATTTTCATTAAAGGGAAACTGAGAACTATGGAAAGATGGTGATAGTTCCTTCTATTTCTGAAATGAAGCTCCTCCCTGGGTAGTGGCAACATTATTCAGCTACCACTGTTATATATGCTAAAGAGCATAGACAGAACTGCTACAGACCAAACATAAAACTTCTAGAAAGAGGCTTCAAAATAAAGTCTGAAAAATTACATAATATATTCACTTGTCTATTCCATTTCTTCAGGTTTGGCATATGCTGTAGTTACATAAACTAATGAAACAATAACAAAGTATGATTGTTCAGCCTCCCAATATATCTACAGGTGACTTAGAGTTGCATTAACACCCCAGCTAATATGTCTAGATGTAGAATTTGCAAGGTACACTTGTGTGCAACCTGTATCACATGCTTCACAGGTGACAAGTGTGAGTCAATGGCATTGCTTTGTTATGACTTTTAACAGGGAAGGAATGTTTTGGAGACAGGTTAGAAAAGATGCACGGGAAATTTTGTATGGTGCTAATTTATGGACAATATTATGTAAGCTTAAGGCAGCAAGATCTCTAGAGTAAAGAGCTCACAGTTTGCAATAGTCAAAACTGATTCCACAAGTAATGTCATTGTTATCTACAGAGAATAGTGGCCAGAAACCTCTATCAGGCCATATTGATTAATGTTAGGTTACACTTATAGTTGTTATAGCCATTATGGTGCTTATGAAAGAAGTGGATATTAGCTGAAGAATCTGTTAAAAAAGAAAATCTAGATCATACATTAGCCAGATAACAAAGTTAGTGTGATCATTGCAAATCAGGCCTAACTCTTCAAATCCCATTACAGATCAACAGAATAAGGTCTATACATTGCTTGTTCAACGTCTTGTGTTTTCAAATTGAATTATCTAAAATGAGAAACAGTTATTTAGTTGCTTTATGAATGCTATGCTGTGCCTTCAGAATTTATAAATATTTTCCATTCCCACACTCATGTTTCCCTTAATGTTAGTAATACATAGCCTGAATAAAAGGGAAAAGCAATATTGCGGTTGTTGTTTGCTGAGCCTTCATGCAATTGTATCTCTTTCTTCAAGAAAGTTTTTAATACCACTTATCCTTGAATGCATGAAATTAGGATTCTGCTTATGGATCTTTTTACATGTTTTAGAAACTTCCTGAACTGGAGAAGCGTCTTCTAAGCTTGAACACTGGCAATGAGGATGCTGTTAGATCTGCAGTTGAAGAATTCTCAGTGGAAGTTCAGCTTGATGAAGAAAGCATATTGAGCAAGTAAAATTTACAAGATCTGAATGAAACATTCTTATAGCACCAACTTACTGGTGATGAATTTCAGACACTGATATCTATAACTTTCAGGCAGTCAATAATTGATGAATGCTTCTCCAAGGATACTGTGCAGGATATCATGAAAGCATTTGTAAGCCTACATAAATCTTCTGGAAACACCTTCTTCTAAATAATTGAGAAAAGAATTTACTAAAGAATGTTACTATACATGTGAGGTATATTTTCTTTTCTTTTCTTTTTCCAGGCAAATGAGGCTAGCAAGGAAGGAAATGGGTGGATAGGACCAGTTCTAAAAAGCTTGAAGAGATCTTCCCCTACTGGACTGCAAATAACGCTAAGATCGGTAATCCCTCATCAGCTCTTTTCTGTTTGAATGATGACTAGCAGCTTCACTCTAATCTGTTTCCAAGCAGTTAACATTCCCTGAGATTGTGTTGAAGTGTTTTCAGTTCTGGTGAAACTTTCGGGCATTTGTCCTGTGTTTCACTATAAATCAAATGAATTACTAACCTATCAAATTTCAACTGCCTTGTTTTCTATCTGAGGAAGAATGAGAAGAGCCATATTTTAGAGGAAGCTTGCACCATGCACTTAATACCTGAGTTGACATATGATCAAGACTTGTTTGACATTTGGACACTATGCAGATATTATCTATTATCTTTAGAATTCTAGAATTAGTATATATTTTCATGACAATATTATTGAGAGTGGGGGCTGGCAGAGTGGGAAGAGAAACATTAACTTGTCTAACATTTTGAATTCTAAGTCATTTACATCACAAATGCTGGTTCAAGTGGATTCATACTTTGGTATGTTATTTCATGTACTACATGTGGGCAATGCTCCTAAGACTTGTTTCTATTCAGATTCGTGAAGGCAGGAAGAAGACTCTTGCTGAATGCTTGAAGACAGAATTCAGATTAACAATGAATATTCTTCGGATGACAATATCTGAAGATGTATATGAGGTCATTACTTAAACAATTGACAAACTATGGCAATCAACTTTTAATTTCACCCATAGAGGTAAAACTTTAGTTTATCTAAATTGTGCTTCTACATCTGGATGAACAGGGTATTAGAGCCCTTTCTATTGACAGAGATAATGCTCCAAAGGTACTCTCAACATACCTCTTCTTTTAACATTAAAACGTTGTATGTACAGATGCATATTTGTGTATGATAATAGACATTCCTTTTGAAATAGAGTCGAATGAGGCAGAGTAGATTCATTTAGGTAACTGAGTAGCCCCCATATATTGCGATCTTTATTTACACAAAGATTCTTTTTATGGACATTGATAGATATTTAGTTGGGCGAATCAACACCATCTCTTAAAACTTCCGAAATTACACTGTCACTCCTGATTTTTGTATTTGTCATTTAGACCCTTCAAGGGGGCCAGAAATATATAACTCACCAAGATGTGTCCCATTTAGCTATGGAACTTTTCAAGGAAAAATCCATGTATGTAACTTATTATGGAGGTGTCTCTAGTAATGAAACTAATGGGGGGTGCAATATTGCATGATAGGGGTTTAAGTGTACAATTAAAAAAATTGGAGGTCTTGGTATAATTTCATAGGCTTTAAGGGGTGGTGCATGAAATTTACTCCATTTAGTTTGATCACATTTATTCCGCCATTCATGTGCTAGAACATCTAGCGTGTCTCTTGACCATGTGCATGCTGGAGCATGTTTCATGTTCTATTCTGAAGCATATTGATTCACATAGATGGAAGAGTAAATTCCAATCAGTCATGTAAAAGTGCAAGCTCAGTAATATATGATAATAAAGTTGTAGTGGCAATGGTGGAAGTGTGACTTCTAATGAAAGAAAATTTCCAGGCCTAATAAGGCCCTAATTTACCTGGACTCTTTTATCTTTTTGAGCAAAAGCTGGGTAGTAAGACAATTCCTAGCATCTATTTTGTTAACCAATAACTATAAAACCATATAAGATATCATAGGTTTGAACTTTTAAATCAGTTTATCGTCTATCTAAAATTAACCATTTTTACAGTGGGAGCCTGCAGCTCTTGACAAAGTTGAAGATAAGAAGATTGATCTTATCTTTCAGCCATTCACAGATGATCTGGAGCTGCAAGTTCCAGAAAAGGAAGAAAACAGGTATATCCTTCCAATGCCAACACCCCCTCAAATGCTTTTGGTCAGATATTGATCTACGGTTGCTTGAACACATCCTTCATCATTTACTATATCCTGCTTAACAGGTGGTTGGGGAAGTACGAGAACTCACCTTATCCAGCTCTAAAAATGGCTAATGGAGCAAAATGACATTGCCACCTATAGCTTCGGCTTCCTTATGGTCTCCATGTCCTATGAGAAAAGTTGCTCTCCTGCTTCGGCTTTGACTATTTTAAATTTTAGTTGTGGTTTCTTCTTGTGGGCCATATATACTCATGGGGTCACCAATAAATGAGTGAAAAGAAAGAAAATCTCTTCATATTGAAATATGTGTGAATTTGATGTGATGACATAGTTTAAGGAAATCTGCAGTATGCATGTTCATAAAGTCTAAATGTTAGGTACTTCATGATATACCGCATTGAGGTCAGCTCATATAATCTAATGAGAATGCACATACATGGTTTCCAAGTTTTCAATGAGATGCTTCAGTCCTTCAGGGTCAAAAAAAAAAAAAAATTTGATCCATATATGGCGTCACTGGAGAATGCAGTTGTTAGTACTGTTTCTTAAAACATGCATTGAGGATTCCAGAAAATCCTTCTAACATGGGCCAAGTACAATGTAATAATTGTCACATAATAATCCAAGTCCGCATGGTGAAAATTGAACATAATAATCCAAGTCAACATGGTGAAAATTGAAATACTCAAATAAACAAGTAACAAAGGTGAATGTCTCAAAAGAAAAAAGAAGTAAAAAAAAAAAAAATTGAACTAATAGAATTGCAGCCTTTTCTTTTTTTTGTATTAGTATACTCTTCCTAATGGATTGAGTATAATTCCTAGTTTCCACGGATAAAAAAGAAAAATATTATGTGGTCCAAATCATGAGATATGATCAATAAATCGGGTCTATTATTTGATGATATATCGTGCCATTATTCTTCTCTTGATCTTCATTAAATAGACCTGGCATATCCTACTCGGCATGATATAAATCCCTGACCATACACTTGGATAATAATCGAAGTAGAAGCAGATCTTGTGGGTTTGTCTGGATTCAATCACATGTATTTAAATTATGAGGAATCAGTTGCCTTTAAATTGCCCAAGATGGGGTGACAATGAGCCGAATTAAGTTTAATAAAATAATTTATTGAAATATAGTTACTAAAAGTTAAAAAATAACTAATTTCATAAAATTATCAAAATAAATAAGATGTTTGATAATAATTTCGTTAATACATTTGTAAACATAAAAAGAAAACATAACAAATAATGTGTAGGACTTAATGAGTTTGGAATTCTTGTTATGCTTTTAGAACTTGACAAAAACCTATAAGGTTTTATGTTTTATTCAAAATTTGATTAATACCTATAAGATATTATTATATCATGTTAATATCAGTTTTGAACTAATTAGGTACTTTATAAGAAACTATCCACTTACATTTCTAATTAAGTTATGAATTTCAAAATACATACCGCATTTATAAATTTAAATTTTATATGAGTATACTAAGGCAAATGATCAAGAGTTGAAACTTTATTCATATATTTCAACCTTAATTAATAATTAAACATCCACTTTAGTGGAGATGTTGATTTGTTATATGCCATTTTTAATCCTTATTGTAAAAAGTTTTCACAATCCCATTTTCTTGGCTTTATTTTGCCTTATACTCATAATTTAATTTAATCACATCATATTTGTATAACATCTTTGGCTTAGTCGCTAATTCTACATGAAATAGAACCTAAAGAGGATCTTATGACATAAACCCCCTTCAAAAAGAAAAAATGAGCTATTGCTTCTAAGTGGTTGAAAATTTAGACACTTTACTCATTTTATCTAATTTTTTAAAATGTATTGTAAAGATTTCTTCTTTTTCTTCTTTTTTTCTTTTTTCTAGTACTTACTTGAGTGTAATTATTTACCTTTTCGATTTAAATGAAAAAAAAAAACAAAATCTATTATTAATATATTATTAGGTTAGCCATATAACCCACTAATATATACAAATGCATTAAATAGACTAGATAGACTAACTAAGCCATTAAAATGTATAAATATTAGCCTATTAATCCATTGATTTGCACAAATTAGTCTAGGGCTAAGAAATTATAGCCCATTTAGTTCATGTCCCAAAGTAGGCCAAGTTAGGCTAGACTATTTAAACCACTTATATACTTTTAAACTTGCTTAATAAGATAGTTTTTGGTTGATAAAACCGAACAAAATGAGAATAAAATAATGTATATAGAGAATAATACAGTACATAAAGAGTAAAAGAAATAATAATAAAATAATTTTTTAAAATTTTATTTAATATCATAATAACTATTTTATCTAGTAACTTAATTCATAATGCAAATTAAATAAAGACTAAGAATTTTTACCACCATATAATATAAGATTATAGTAACTATTTGACTGGCATCTGGTGGTGACATGTGAATGTCATATGGGTCATTTCGTACGAATCCGACAAATTAAGAGAAAAAATGACCGTTGGAAGGAAACGAATATACTACAAGAACAGAGGATTTCAAATCTGATCGGTATCCAAACGGCTCCACCCATTAAATTAAAAACCTCAACTATCTGTCATTGAAAAGCAATATTTATCTGGCTAAGAGATAACAAAATCAAGTAACAAAACGATTGTGACTTTTCGTTTGTGCTGATAATATGGCAAAAGGAAGTGCAGAAGAGATGACAATGGAAGAAAAAGAAGCTCCCAAAGAAGAGTTCCAAGAAAAAGAAGAAGAAGAAGCTCATCCATATGCATTTCACGTGTCTGGACCTCGTAACTTGTCTTCTCCTAACTGGAGAGACCTTATTAACTCTAGTTGGTCAGTATCTCATCTCTTTATCTAGTAGAATTCCCATGAGTTATTTCTCTTACAGTTTCGGCATTTCTCGGTTATTAACGGTGTCAGTTAATAAATGATTGTGCTCGTGTGATTGAATCTAAGTTGCTTAATTCAGATCTATAGTTGAATTTTAACAGGAAAATGGAATGCTATGAAACTGGATGTAATTGGCCAAAATTGGAAGTGTAAGCATGTGTTTTGATCTATTGTGCCGGTGACTGAATCTGCAGTACCATGATCTTTTGTTTTCCCGTATTTAGGCAGATCACAGATTTATGAGCTACATGTTGTTGCATGCATTGTGGGACATATTATAGGCATAGGATCCAAAATGCGACGCTTCTAAGAATTAGAGAATCCATGAAATGTATCTTGTTTTAGTCGATTTTCCACTGATAACTTCTTGATATAACATAGATTTAACGGTGTACTATGAAAATTTTTTTAGTACTCTTTATAGGTTCAAGTGAAACGATCAAAGTGGAGCTTACATTGATTTATGGGATATTGGGGAATATGAAAACTTTTATCTGAGATAATGATTCATTCATGGATAAGATTTGTCTCTTTGAATTAATTCAAAGATGGGAGGCAAAACGGTATGTAAAAGTATATGCGTTAGTCCTAAAATCTGATTCTATCAAGAATGGACTAATAATTGAACCAGGTTTTGCATTTCTGTGCTTCTTCTGGGCTTATGGCACTACTGATCCATTCAAATCAACAGATAGTTCCATCAGTGCTTTTTACCACATTTCAACATTATTTACTAGGTCCTATTTGAGTGTTTACAAACAAATCTTGGGCCATGAAACCTAATAATTTCCGATGGTATACAAGATATTAGAGATGATATGGGTTAGGGTAGGAGTAATGGTGATGTAGGATCAGATAGAAGTTTCTGAAATTAACCTCAAAAAAAAAAATAAAATTGAAAAATGATCGATTCTTATGGTCACCCTACCTAAAAATAATGAATTTGCAACTCACCCCCCTTAGGCAATGTGATTCCGCTGTTCACTACACTTAGTTGTTGCCAGTGAAACCTAGTAATTGTCCCCTACTCTGTTGATTCACCTGTTAAAAAGATAGTTCAATCATAGTTCATTAATGCACTCTTGATTAGCCTGGCTAGGCCCTTTCTACCTTGTTTTTGTACATTTATAGAAAGCTTTCCTTTTCACCAGTAATTTACATGCACAGGAAAGACGAAAACTACAAGAGAACTGTAATTGCCTGCTTCATTCAAGCAGTCTACTTACTTGAATTGGACAGACAAGAAAATAGATCAGAGCAAAATGCTCTTGCTCCAAAATGGTGGTTCCCCTTCAAGTACAAACTAGCTCAAACCTTAGTTGATGAACGAGATGGATCCATATTTGGTGCAATCCTAGAGTGGGACAAATCTGCAGCCTTAGCAGACTTCATTCTGGTCAGACCAAGTGGAGCACCAAGGGCCGTCTTATCTCTACGAGGAACAATACTCAAAAGTCCAACGATCCATATGGATATTAAGGACGACTTTCGGTTTTTTGCTTTGGAAAGCCTAAAAGGATCGGTAAGATTCAATGTAGCTTTGCGGGCATTAAAGTCTCTTGCTGAAATGTATGGAAGCAGCAATGTATGTGTTGCAGGCCACTCTTTAGGAGCCGGTTTTGCCCTTCAAGTGGGAAAGGCATTAGCAAAAGAAGGCATATACGTGGAAACTCATTTATTCAATCCACCTTCGGTTTCGCTTGCGATGAGTCTGAGAAATTTGGGGGAAAAAGCTAATCTTGCTTGGAAGAGATTTAAATCAATGTTTCCTTCAAGGACTGAATCTCCAAGAAATGATGACACATTGAAAACCTATTCGGGATTGAGGGATTGGGTGCAACTGCCTCATTTACGGAGACATTGGACGGTAAACAGAGGGCTAAGAAAGTGGGTGCCTCATCTGTATGTGAATAACAGTGACTACATTTGCTGCCATTATACTCATCCATCTAGTTTGGAGGAGAATAATCCAGAGAAGGAAAGCAAGATACCGAGCAACGGGCAGGTAATGGCAAAACTGTTTGTTATGTCAAAGGGAAAGCAGAAATTCCTTGAGGCTCATGGATTAGAACAATGGTGGTCTGACAATTTGGAGCTTCAATTAGCATTGCACGACAGCAGGCTTATAAACAGGCAGTTAAGATCCGTGCATAGTGTTCCAGTTCTCAGTGGCGCCTCAAGAAAAGCCTTGTAACAACCTCAGGCTGTTTTCTTTGTATGTTTAGCAACTTAGTCTCGAGCCAAAATGTGTTTTCCTATATTAGACTCATTTTTATTGTACTTCATTGATTCATTCATTCAATTGAATAGCGTAACAGGAAATCTGCATTTTTGTATCCGAATTTCCTAGACTGAATAAATGTATAATACTTCAAAAGCTAGCTGGGATGAACTTGTCTAATGCACAAATAGAGATAGATTAAATCTATAAGGCGGTTTCTTTGTCATGTGCTTGACACTCCATGGAGCAAGAGAACATATGAGAAGTTTGGTGGGATTTATGGGAGATGGAAGTGACAAATTCTAGGATTTATAAGGAGTTGCTACCCTCAAATAACAGGCTACTTCTTTAGGATTCAGATTGCAACAAAATGGTGTAACAATCCAACTGCAAAAGCAAAATTAATGTATAAGCATAATCAAAATTTAGCAAGTTGGGATATTTGAAAGGCCAAGAAAGTTCTTTTTGGCAAAAAAGAAAGAAAGAAAGAGAAAGTGCAAGATAGTTCTTCCTTGTGCACAAGAAGCAGAGTCTAGTATTTTGGGCTTCAGAATTTGTGCTACATACATCAACGTTTAGACATGACGAAACTGATCTCGTGAAAAAAAGAGTGGCAACATAGAGGCTCAACGACTCCGCTGGGGATCGAACCCAGAATCTCTGGTTCCGTAGACCAGCGCCTTATCCATTGGGCCACGGAGTCATGGTTGTCATAGCAATTCTTATTTTATTAATTAAATTTTCTAATATATTAGCCCCTCAGAAGCAACTTTGTATCTTATGATTAATGACTTTCTTGTATAGAATCATTGAAGTTTAAGCTGCTAGATGTTGTATTTATGTAGATTAGCCGAAAAGAGAGTGTTCCAAGCTATCATTCCCTTTCCAGGATCTAGCTGTGCACAAAGGCATATTGTGATGTATTTTTACTCCGGAAATTGAATATTGCTTCAAGAAAATGAATTTATTATGAAGCTTTAGTTTAGGAAAACTATAAATTGTTTAAAAAAATTACCTGAAATTCTAAAGAAATTCAATTCACATGACGTATCTCTTTTCTTTGTTGATGTCGCAGAGATATCTTTGTTCTTTAAATTAGCAAACAATTACAGCCACTTGGCTTATTACTATGAACATTGGTTACTAATGGAATGAATCAAGTTTAACTCCCCTTTTCCCAATAATTGTAACATGTTGTAATTAGAAGGAAAAAAGAAAAAGAAAGCAGCAAGAGATTGCCAATACGTACAACATGCACAAGCAAATGCTGGTTTTCGGTGCGTTTTTTTGAAGGGAGTAAGTGAATGTCGAAACACCCGACGACGAAGTTGTGGGACTCGAAGCCCGCACCATGGAAAATATTACGAGAGCAGAGGAGAATGAAAATGAAGGATTCAATCATATTTTGTTGCTACAGCCTACAGAATCGAATGTCCATTATCAAAATACCATTCACAATACGATTAATCTTACGTCCTAAAAGTCAAAAGAAGCCATGCAACAATCATTTAATCAAATTTCATCAAAGAAAATTTATCTTTCTCAATGAGGACATGGACATGGATCTTTGTGATCAGACATTACAAGCTGAACATAAAAAAACAACAGTCATGCTGAACTTACAATTCTCCCAGTGTCACTTCCGTAATTCCGATCCTGGATTTATTTTATTTTTTCCAATATAATATATATGATAGTACACTTTGTGGAGAATGAATCCAACTATTCAACCAGCTCATCGAGTCATTGGGCCTTGGGGTTCTGACAAAGAAAGGAAAATGAACGTGCAAAAGAGTCATTTTCAAACCCCCCGAGCAAAGAATAATGTTGGGATTTATGCACAAAAATTTACACATCAAATTTATGCACCTTGAATACTTTTTTTTTTTTTTTTACATGATTAATCGGACCTCCCACCTGCATGCAATATTCAATCTCCATTCATAGTAGCCCAGATAAATCGTAATCATAGTTGCATAAACCGAACTCCTGCTCAACTATACCACCATAGTTTTCACATGATGAAACCATAGGCTCCATGTCAAGAAGCCATGTCTCAAAATCTCGGTACTGATCGTGCTCATGTCCATGTTCCTGGTTGCTAATAGGGGGACTTATTGATGTCATTTGTTCATGCAATTCACGGGACGAATCATCGCACTTTAATTGTTGTTGTCTACTTTCTGATTCATCATCAGTTGTTTTTGTGATAAGAGGGCTTGAGATCATAGCACTTGTGTTCTTGTTGCTAGTATCGTTACTATTGTTGCCAGTTAGTTCTTGAACAAGCCTCTTGAAATTCGAAGTGTCCGTGATGTAAACTTTAGGCTTCAAAACTTTCATCAAACAGCTAAGTTGTTGTCGTTGTGGCTTTTCACTAATTTTGGAAATCGTTGGAGCTGATGCTTCATTCACTTTCTTCCCCATTTCTAATGAATTTCAGATTGGTATCTGATGCTCAAGCGGAGGGGATCAGGATGGTTACATTATTTATATGTAAAAGGTCTTTAAAATGGATATCATCTAAGGTACTAGCAAGAAGACAAGACGAGGTATATAACATAAGATGCTGAAAATGATGTTGATTACGACACGGTTGTTATTAAGAGTCCATATACCAGATTAAGGACGACGCTTAGGAATACAGTGTGTGCGTGCGTGTATATATATATATATATATATCCATGGGTTTGTACTTGCATGAGACATGTTTTCAAAGTCGTTAACGAGTTTGGTCCAAAATGCATAATTATGGACATAAATTATATGACCATGAGAGGTATTTGGAATTGTGGGCATATCTTGACTGTCGAGTAGACAGGACTTTAGATCATCTTCTTGTCTCTATTTGTGCTGCTTTTTGATTCTTCGATTTGCCCCATTCCTGCATATTTGGTTGCGGCGAAATGGAATCTTCTTTCATTAATTGGGCCTCCTCTATCCAGATATCATATATATATATATATATATGTACAACAATGGAAAGAATAATTTTTATATATGTTTTGAACGCTTGATAAAAAGTCCATATATGACAAGATAGTGATGCGATAGAATAAAATAAACATATGATTTTATATATAATCCATATGATTAGTAGTGCCTGAATAAACGGTATTTTGGTATTTATTATGCAATCCAAAAGCTATATATGTGTGCATGTCTTCGGATATATCCCGGTTTTGAAGAGAAAATGCCCTAAATACCCTTACTTATAAATTAAGTATTTAATCATAATATTTATATTATTTTATAGATGATTAACCTATTACATAAATTACAAATTATGAATATATCTTTTATATATTGGATATGTCACACCCCAAAAATGGTTTTGAAAGTTTCAACTAAAACAATTATGTTATGTATGTACTCGTTACATGATAATTACGAGCTAACAGTCGTAAGATTCTAAATAAATAATTAACTAATCATATTACATATAATTATATAACAATAAAATAACTATGCATTCCTATATTTTACGATTAATCAATATCACATGGAATCAAAATCTCTTACCAAAACAGTAAATCGGGCATTGAGTTTAAGAATAAGATTGCATATAAATAATCTATTATAACACATCTTACTTTATCATTCTTGATTCTAGTAGTTCTTATCACATCAAATCCTTTCCCATTCCAAGTTTTTATAATTTTTCCTATAAAATGGACTATAAAGGGGTGAGCATACACTGTAGCTCGGTGAGATAAAAGTACAATACTTTCAATACTATATAAGCGTAAGCAATTTCAACCAAGTTATCATCTATATGCTATACATGATGCAATATCACATATGATCTTCTGATAACTAGTGTGAAGTTTAAGGTTTAACGCGTTTCTTAATCTTGAATTGGGAATTTTCATACCCATCAATGCTTGAGTACCACTATTTTACTTAATTTTTTATTTTTCACTTGATTACTTATTTGTTAGTTTTTTACATCTTAAGCTCAAGATATCTTAAAAATGCATACTCAAGCACTCAAATCCCCAAGGACAAGTAAGAACCTTAAATAGGTTCCATTAAAGATACAACAACCCCTAAGTCACTTAGTTCACCAATGGTGGAACAGTAATCCTTAATCAATTACTTCCTACACATCTTGTAGCAGTGATAGCTTTCAACATAATATAATGTCTCATACAATGCATGTCGGATTTTATCTTAAATAAATATTATTTATTCCTTTTATGTTTAAGCAACTAACAAAAAATAATCAAGTAGACAAAATAAACAATTAATAGAGTAATAAATATCACAATCAATCAGTAGCTAGGACTTGATCCATAATAGCATGTTACAACCCAATTTCTATTAACCATTAAATTAGCTAGCCATGCAACATCAATTGTTCCATCAGCAACAACAGAATCATCCAATTACTCAATCGATAAATCACCACTCATCAATCATATTTTAATCCATTCATTTGTTCACAACTATATTTCATCTTTCACTTTATAATGTACATATACATATCCATATTTATACATATATATTGTATAAAAATATTTGTATATTCTAATAAGGTTATTTTCATCTATCTTTATAAATTAATAGGTAGCTATTTGTATTTAGGATTGCAAATATATATATATAATGTAATGCCCTCGAATCCAAGATGAGTATAACTTGTCACATGTCCTCACTAGGTAAAGACACACAAAAGCTCATAATCTACTAACTTTCACCATAAATATCCAAATAGCCATAACTATTAATAAAAGCATTATCTAAGTATGTATGAATAAGTGGCTCAACAATTACCATTCTGTCACTCCATATAAAGGAAATTGGAAAGAACAATTATCCTCAATAAATAAACTATATTCAAACTCCTACAATAAATACGATAGAAGCATTTTTAAAACTTAATTACAACAGTAGTCTTAAGTCAATTAAACAAAGGCATCCAATATTTATCTTTCTCTCTGTCTATCTATCACTCCTTATAGTACATTTACTTTACATTCTTCTCAGAATTCTTGTTTGTGTCTATTAACACCTTATCATATCCTACGATTTCTCCTAAAGTACCTACAACTAAGAATGGTCCCATAAAGGGTGAGCTAATACCCAATACAATGTATACCAATAATCAAACATACATACTATACCAGAAATACCAACACAAACATAATGCTACAAGATATCTAAATATAGTTTACTATCTCTCATCTTTTTTAGTCCAACACACCATTCTCATCATCATAATTGCTATGCATACCTTACACACACACACACACATACGACAAATGGTACTCTTCTTTGTCCATGAGTCTAAATCATACATAATTATACATATACGATAATAGGTACTCCTCACTATCCATGAGTCTAAGAGTTCTTCCATACCATACATATATATGTATATGACAATAGGTCTTCCCTATTGTCCATGAGTCTATACCATACATAAATAATACATATACAATAGTGGGTACTCTCTCTTGTCCATGAATCCAAGAGTGTTTCCATACTACACACATGAATCCATCCATACTAGATCATCTTAAATTTACCTGGATCATTTTAGTACACAACTACATTAGGAATAACATTATATACCGATCATTGAGGATGCCACCTTGATATCACTAATTCTCTCTCGATTCCTCGAGCCTAGACAAGCACAATCACATAGAACAAGTCAATTTCATTTTTTTTCATATCAATTTAGATTCAATTACATTTCTAACCTAACATGCACAAGCAACAAATACAGTATGCATGTACATGAAAAAGCAGCCTTAAGCATGACCTGTCCTTGACTAGCAGCTAAATTGTAATATGTCAAAATGTGAAGAATTAACTCTTAGTACTAGTCTAGGTATCGTTTAAGTTATTTGATTTTGTTCTCCCTATCGCTTTAGGATCACTTTTCTTAGTAAAATTTCTAGGGTTGTACTAAATGTTTAGATTTAACATAATTTAAATACGATGAAAAGAAATCAAATAAGGAAATTTCTCAAGGTATATGATTGTATATTGTGGCCATGTACCTTTATGTGAATTTTTGCAATCTGACATGTCTAAATAGATGTGTGTGTTGGTGGTCAAGTACCTTTCTATACACATTCGTGTTTCAACATGGGTAGGTACATAGTGTGTACCTGACCTTGTAGTCGCCAATTGATACATCCCTTATCAAATGTCCATATTGTCCCCATCATTAGCACCTTTTTACTGCCCTTTATCTTGACCTTAAAATTTTTATTTTTGGATTTATTTTCTCCTTATTGTTTAAACATTATTATTCAACATATATATTGTTTAATTAAATCCCCAATTGTAGTTTAGCATTGATTTCAATCCATAGACAAATGAACAGTCTAAGAGGATTATATAGACCTTGGAGGACTTATTGCAAGTGTGTTCTTTGGACTTTAGAGATTGTTGGAACAATCACTTACCTCTAGTAGAGTTTACATACAATAATGGCTACTGGGCAACTTTTAGATGGCTTCATATAAAGCACTATATGCAAGAAGTGCAAATGTCCTCTACATTGGGACAAGGTTGGTGAAAGACAAATAATAGGACTAAAGATAATACAGGAAGTAGTAAATAAAGTGAAAGTGATATGATAGAGAATCCTCTCTGCTTAGAGTTGTCAGAAAAGCTATATAGATAAAAGGTCATGTCTTTGAAGTTCTAGGTAGGAGAACAAATGTTGTTAAAGATTTTTCTAACAAAAGGAGTGACCAGATTTGGTTTAAGAGGAAAGCTGAGCCTGAGGTATGTTGGTTCGCTTTAAATTCTGGAAAGAATTGCAATGTAGCTTGCAAGTTAGCTCCACTACCAAGTTTAAAAAGGGTACATGGTGTATTTCATATATCTATATTGAGTAAATTTATGCCAAATCTTGACCAAGTAGTTGCTTTGAAACCTTTGAATATATAACCAAATTTATCCTATATTAAAAGGCTTGTAAGAATTGTAGATATTAAAGAACAAGTACTAAGAAGAAGAGTGATTTCCTATGTCAAGGTACAATGGACTAAGCAAACTAAATGCGAAGCAACATGGAAACTAGAGGGGGAGATGGGGAAGAAATATCTAGAGTTGTTCCTAAATATAGTTAACTTTTGAGGATGAAAGTTTTTGTAGGGGGAAGGACGTAAAATATTGAAAACATATAAAATAAAATAAGTTTTATAGAATGGGGGCATTAATGTAATAACATGTTTATAATAGGAGTATTCTAGTCTTTTGGATAGTAGGTTATATAAGTCTTATGAAAACCTTATTGACAATTCCCCCTTCTACTATTAACATAAAACTCTTTGTATGCTAGGAAATCTTAACTAGTGCTAAACCACACTCCAATGATGTGCGGACCTCCAATTTGATGCACAATCATAAAGGTGAGTAATTCTAATAAATGGTTTTCTCATGCTTTCCCTTCTTTAGTGAGAAGGTAGTTGAGATTTAGAGTTTATGTTGATTTAGGGATTATAGTACCACAACATTGATGCTAAAGTTGCTAACCCAAACGAATTAAACACCTTTAGATTGTTCTAAGACTAGTAAGTATTTAAGTTGTGTTCTAAATTGCAAATTAGATAGTTTACTGTGACGATTTTAGACTTTTGAAAGGATGATTGTTTGTTGAAATGAGGAAAGGGATGAAATTAGGAGAGAATAGGAAGAGATCGTGTATTTCAAGGGTTATATGACTAGGTATATGGGTGCATACTTGATCATGCTAAGTCGTAAAGAAGAGACATGAAGATGGGTTATACATGACTAGGTACATGAGCATGTACTTGGTTATGTGGAACTACATGACCAAGTATACGACTGTGTAGTTAGACATGCTAAGAAGTCCTTGTGCATAATAAGGTACATGACCATGTTCCTATTCGTGCTCTCCTACATGGTTATGTACACGGTTATATTGTTCTAAAGTCTCTCATGATTTACTTCTTTCTTCCTTCTAATTTGGTTTGTTATTGATTTTAAGCCTGTTTTACCTAAAATAAAACTTTAAGGAAGGGAAATAAATAACAAATTATTAGTCAAACAACCTAGTGAATTTAGGTTATGTTGTAGGGTAGTATTGCACTTAGCCTTTCTAATACATGATAAGTCTTAATATATTTGATAGTTGAGAGAAGTTAATTTTGGAACCTTTTTTTTTTTTTGGATACCTATTTACCGTGTTTATTGTTTGTGACTATTAGTATAGTAAATTAAATGAACCTAATCGATATTGGACCTAAATGTGTATATTGCTTGTGATTGGCTTGGTTTAGGTGCTTACAATAGGAGATCCTTAAGAGGCACCCCGATGATTAGTATATGGTGTTGTCTCTAATGGAATAGTATATTAAAATGATTTGAGGCATATTTTAGAAAGTTGGGGCTAGGAGTGGCAATTCCCAATCTAGGATACATATATGTGTGTGGTTGGGTCATAAGTATTCCTATGATAATTTCTAACTAATTAAATGATAATAAATGAATCACTTGTGTCATTTTTGTTACAATTTATATGCATGTATGTTGTGAATTCTATAATATGCACATGTACATGTGGTACTTATGTATTAAGCTTGAGTTCATCTCTTTTTCTTTTTCAGTTGTAGGTGGGTACATGAATATGTTGAATGTGATAGGTATGAGAATGTGTATTATTTTTATTAGGATGATAATGAGGAGGATTATTACTACTATTATGGTGACAAGTAGTGAGGATTATCTTGAAAGTTTGTTGATTGATATAGGAATGATTATGTTGGGAGTTTAGAGTTTGAAAGGCTTACTTGTTTTTGTTATTTTATAGTTGTGATAACTAAGGCTTTAAGCATGTAATTAAACTATATTTGTTGTTTCCTTTAATTGAAATAGTGGTTAAAATGACTTGCTTGTGAGTCATTCATTCTTATTTATTAGAAAAAGTTATGATAATTTGAAGTTAGAAGTTAGAAGTATTAATGCGAGCTTTTGTGTGTCATTACATCATAGAGACATACGGTAGGTTGTGACATCCTAAGTTCTGGGATATTACAATAAGTTCTTTAGCATTTTATTGTTCTATGATTTATTCTCCACTCAACTTGCTTGTCATGTAATGTTGATGATTTAGCAAGTAATTTACAAAATAAGTTCTACAGCAAGTTAAACTTGTTTGAGAGGAATTATTATTTATATTTTTTTATAGCCATATATTTGGTTATAATCTAATTATTAAATATAAATTAAAGTGTGTACTTTGCATATAATGGATTGTTGTTAGAACAACTTGGTGTTTACAAAAACAAATCTAGTCAAATCTGACTGCTTTTGAAGTAGTTCAATTCACTAGGTGTCTGAACCGAGCTAAATTAACCTATGGATACTCTTATGAAAGAAAATGTAAATTTTGGAATCATTTACTTTATATTAAAAATACTTGAATAAGATCTTGAAACTTCCACTATATGTGTTTTGTGACCCTTTGTAAATTTTTCTATTAATCAAAGTCCTTCACTTACATGAAATCATAAGTTCATGTCATGGTAAAAGTCTACATAAATATTATAAGGTTCATTAATAATTTAATAATATGCAACTAAACCTAAATTGCTTGTCATGGGGGATATATCAATTGTATGAAGATCATCAAAATATTTATAAATTTTCCACAATTTTTATAAATTTTCAAGTTTAGGTAAATTGGAGGAACAAAGAAACATATCAAAGTCACATTAAAAAATTGCAAGAACCTCAAAAGTTATTTAAGTATCTAAAAATTAGCTATGATATTGCTAAAATGACTTAATCCATTGAATAACATGACTATCTCTACAGAGACATTCGATAAAATTAAATACCACAACTATGAGACTTATTTATAATGCACAATATGTTTACTAAAAACCTAGACTAGTATCACAATTCTTGTAAGTTCTTTATATCAATCCATGAGGATTAACATTTACATCAATTTTACATATTATTCATTTTCCATTAGCTAACCCTCTCCATTCTTTCTATTTCCCTCTATCACCCTTATAATCCTCTTCTCATTCCCTTTTTCGGTGTGTCATATTGTTGGTTTGGGCATAGATGAAGTGTACATGCTTTGGATTGCAAGTTTAGTCCTCTAAATTTAGGTTGCATTGGTTGTCTTATGTTAATTTTAATCAAATTTTAGCTTAGTTTAATTGGGTGGGTATTAGGTTGAGTTGACGTTAAATTTAGCTAGTTCTTGATGGTTGCTCAATGAAGTGATGATAGTGATAAGTAGGCACATAGGAGTGGTTGGGGAAGATGGTTAACTAGTGGCTTGTTATTTATCGTTTTAATTGGGGATGGTTGCAGTTTTGTTTTCCCTTTAAACCAAACCTAATTATGACAATGTAGATCGATTTTTTATTGCTTTGAACCAAATTGCATAGTTTGATTTAGGAATTTTCCCAAGCCAAAAAACTTTAGTTTTGTTTGGTTTAGTTTGATTTATGAATTGATTCATATTTTGTTATCTAAAAAAATATATATTTTCTTAACATGAAATCTCATATAAAATGTATTAAATTTATTTGATAATAATAAGTATTAATATTATCTAAAATGTTAATAAAATTAATATTTATGTAACTAAGAATTTTCCAACCATAAATTCTTAGTTTGGCTTCCCCCTTAAAGAAAATGATATTTTTTGTTTGGTTTGGTTCAGTTTAATCAATTTTTTTACTCATCTTTAGTTTTTATACTTTAACATATTTGTTCTTCCTTATGTTAGTATGTTTCTTCTATATATTAGGATGTTGCTAGTTGTTTATGTCAGTGCCTTATTACTAACTAAGATTAGCAATTCATATTAATAGGTTATGTTTTGCATTCAGGTCTAAACTAGTTTGTATCTAGAGACCTCAACTTGTATCATGATTTGTTTGCAAATAATGTTTGAGAGTTAACATGTTTATAAGTATGTTTTGTCTTTGGGTTAAACCCCCATATCCATAAAAAAAATTTGTAAAATAAATATATTATAATTATTAATTATACTTAAAAAAAACATTTTGCTAATATTGTCTTTAATTCACTAATGACCCATTTACTTCTGTAATAAACTCATAATTACATTTTTACTCAATAGGAATTGAATAGAGCATTAATAGCTCTACTACATTCTTTAGTTAAATAAAAACCGTTTAAAGAATAGACTTGTAATAAAATCTAAAGACTATATTAACCTTCTTTCCATCATCCTTTTCCTTTTCATTTGATAGATCTCTTTTTCTCTCCTCTACTCTCTCTCTTCATTCTACCTCTCTCTACTCTATCTATCTACTCTCTCTTTCTAGTTCAACTCCCCCTCTCTATATCTCTACTATACTCTCTCTCTCTTTCTCTCTATAGTTCGACTCTCTCTTTATCTACTCTCCTCTCTTTACATCTCTATTTGCTCAAGTGGGTTTGGTGGTCTAAGTGGGTGTGGGTTCGTGGGTTTTGGGTAGCATAGTGTAATTCCAATGGGGTGGGTCTAGGTAGTTTTGTGTAGGTTTGGTAGGCTTAAGTGTGGTGGGTTGGATGGGTTTGCTACGTTTAGACGTGGTGGGTTTGGGTGGAAAAGTCTGTTGGTTTGGTTGTGGTGGCTGGGTCTCAATGGTGGTGTGTAGGTGGGATGTGTGGTGGTGTTCATGATTGTATGATGGTGGTATGTAATGAAGGTGTATTGGTATTGGTGGTGAAGAGGAAGAAGAAGATAAGGGTAGTAGGGTCTTTCTCTTACTGAATTGCAATTCCTAAGTCCAACCTAAGAATTGCAGTTCAGCAAAATAAGGAATTGTAATTCTTTATGGAATTGCTATTAGGGGTTAAAAATTGAACTAAACACCATAATAATAATTTCATGAGAAATAAGGGTAGAATGGAATGCCCATTTCCCCAAGTGAATGGATCGTGAATTCTTATTATAAAAACTACCTTGAAAACTATAAGAACACTTACAAAGATAGCTTTTTATTCTTAAGCTAAATATATTGACAAATTTGATGAAAATATAATAGTTTAAGAGTCCAACTATTGATTCAAACTGCAAAGTGATATATGATTAACTTACACGACATGTTATGACCAATTAAAAGAAAAGAAAAATTTTCAAACATCTAATTCAGTTTGTATTAATAATATAAAGTGGTTACACTAATGAAGTTGTGGCCTAAAATATGTCTAGTAAATGGTTCTGTATATAGAAACAAAACTAAAATTACTTCCACACGTACACTATTAGAAATTAGACTAAAGTAATTTAGAACTGAAGAGTGTTACCCATATTTAATTGGAGTTAATGTGGACGAGAATGATAATTAGAGAGAGAGAGAATGATATCAAGTGGCAAAGTTGATAGTAGAGGTTATTGTGGAAGAGAGAGAGAGAGAGAAGTGTGGAAGTGAAAATTAGAGAAATGACCTAATTAAGCAAATAGTAGCCTATAAAATTAAATTATAAATATTAAAAATCTTAATTTTTGGATGTGAGTTGTATGACATTTGTTTATCAAAAGAGTTTATGAACAAGTTTAGCTATGATTTAGATACATTTTTATACAAATCTAAATTGAGCCAAACTCATTAATTTATCATGTCAACTTTATTTGAAATTAACCTATTTATAGTTTTATTGAATCATGTTCGGTTTGATGGGTTAGGTGTTGAAATTGCGTCACTATTCGATAAATATTTTACATGATAATAATCATATATACATACACATATATGATAAAATTAAATAAGTGATGCATTCTATAGACACTATTTTGTTGCCTTATTCACCATACACTTAAAATATACATACATATAATAAAAAAAAGCAAATTATCCAAGATAACATCTTACTTTAAATAAAAGGACCACCTTGAATAGAAATGACAACTAACTAGTAACTTCAGTCCACTAAAAAAATGAAAGACACTCCCTTGCGCATGCTGCCTACGTGTAGTGTCATGCTTAGACAGAAGAAACACCAAAGAAATTTATTATGGTTTTGAAAGAAATATGTTGTGGAGAGAAATGAAATCGAAGTGTACTTCACCACTCAAAAAAAAAAAAAAAAAAAGAGAATCGAATTGTAGACCCATGTGCCCATGAATCATAACTATGCATTCAATGAGTTGTTAATGGCTGTAATTCCTGCAGGAATGACCCGTTTCATAACAAATGAGAATGACCTAGATTTTAATGCGACTTTAGTACATGAAATCAACATTGCTTCCATAAAACAACGAACCTAGGGAAGAAATACTTATAAATTTTCTTTCAACGAAGATAACAATATTTCTGGATGCTAACTACACTGGTTGATTATAATATAATGGAATGGAGATTGAAATATAATGTATTCTTCCCAGAAATACGGGCTCATATTACCAAACTACACGGACTTAACAAAACAAGGGGCTGTTAAAAAATTGTATTTAGCGGCAGTATCTGATTCGTCCGAGTGTCTAATAGAAAAAAAGAAAGAAGAAGTGTTTAATAAGCAGACAAATCGCGTTAGTTGAGTTTGAGTTGACCATTACTCGTCTGTCCGACCAAAACTTGCCTGCTTTGCTCATAATTTGGTTTTGGGGCCTTAATCTTGCCACCCCTCTCTCTTTCTCTTTCTATCTCTCTCCGTGTGCTTGCAGTAATCAGTATGTCTTTCTTTTTTCCATCTATATATCCCATTCCCTGACATATTTGTTCATCACATGTTTGCTTTCCCTTTACTCTCCTTTTCTCTCTCTTTCTCTGGTTTCCTCCATTGCAAAACAAGGTTTCTCCTTTCCAACTTTCAGAATCCAAACAAACAAGCATTACCCACCAAACATTTTCCTCTCTCTCTCCTCCTTTATCTTTTTCTTTACCTCTCACATGCAGTCCTATCACTTTCTCTCTCACTCCCTTCCTTCTAAAACGCTAGACTTTCCCCTTCAAAGACTATATTTTTATTTTTTTTTCTCCTCATGTTTTCATTATTCCTCCAATCTCTCTTTTTGACCCACATCACATCACATCACAGCAAAATCCACATACTCTAACTATTCCTTGTAACGTTCACTCAACTGGGTGTTTGTTTTTAGGTCCGTATTGACCTATCTATGCACATTGTATCCCATTTACCTTACAAACATGAAACGTCTATTGGTTTTCTTCTTCCCCGTTCACTAAAAGAAGAAGACCAAGGAGGTTAGTCCAAATCATCAACAAGGTATTTGCTTTTCTTTTTCTTTCTTTTTTTCCTTTTTTTGATGGGTCACTTTCTGTTTTAAAGTTTTCATATTTATCTATTTCTTACTTGAGTCATAAGTGATTCTTTCTTCATTTCATTGCTTTATGCCAGTATGTAATAAATTCAATTCAGTTTGTATTTATCTATACGTGGGTTTGAACTTATTCCGTTTCTTATTTATATATTTGTGAGCTTGTTCTTTAAGTATTTGGTTCAATTTTTTGTTAAGTGATGATGCTATGGTGTAAAGAAAGAACAGGTCATATAGAGGCGTGTTCTTGTTCTTTAATTGATCACGCAAGACTTTGAAGTCTACTAGTTGTTATATAGATCATATAGGTGGTGAGGTTGCAAGTTGAGAAACTTTTGGACCTATATATAGCATTTTCTTTTTCATATCATCAAATGTGGAAGTTGCTAACCATTTTGATGTGTATAGAGTATAGATGGTATTGTCTGACATGTAACGTGTGCAGAATTGGGTGATGATCTTAATTCCTTGGTTCAGAAAGCAGTGTTTTCGGATTGCTTAAAGATCCTAGTAGCCAAAATGTCTGATGATGGTTCTTTAAATGCGGGTTTGACCAAGAAGACATTGGGTATAAAGCTGTGGGTTTTGATTGGATTATGTGTTGGTGCGTTTATCATTTTAATTCTAGGCATTTTATCCCTGTGGGTCACATTTCGAAGGCAATCGAAAAGGAAAGTTGACAAATTTTCCCTTTCCCAAATACCTAATGTATCAAAGGATATAAAAGTGGATAGAGTTGGAGATCCCAGTGCGTCAAATCAGCTCCAAAATGTGTTTCTTAACATTGACAATAAGTCAGCAGATAGAAGTTCAGACACTATGTTTGTTCATGTCAATACAAGCAAATCAATTGATGTAGATAATTTAAGTCAGTGTAGCTCTACCTATCCTCATGAGAGAGCATGCAGTTCACAGTCTGGGGAAGAAGGGAATTCAGGGACTATAAGAAAGCACCAACGGTCATTATCATATGGTGGAATTGCAATGGCGTCTCCCCTTATAGGCCTTCCAGAGATTTCACATTTGGGTTGGGGCCACTGGTTTACTCTAAGGGATCTTGAGATAGCAACTAATCGTTTTGCAGCCGAAAATGTGCTTGGGGAGGGTGGCTATGGTGTTGTTTACAAGGGAGGGCTTATTAATGGTACTGAGGTTGCTGTCAAGAGACTTCTGAATAACTTGTAAGGAATTTTCTTAAAATATTGTACTCTTTTTTTTTAATATCTTCCTCTATTGTTGTCTTACTGTTTCCTTTTTGGCAAATTGCATCTGTAAGGGGGCAAGCAGAAAAAGAGTTCAGGGTTGAAGTGGAGGCCATTGGCCATGTTCGCCATAAAAATCTTGTGCGACTTTTGGGCTACTGTATAGAAGGCATTCATAGGCAAGTCATTTTACCTTTCCAGTCAAGCCTAATCTAACCTTTTATGCTATTTTAGTTTATTCGTCATACTACCTTTTAGATTCTTTACTATGTTTTAGTTCTCAAGGGTCTATTTTGCTTGTTCAGAGGATTTTTCACATTATCCTTCACTTATATGTTTCAGTATTGTATTCTTCTGCAACATCCACGAATTATGTGGATTCATATGCTAGTGGAATTGGAGAATGATTTATATTACTTGAATTGCAGGATGTTAGTGTATGAGTATGTTAATAATGGAAACTTAGAACAGTGGCTACATGGAGCTATGAGGCAACATGGCGTCCTGACATGGGAAGCACGTATGAAGGTTATTCTTAGCACTGCTAAAGCGTGAGTTCTTCCTTGAATAGCATCGCATTATACATAAAAATTTCCGCCAGTTAGTTATTGTGGTTAATGTCAGTTTTAAGATCTCCTAAAGTCAAGCTTTCCAGAAAAACTGTGAAATCTGAAACTCTCTGACTATCATCTCTTACAGAATGGCTGTTAGGAACACTTCCATGCAATACTAGTAACTTAAATGAATCTACATATCATATGCATGATTCTCATTTTTGCAGGCTTGCATACTTGCACGAAGCCATTGAACCGAAAGTTGTTCATAGAGACATAAAATCAAGTAACATTTTGATTGATGATGAGTTCAATGCCAAGGTTTCTGACTTTGGCCTGGCCAAGCTCTTAGGTGCAAACGAAAGTCACATTGCAACTCGAGTTATGGGGACATTTGGGTATGGCTTGATCCAGAACTACTTTCCATTAATTTATTGGATATATAACAGATCTTTTTTCGACGGGATTTCTTAATCTGGTAATTCTTACATTTTTCCAGTTATGTGGCGCCTGAATATGCCAACACAGGTTTGTTAAATGAAAAGAGTGATGTTTACAGCTTTGGGGTCCTTCTGCTTGAAGCCGTCACTGGAAGGGATCCTGTGGACTATGCCCGGCCTGCTAATGAGGTACTTCATATTCTTGACTGTGCTGTTGTTCCTTATAATAATTCTCTCTCTTTCTTCTTCATATGCCAACCAGCACAAACTTCACTTGTCTTGTGATTAGTAAAGGTACTCAATTTGACAAACATATTGCTTATTTGTGGCAGGTCAATCTTGTTGAATGGCTAAAGTTGATGGTTGGGACGAGAAGAGTGGAGGAAGTTGTGGACTCGAACCTTGAAGTTAGACCAACGACACGTGCTTTGAAGCGTGCCATTCTTGTTGCCCTCCGATGTGTTGATCCTGAAGCTAACCGGAGGCCTAAAATGAGTCAGGTTGTACGGATGCTTGAGGCTGATGAGTACCCTTTACATGAGGTATGACCCATTTAATAATCTGTAAATTTTTAACTATCCATCATGACTTGTTTGTATGTATACTTTAGTCCCTATAATGTAATCAATCTTGACAATATTAATGTGCAAGTGTTTTGTATCCTTCAACAATTTTCATTTCTGAGTGGGTGGACATGTAGACGGAATCATAGTGAACTGTAGGGTGGGAATTATGGTTTCTTGCTAATCTTCAGTAGAATGCTTGCCTATGTTTCTTTTGTACTCCACCAATCTGGAGCACGGCTCTATGCAGTCTGTTGATTTGTTTATTTTATGTTTAAGTCTAGATGTGTAAATGAATTGAATCAAGTTGAATGGGATTGAGTCGAGCTTGAACTTTTGAGCTTGAGGTCTGCTTAACTAAGCTCATTGAGGCTTTTGATTATTTTTTTTTTTAAAAAAGTATACTTTTTCTAATAGAAATTATGCTGAGGCTCCAGCTGAACGCGAATCCAATAAAGCTCAACATATACTTAAGCATGGCTTTTAACTCCATTAGCCTTGCAAGCTCTCAAGCTTGAGATTAGCTTAAGAAGTTACTTGAACAGTTCGAGCTCTAATCAAACTCGAGTAAATGTCAAGTAGCTTGCCAGCGGACTTGATTCATTTACACCCATTGTTTGACTAATTTCATATATTCTCCATCACTTTTGGTCTATGTATTATATGATCCAATAGAATCCTAAATATTTTTGTCTTGTATCTTCTAGCAAGGCTCCTTATCCCTGAATTAGCTGCTTTACAGTTTTCCTGTCAGTATGATGTTCCATTTCTATAATCCGAACCTTCTCAAGTATTAGGCAAGACTTATGAACCTTAGTATTGAAAATCTTAAGCTTAGTATTAGTTCTTCGCTATTTGAATTATACATCTTTTATATTTCCATTTTCACATCCTCATTCTGTTTTGCATTTTTTTTTCTTTTATATAATAATTATAGGATCGTCGGAACAGGAAGAGCCGTACAGCCAGCATGGAAGTGGAATCTATAAAGGATCTATCTGCTTCAGCTGACTTGAAAAACAAGTCGGAGGAGCCATAAATTTGATACGATGCATCAATAGTACTGATGACAAAAACAAGGTTAATGGCCACTCTTTTCGTTGGGAAGTTACTGTAACTTTAAGTACCTAATACGTGTTATATTTGTTCATTTTAGATCTCAACATATGAAGATTTTCGATGTAAAAGAAATATGTTTGGCTTTGAGAGAGTTATTATTGTTCTGCTGTGTCTTTAGCACAGCACAGGGAGAAAGAGAACTCTTACCACTGTACAGATTACAGATGTGATATCTGGTGAACAATTTTTTCCTCGTCCTTAGATACATGATATTTTCTATGAAGTGATACTTGCTACTTGAGAAATTTGTGCATCATTTCCCAGTCACATTATGTTTGATTTGAATATATTATGGCTGCAAAACACATTGTTACGTATCATGTGATAAATGGATTGAAGTTTATTGTATAAACTGCTTAAGATAAGAGGGATTTGTATGGACTCGTCCCATTCTTTCATCTTGCATGCTGGTGTTGTTTAATATGTTGGGTTCCATGAACTAACACGTGGACCTCGATGGCATGTTATGGTCCATATGTAGAATTGCGTGATGTGATTCATAAGTCCATCTGTAGCAGGCAATTATGGTCTCGTGGGTGTGAACTGTGTTGTCATGTGGAAATGCAATTTCAGGTTCGTGAAGCATTTAATCCAAAAACATGACACGAGATCCTTCATGAAAAAGACTCTGTTAGTTGTACATGAAATGAAGCAGCACATGGCTTTCCTTAAATAAAGGCAGTGCTTGTGATGTGATAATGTCAATTTGCATTATTGAGAATTACCAGTGTTGATAAATGGATGATGAATGGTTGACAAGTGAAGACAACCAATGTGCAGCCAGCGAAGGGTTGTTCGGTCACACTTGATAGGGGCATCTTTTGGCACTAAACTTTGCATTTAAAGCGAGTCTGGCTTTTTATCTTTTGACTCTTTTTTCTTGACGTGGACAGCTACCAGTCATATCTATCTGCTGCCCTTTCAATAGAGAGGTTCCTTGTAGGGAAATTCCACGGTTATGAAGGCGGATATAGTCCAATTTTCAGTGTTTTAACAGGAGTCTGATATCTCGTAATTCATATTTTATATAGAGTTAATGTTGTATTCGGTACTTAGAAAACTTTTTAAGGTTTTTTACGGTGATTGGATTAAGTAGTTAGTTATAAAAATAGATAAAGTTAAGATAGTTAATTATAAAAATAAGTAAAGTTTAGATAATAAATTAATATTTTTAAATCGTAAGTATTTAATTATAAATATAATTAAAATTTAAAAATTAAATATTGTATTTATCTTTCTATATATGATAAATTCGTTTTTAATGATACGCTGAAGTGATTAAGGAACTATATTTATCCATTAATTTCTTAGCAAACAGGGATAAAATATACATTTTGCATGGGCATTTTCTTATTCTACTTGTTGAGAAGTTAATAGAGTGGGTAGTCTATGAGCCAGCTATACCATGTATATTTACAATTTGAGAAAACTAGAATCTCCCATATCTTGCATATATCGATATGCTTTTAAGATCCAAGACTTATGGAATTTCATATTTCATCAACGAAAACACGCTTGGGTCTATAATAATTCTTTCGTAGGGGATACGATCTGGACCTTGCACTATAATTTAGTAGTAACAGCTCAATTCCCCATTATGAATTATGGGGAATCTTTATCACGTGCTCAGACGTACGATAGGCTTTCTTTTTAGCGTGGCTTTGGAGGCTGTCCTCGTGGTGGCATATGGAGCTCTCACACAATACGTTAATGGGAATGTTGTTGTCAGAGGGTAGCAGAAAGACCCAAGAAAGACCGCCTTGCTGGTGATGGGCTTTGGCGGTCTTTTGGAGTATTTTGAGGTTATCCTGTAAAATAATAGTTGTCCCTTTCTTGCAAACAAATAGGCCTTAATGTCCATCAATTATTGTGACCTTCAACTTGTTCATTTATAGGACGTGCAATACTAAAAGCATCGTTTTTACAAAAGAAATTTGGGTTTGTTGATTGCACTAGTTGTCTCAAAGTGGATTTGGATTGGAATGAGATTTTAAACTAACAAATCTCAATTTGTAAGTGAATAAATGTGAGCTATTGGGATGTTGGAGATGATTTTGATGCTTGAAATCCGATACTCAAGTAAAAAAAGCAGTGTGTGGGCATAGTAATTAAAGTTTGTAGAGGGTATTAGATGTCTTACCTAGTTGGAGAGATTTCTTATTTATAGTTTTAGTATGATATTATACTTTTGATAAGTAAATCTTTATGAAAATACTTTGTTTATTATATGAAAGATTCACTAGGGTGCATTCTTCAAAAGAGTTAGATTACTTTTCAGGTTTATTTTGACCAAATTACTTTTTAGATTTGTTTCGGCCAGTTTAAATACTTTCCTATTCTGTGGTTTAGTTCAAATAAAGTGGGTTTTGGATCTTAGGCCGATTTAGGCCTATAGCACTTACTCCCTACTTTCATTACTGACATGGCACTAATGAGAGTAGAGGCCATATTAAATTTCTTTCCAGAGGTAATGTCCAAATGTGCTAGTTGAGTTGTTCTCTAGGTAAGAGGCATTAATTCGAATTGGAAAATATTTTTTATAATCTTGGTGTTTAGAGCACTCATGCTAGAGCTCTTTGTTGAGTTGCCCCTTGCATCAAATTACCTTGCCTGGGTTGAGTAGAGTTGGGGAGTAATCCATTTGAGCTAGAGGTGCCTTGATGACCTGGTTAGAGGACCTTGATTTGCGGTTTGCCTATTTGAGCTGCATGTATGTCAATGAGTTGTGATGAACCAATATCATAATTTAGGTTGCCCCTTGAGCTTAATAAAGGAGGGACTTGTTAAGTATGCTACGTTTTTTTCAATTGTCAAATTCAAATCTTGTTAATGTGCATGTGAATCTACACATTGAAAGCATAATGATACATGCCGAGATGAGGTATGAAGTAGTTGTAGAGGCAAAGAATTGCAATAGTGGGACATGTGATAGGATCTAAAACACCCTTGGGAATTGCTTGCACACACCTCATTTTATATAAAATGCTTAAATAGCCTCATTTTCATCTTTTCTCACATTTTCCTCACTCAAAATCTCCCTTTTCTTCTCATGCTCTGTATTCTTTGAATTCACTTCCTTTGCAATTCTAGAAATTTTCAAGCATTTTGCAAGTATAGCGAATTTTACCTCATCAGAGACCCTCTCAAGTCTTATTAGAGGGTTCGTTCCCCCTAAGTTGTAGTGATGGACATCACAGGACCTTCAAGTCGATCCTAGCATTCAATGGCATAGGTTGAGGAGGTAGATAGAGAAGTCTTGTGGTCATTTGAGAAGAATAAAGAAGCAATAGCTAGGGAACTAGCCTTGGATATTTATTAAGATGATGGAGAGGATTTTAAGCTGACTTATGCTTGTTTTAAAGGGTTGCTTCATTAGGGGTAGGCTCGGAGGCTACAAAAAATACAATTTATGAGGCCGATGCTAATGCCATGGGCTTTATAGTGCCACTTCATGAGGGTTGGATTGTTCAGCTAGCTTATGAGGATGAATGTGTGGCTACGCTAGAAGGTAAAAGGTTTTGTGTATATGAGTGGTTTTTTAAGTTCGATTTACAACTTCCCTTTACCAACTTCTAAAAGCAATTCTTTCATTATCCTAAGGTCAACCCATGCTAACTCATTTCAAATGCATACACATTACTTGTGGCATTCGAGAGTTTATGTGAGTCTTATAGGATTTGGCCTACTCCTTAGTTGTTTCATTCAATCTATAGCGTAAAGTGTTTAAGGCCTTCATCAGGGTATACTACTTAGTGAGCCAGATAGGTGTGAAGTTGATGGATGGACTAGTTATCAAATTGTTTTCAAACAATTAGTGTCGAGCTAAGATATTACTTGAAACTTTAGAAAAGAATGGAAAACCATTCAATGCTAAAAGTATGATGCGAAGCTTTTTAGGTATTGGTATCACGACTCCTGAAGGATCGAATAACAAGGTTGATCTAGAAGTGAATGCCTCTGAGAGTAAAATGAGGCCAAGGATATTAAAGGTGAAGGTAAGGGTCAATGCCTAGGATGGGGTGGACTTGATGGGAAAGCTTATCTATTGAAGCTTGAAGGTTTAGTCTCCCCTTCGTAAAGTTTTCTTCGATAAGTCTTTTGCTTTAAACCGACCTTCATAATTTCTTTGCAAACATCTTATATGCCATTCGAATCTTGTAGCTCGTTAAGTTAGATGGGGGAAGGAAGGCTGAATCGGGGGCCACTCTATAGAAGAAGGTGGCTACTAGGGGGATCGTCATTAGGGGTCCTAAGCCCCCTTGCATCGTAGAGTTGACCCCTACTATAACTAGAAAGTGGAAGGCTCTAACTGTAGATTCTGTGCGGTTATAGTATGCCCCTGAACGGAGTGAATGATGGGAAAATTTCTGGTATAGTCGACATTTTCAGAACCCGATTTGGATGATGATCCAAATTACTCATATTTTACTTTACGTCTTTTATTCTAATAAATATTTGAGAAATAATCTTACATGTACAATAATAATTCTCCATGGGATGCCAATATGTTCTACGACAGTTGATGGACACAGAACATTTTCAGAGTGATAATCAAAGACCCGTTGCGATTGTTTTCCATTCCGAGGCATCGGTTCATGAAGACTTATGATATTTTGTACTTTGTAATTGTTTTATGAACTATTTTTGGTTGTAGTTGGTTTTGGGACACTTTCATTTCCTTGTAATTTTGATTTAGGGCTAGTCACCTTAAAAGTAGCAAACTTGTAATTTTGACCATTTTCTAACCATAGGAGTAGCAAGTATAAATACTTGCTTAGAATAGGGTTTGAGGAGGCTAGATTTTGCAGATTAAACCTAGCACTCCACGTTTGGAATTAGGGTTCATCCTTAGTTCAAAACCTCTTATCAATTTCAACCCAAGAATTGGAATCGTGGCGAGGGCAACAAGGAGAAATTGTGAGTCATATCGATTTCCTTCTTTGTTGTTCTTCACTTCTTCTCTAGTGAGTCATATCTAGGGTGGATTTTAAGCTTTTTTGGACTTATTTGTGAATGTAAATTCGTGGACAATTATCTTGTAAGATTGATTGTTCTTTAGTGTTGGCGTGAATTGGAATTGGAGGAAGAGTGGAATTCACGGTTTTGGTACTTCCATTTTTTCCTGATTTCACGTGAATCTAATCTTTTTTTGTTGTCACTTGGTGAATATTACAAATAGGGATTGCAATTACATCATTTGATCTTCATTTTCCCATCAAATCTTAAAGGGTTTCACGTGAATTGTTCATCCACATTAAACTGGTTTTGTGATTAAATTGTGACTTGTTTTCTTGAGTCATTTGATTGTGCTTGAAATTTGTTTTGAGTACATCATCTTTTGGTATCAGAGCACCAATTGAGGAAGGCTTGCAATTAGTGAAGAGGTTGAAATTCAAATTTGAATTGCTGCCTATTTGTAAGTTGCGGATTAAATTGTGGGAAGTGGAGGTATATCTTGTTACCCTTGTCGTGGAAGTGGAAGTATATTTGTTGTTGTTGCCATTTATTATTGTTTCCGTGGAAGTGGAAGTGTATTTGTTGTTGTTGCCACTTGTGTTGTTGCCGTGGGAGTTGCTTGTGAAGGAGTGATTTGTGGAACTTAAAAAAAAAATTTGTTGCACCGTGTATAGCAAAGGTGTGTGTATGGCATTGGATTGGTGTGTTAAGCAATAGTGAGTGTATGGTGTTGTGTGTGTGTGAGTGATTAAAAAGGGATTGCAAGTGTTGCATGTGGAGGTGAATTATATAAGTATTGCATCGTGTTGTATTAACGTGTTGTGGAGAAGAGTACTACTATACGTGGGTTGTAATAGCATACTTGTGAAGTTAAGTGGATTTGTTTGTTTTCCTTTTTGTAGTTGCTATTGTGTGGCGTTAAGGGAAGTGTAGTTGTGGAGTGTGTGTCCTTGCTTCAAATTTTTTTTGAGGATTGGTATACGAAGGTCTACAACTATGTCGAATGACAACGTGAATGGGGGAATTGGTGATGAAGCCAATAGTCAGGTTGGTGGAGGTCAGGGTCGTATTGTGGCAGGTAGGAGAACTTTGGAAGAACGACTCCAGGATCTTACTACCATAGTTGCTACACTGGCAACTAGAATTAACAAAATGACATTACCACAACCACCAGTGGTAAACCAACCGGCACCACCTTGGGTAGCTCCATAGAATCCTCATCGAGATAGAGCAGTGGGAGATGGGAATTTGAATAGAAGGATGGGTGAGGAGCATCTTCCATACAGGGAAGAGAGGGATGACAATTTTGGGGCAAACCCATACCAGAATAGGGATTTCAGGCCACCTCGGGGCTTAGAATGTGTGAAACTACAGATGCCTTCTTATGATGGCAAAGGATCAGCTGATGAATATTTAGATTGGGAGGACAAGGTTGAGGGTCTCTTGAAATGTTATGAGATCGATGATAGTACCAGGGTTAGATTGGCTACTGTCGAGTTCATAGGGTACACTGCGTTATGGTGGAAGAATTTGATTATCAGTAGGCATAAGGATGGAGAGGCTGAGATTCAGACCTGGAGGGATATGAAAAGGGTATTGAGAAAAAGGTTTATTCCTAAGCACTACAAACAGGAACTGTTTATGCGATTGTAGACATTGAGGCAGGGAGGCAAAACAGTGGATGATTATGTGTAGGAGTTTGAAACCCTTATGATTAGGTGTGGGTCCGTTGAACCTCCAGAACAAACTGTAGCATGTTTTGTCTCAAGTCTAAAATATGAAATAGCGTGTGTTGTTGAATTGCAACGCTATAGTACACTTGATGAGGCTATTCAGTTGGCCTTAAAAGTATAGAGACAAAGGAGGTCCAACTTATTTAGGGCTTCGAGCAGTAGGCCCAGTGCTATTACAAGACCCATATCAGCTGACAGTCGATTAGGGGGAACAAAAGTGGTAAGTGAGGCAGTAGACAAAACTACCTCAACTATTATGAGAGAACATTTACCTACTAGGAAGGGTAAAGAGGCAATGGCTCCAGATGTGAGGTAGACTGTTCATGGATCTACTAGTGGGAAGGTGCGCCAGATAAAGTGCTTTAAATGCATGAGATTTGGGCACATGGCAGCACGATGTCTAAATAAGAGGGTGATGACTGTTATGGAGGACACTGGAGAGGATATTGAGGATGACCACTATTAGATTGAACCTACAGATCTACCAATGGCACTGCAAGAATATTATGATGACCAGATTGCAGACGCACTTGAGGAGTGTACAAGAGAAAAATATCTACCCCTTAATGTGTTACGTAGGGTTTTAACTATATCTCCTGATACTAGTGACATTCAGAGGGAGAACATATTTCACAACTCTTGCAGAATTAGAGGTAACCTTTGTGTACTCATTATCAATAGTGGTAGTTACACAAATGTTATATCTGCTGCACTGGTAGACAAATTATATCTGTCTACTATCCTAGATCCTAACCCTTATAACTTGCATTGGCTGGATAATCGAGGTAGTATGTATGTTACCCTTAGGGCAAAGGTTCTTGTGAATGTTGGGCAGAAATATCATGATGAGATCCTGTGTGATGTAGTCCCTATGCATGCATTCCATTTATTGTTGGGTCGACCTTGGTTGTATGATCGACGGATGTTACATGATGGGTTTAAAAATACTTACATGTTCAGCATGGGCGAATCACGCATAGTTCTATCGCCGATGACTCTATCTAAGGTCCATGGGTTTCGGGAACAGATCAGAACTCCATCCACTACCATTGATAGCCGAAAGAGCAAGAAAATAGAGACATTAGGGTTCGGTTCCAAAACTGATCCTCTAGATTTGAGGGCAAATCTTTCAGAAGCCCGAGGAGATGATGGGAAAATTTCTAGCACAATCGACATTTTCAAAAGTCGATTTGGATAATCCAAATCACTCATATTTTACTTTATGTCTTTTATTCTAATAAATATTTGAGAAATAATCTTACAGGTACAATAATAATTCTCCATGGGATGCCAATATGTCCTACAACAGTTGATGGACACAAAACATTTTCAGAGTGACAATCAAAGACCCGCTGCGATTGTTTTCCATTCCAAGGCATCGGTTTATGAAGACTTATGATACTTTGTACTTTGTAATTGTTTTATGAACTATTTTTGGTTGTATTTGGTTTTGGGATACTTTCATTTCTTTGTAATTTTGATTTAGGACTAGCCACCTTAAAAGTGGCAAACTCATAATTTTGATCATTTTTTAACCCTAGGAGTAGCAAGTATAAATACTTGCTTAGAATAGGTTTTGAGGATGCCATATTTTGTAGATTAAACCTAGCACTTCACATGTGGAATTAGGGCTCATCCTTAGTTCAAAACCTCTTATTAATTTCAACCCAAGAATTGGAATTATGGCGAGTGCAACAAGGAGAAATTGTGAGTCATATCGATTTCCTTCTTTGTTGTTCTTCACTTCTTCTCTAGTGAGTCATATCTAGGGTGGATTTTAAGCTTTCTTGGACTTATTTGTGAATGTAAATTCGTGGACAATTATCTTGTAAGATTGATTGTTCTTTAGTGTTGGCGTGAATTGGAATTGGAGGAAGAGTGGAATTTACGGTTTTGGTGCTTCCATTTTGTTCTGATTTCACGTGAATCTAATCTTTTTTTGTTGTCACTTGGTGAATATTACAAATAGGGATTGCAATTACATCATTTGATCTTCATTTTTCCATCAAATCTTAAAGGGTTTCACGTAAATTGTTCATCCACATTGAACCGGTTTTGTGATTGAATTGTGACTTGTTTTCTTGAGTCATTTGATTGTGCTTGAACTTGGTTTTGAGCACATCAATGAAGCATTGGGGATGAAGCATGCTTAGGTGGAGGAGGTGATTCCCAATCCGAGCGATGACAAGGCGAGATTTGTTACCTTGGGTGGAGAAAGTGTTCCTGCAGCTGAGAGGTGGTAGAAAAGATGACATAACACTTCACAAGGTCGAGAGGAGCACTAGGGAGTAATGACTTGCTATGGACACTTGAGTCTACTTCCTCTAAGGTACCATTACCTTTAGTGGCTTGGGTTACCAAAGGAGGGTTAGGTTAGACTGATCTTTTTGAGGGAATCCTCAACTCCAGAGAGAGAGGAGAGGTAAAGAAGAATGTTGTATGAATGTCCATTTTGGACTTGCAGCATTACTTTTCTACTCATCTTGTAGAGGTGAGTTTTCATGCACTCTCTCTCTCTCTCTCACTTTTGTTTTGTTTCGTTTATTTGTTTGCTTTTTTTTTTTTTTAACATAAATGTTTTTTAGATGGTCAAAGCTGCCTATAGGGTTCCTTACGCCTGTACAAAGAGTGAAAGGTATGTATGCAATCGAATTGTAGAGTGTAACTCTTAATTTGAGTTATTTAACTGCTAATATTAGCATAATGATTCTCACTTGTAGAGGTAGATTACTATGGAAGTTGAGTTGAAGGAGGCTCAGTGTGGTTAAGGAAGATTGTCTTAGAAAGGTGGCTGAACTTGAGGAAAGGGATTGGAAGAACTTGTCCAAACTTGCAAAGATGCAGTAGGAGCTTCGGGGGGCTATTAGCTATATTAATGTACTTTCTAAGGGGGTTAATGTACTTTTTGAGGAGGTTATTTGATGTGCTTAATATCCAAAGCACAAATACATAATGCAATTGATGATTTAACTACACAATGAATACTTAAAAATGGTGAGAAATCCGTAAGTGTGATGAACCTAGCTTTAACATTAAACAAGATGGAAGAAGAACAAATATTGATGTGTAATAAGTATATATCAAGGATAACACAACAAGGAGCAAATGTTGAATCAATTGGGCCGTGAACCCTAGATTGAAATTGGAACCTAATTGGCATGAAACAAGAGATAGATAAGAGGATTTAATTCCTTATCAGATGTTACTCACTAGTTTGGAATTAGGTTTGATTTTGATATTGTTGATATGACATACAACACAATCAAAATCCACTCGCCACAAATTTTAGGAGAATTTGATTGGGGGGGGGGGGGCGCAGGGGGTGTTGCGTGAAAACAAGCTTTCCACAGCAACAAAGGTGTCTCAAATTTGTGTTTTAAAAAAAGTCCCTTACAAACCCTAGTTAGCAAGTATTTATACTTGCTCTTATTAGGGTAAAATCACATGAAAATTACAACTAAGCCACTTAGGTGGCCGGTTCTAAACACACATTGTAAGTAAATAAAAAAGTTCTAAAAATGAATAAAAAAGTGATCGGTTCAATAACAAAAATACAAGTATAAAAGATGGTCTTCAAAGAACCGGTTCTTCAAGTCAATTGAGTTCATTACAGGCTGTTGGATATGAGTCCGATGATGTTTCCAATTTGATCAACAGTGCAGGTTATTTAGCATCCCGTAAAGACCGATCACTGTACTTGCTATAGTGAAAATCAAACATTATTAGATAAAGAAATGAACACATGTGGACAATTTAGATCATATATCCAAATCAGGTTCCCCAACTACTAGGATCGCAAGGTAGATTCCCATCATTATTGATTATTGATAGTGGGAGTCTCATCTCATCATTGAACTTCGTTGAGAGAGGTTATTGTGTCAAACTACAAGAAGGATTTAGGTAGTATATAGCAATGCATCAAGAAGTTTATGAGGAGGAGGTAGCAATGAAGGAGTGGATTATGGAGCTTGAAAAGCGTGTCACCAATCAAGACGTACATATCTAAGTGCTAGAGAAAAAAGAATAGGTTGCCGGAGATTAGTATTACGAGGAGATCTAGCTCTTTGATGAGTATGTTGAGCAAGTAGTGAAAGTCATAAAGGGGGGCTAAAGAAACATGAGGCATTGGATCCATGAGAGGGATCCTCTATACGACTTTTCTTGGCTCAGGGAGAAAATGTGCATACCAAACACTCCGCCAAAGGAGTTAGAGGAGATGGAGGCCACAATGGTGATGATAGAGGTTGAAGATCAACAGAGCGATGATGATATATGCCTTTGTCGCTTGGTATAATCATTGAGGAAGACCTTTTCCCCCCTCCTCCTTCGATCGAAGAAGAAATACCTCCTCTTACTTTACCGATCGAAGATGAAACACCTTCTCCTCCATTGACCAGTCGAGATGACAAACCCCCCCCCCCCCCCCCCCCCCCATTCCTCAATCAAAGGATCATCTTCCAATGTGAGCTATGGAGGAAGTGCCAGAGTCAACCTTAGTGCCAACGAAGGATCCGATGTCCCATGCTTCACTTTTTTGTTATTTTACTTTTACTTTGTTTTAATTTTGTTTGTATAGTGTTTGTTATGCTAACCTAGAAATCTTGTAAAAATCATGATGAATGAAATGTCATTTTCTCATATTATGCCCATATTCATCTATTAATCAATGTCTTTTTATTCAGTGATCATTTTGCTTGTGATTGAATGTTAGTGTATACTTGGCTTTTGTGTTTATTTCCTAATTTCTGTAGAGTAAAGTGACTCTAGTTAGATTTGTGTGCATTGTTTAGTTTCTTTTCTCTATTGGGAGTATCTTCGTCATTCGGGCTAATAGCTAGTTGGTGAGGATGTTTCTTTATGCTATATAGATCACTGCTGATCAGTAGTAGGCCTAATCAGTTGTGGCTGGGCGTTAATTTTTTAGGTGGAGTATCTTTGTTGCTCAGGCTTAAGGCTGGTCAATGAAGAGCTTTCACATTTTAGCTTTGGAGTACAAGTTTAGCCAGTTAGTCCATTTAAGGGTGGGTGCTCATTCGCTAGGTATTTAGTAGAGTTTGTTGTTTCCAATCTAAGGAACATGACTTTAATCATTAATCATGACATTTTGTAATTGAGTTCTTGTTTTTGTGTTCTTTTGTAAGACGGATTAGATGGAGCATTTTGCAAATAATGAGTGCAAGTAATAACTATAAATTGTAATTCCATTAATTAGTAAAAATGTTTACAATCATAAGTGATATTTTTAAAACATGCTTTAATAAGTAATCTAAGAATAATTCAAAGTATGGGTGTAAATTATCCTCATTTTATGTTCTTGGGATCAAGTGACCATTGAGTCTCTCAATTTTGTATACACCATAACCAACCACTCTTCAAACTTGAATAGGGTCTTCCCAATTTAGGGCCAATTTACCTTAGCCTTCCCTTAAGCTAGTGGCTTTGAGCTTCCGACAAACTAGATCTCGTAGTTGGAAGAACTTATGCTTCCCCTTCTTATCATAGTATCTTGCCACTTGTTGCTAGTAAGCTACTACCCTATAACCAGCATGGTCTCACAACTCTTCAAAGAAGGTCAAGGTTAGCTTAGAGCTCATTCTCATTAACTTGTCAGACTATGAGTTGTGAGTTTGAAAAAGTTTCAACCCTTTTTGCTCCAATTCCCTTTACCAATTTTAATATAGCAATGCGAACTTCATATTCTAACTTGTTATTATTGGCTGGGAACCTAAACTTTAGAATGTATTGGATTTTAATATCGTGTGGTCCACACAATACAAGCCTTGCTCCACTTCCTCCTTTTGTGGATGAGTCGTCTACATGAAGGGCTTAGGTGGGCTTCTCATGATCTTTAGTGGGTGCCTCATTTCCATTGTTGACTTAGTTATACAATTGGTTAATACTTGTGCCTTGACAACTTCACATGGTTGATACTAGACACTGTATGTGATGACCTCTAAAGCATAACATACCATCCTATCTGATGCATCTAACTTTTATAAGATTTGCCTCAAGGGTTGATCAATGAAGACCACTATTTAATGGGCCTCAAAGTATAGGCTTAGCTTTTGTGCATAAATGACTACGACTAGGGCAAATTTCTATATCTTGGAGTATTTGATTTTCGGACCTGTAATATGTAGCTTACATAATATACTGGTCGATGCTCTTGTTTGTCTGCTCAAATAAGTATATAGGAGAGAGATTAGCCTCTAACAAAGAGGTAGAGATAAAGCTCTTCTCTTGTAATGGGCTTTGATAGGATTGGAGGTGCTGTAAGGAAGTGCTTTAGCTCATCAAAGGCTTTTTGACACTTGTTCGTCCATTGAAAGTTTGTTAGGTTCTTCAAGATTTTGAAGACAGAAACACACTTATTTGTTGACTTTAAAGCCTTAGAACTATGAACATGTTACTTTCTTGGTTGTTCTTGGAAAGGCTTTGAAAGCTATTACATCAAAAACTCCAAGGAGGTTCATCTGAGCTATTACATAGTTTAGATGCTCTATGGGGTTGATTGTCCCATCATAGAACTCTAATTAGGGAATTTGGACGTGGGTTAGGATTCATCTCAAATGCCCTATGTAAAGGGAGAGTTTCTAATGATAAAAATATCCCACAGGCTAGCTTTCCTTGTCTCTTTGAGTTCATTAAGGCACTTGATCATGTTTTTTATATCATTGATAGATTAATTAGCCAAAGATCTTGTAGATTATGCTTCTAAGTTATCATTCTTTTTATTACTCTATGCACCTTTGAGATTAGGAGCCCTGTTTAGATTTGGTGGCACATTCTCGTGATATTAGGAAAAATTATTGCCCTACTACTGACTATGTAGTTGAGAATGATGTTGGAAGTGCTCATTGATTTTATTAACCTAATCTCATAACTAACAATTCTTATCCTACAAGTTGATGAGCTACCTCTTGAGTCTTGCAACCTCATCCTTAGTGCCTTGTTGCGCAATAGATGGTACAAGTGGTGCTAGAGGATTTTTTTTTTTTTTTTTCAGTAGTTGGAGGGTTACAGTCATTAGAGACATTTTTTGCTAGAGTTTCTTCCTAGTCTTATGCTAGCCATGGGTCATAGTTGGCCTTAAGATACTAGGTGCCAATTGTTTATTGCATTAGTTGCCTCAAAGCGGACTTAAGTTAGAATGAGTCTTCAAGTTAACAAATCCCAACCTATATGATGAACAAACATGAGCTATCAAGGCGCTAGAGGTGTCTTCAACACTTAAGTTAGAGAAGCAGTGTGAGGGTTTGGCAATTAGAGTTTGTAGAGGGTATTAGATGCCTTACTTGGTTGGAGGGACTTCTTATTTATAGTTTTAGCATAATAGTATACTTTAGGCAAGTAAATCTTTTGAAGACACCTTATTTATTATAGGAAAGATTCATTAGAGTGTATTTCGACTAGCTTACATGCTTTCTTATTCTGTGGTCTTGCTCAAATAAAGTGGACCTTGGGCCTTAGGCTAACTTAAACCTATAACAAGATACATCAAATAAATTTCACAAGTAACATAATAGCACACAAAAGGAACTTTGTTCACTAATGATGAAAAACATCAATATGGGTAGTCCAAATAGCATTATAGTTGTGTTAGTGAATTGTTGTTGTCATTTTTTTGGGGGTTAAATTGTAAAGACACTCCCCCTGTCTTTTTTCTATAAATGGAAAGCTCCCTTATCTTTAAAAATGTGTACATAAACCTCTGATTCTTACAAAAGCATGCTACATATGTTTTTTTTCCATTAATTTGTGTGCCAACTCCAAAAAGTGGATCCATAGGTTGTTAAAATACCCCTTTTATCCCCTTTCTTCTTCCTTTTAACTTAAACCAAAACATGGAAAAAAAAACTATATAACTCCTCTCCCTTCAAACAAAATATAAGTTTGAGTCTAAGCATAAACATCTTACTAGAAAGAATTTCCATCACAAACTAATCAACTACTAAATATGGTTTTCAAAATGTTAGTTCCATAATTTGTATTGGGAAAAAATTATAAAAATCCTATGATTGAAGGACCTAAGGAGTAGATTTTGCTACAAGACAAGGTGCTAACACCATTAGAAGACCAGAACATGAAATTGAAAATGGATTTGATTTGTCTATATGTATTGTATTGTATATATTGCGTATTTCCATCTAATAATTTTTATGACGCTTTACACATATAATAACTTCATTAGAAGTTAAAGCTCCTTTTGTAGGTGTCATTGTAGGAACTTTTACCATGCTCACACAAAAAATGCCAAACAAAAGAAAAGGCCAGTTTTGTGCATTTAGTTGAAGAATGGAAATTGAAAACATCTATGAATCATTTCTTATATTGGTCTTCTATGATTGAGCTTTAAATCACAAAGGAATCTAGTCCTTCGTATCTGAAATTTTTCCCATTTGGCTTGTTGCATTACAACTAAGATCATGAGATATATACTTTAACTAACTTTAGTAGGTTGTCAATAGCACTATCATTGTTCGGCTTCCTTTTTCTTTTTCTTCGAAACCAAAGTTTTACAATTCATGCTAACTTATAATTGTAGTTAGTCTATATACTATGGTTCTAGAATAGAAATTTTCAAAGAACTAACTTATTTTTTTTATTTATTTAAAGAAAGAGGAATTCCATAGCTTTTTTGTGTTTTGGTTTAACTTGTAAGAAAAAAGAAAGGGTTACAAGGGATATCTTGACAACTCAAGGACCCACTTTTTAGAGTTGTCACATAAATTTACCCTAAAAAAACCATAATGTCGATAACACATGGGGATTTTCGCAAGAATTTGGGGGGTGGGGGGGGGGGGGGGGGGGGGGGGTGTGGGGTTGATCTACACATTCTTGAAGACAATTTTTTTTCTTTTTTTTGGCACATAGAGCAAAGATAAGGAGGGATCTTTACAATTTACCCTTTTTTTCCTAATGAAATAGAAATATATTCATAAGCAAAAGCAGATTACATGAAGTTACAATAACATTCCTTCAAGAATTCACCCATTTACATAAACCAAAACCAAAGTAGTCCTGCTTTAAAATATGCAAAATCTCCTTAAGAGAAGTAACAAAACGAAGTTCATCTTCATCGAAAACTTGCACATACCCTACAAGATAATTAGCTACACTATTGATTTCTCTTTGAACAACCTTAATCTTCACCTTCAAAAGGAGGAAGAGCTTTTCCCTAGGTTAAAGTTACATGATAATGGTTTAATCTTGAATTTGTATAAGTGTTTAACAAGGAGTAAGTAGCATATGACCAATATTTATTTCAACTTTTTGAACTTCCTAGCTATAAACAACGAAAAACTAGCTAGTAAATCACCTATATTTCTATAGCTAACACCTTAATTTTACCCACTTTTCAGGTAAATCCATAGATCCATCTTCCTTGAGAGTTTCTTATAACTCCACCAATAGTTGCTTGCCTAGTATTTGTCAATTACTGAGGCATCTATATTTAGTTTAACCCAACTATTTGGAGGAGTCGTCCACCCAAGATTTTTAATCTCCATATTATATATAATCTTTTGTTTTAGAGTATAAACTTAGTATTCATGACTTAGAGACCAAATTTGCTTTTGCATGGAATAAAGATGGTTTCCATTACAAAACAAATTGCCATTTCTATCTAACCAAATCTTCCATATCATGATTGAAAAGTTAAGAGACTTAGGTGGATGAATGGCTATTGTGTCATTTTTACTGATATGACAATTGGCTTTGATCCAGAATAGGACATCATTTGTTGATGTAAATTCTTCATATGCAAATGTTTCCTAAATTCTATAGATATTATTCAAAGTTAGGCATTTGATAAAGATATTTTTTAAATCCATATCTTAATCCCCACATCTTGAACAACAAACATTAGTAATAATTTGTTTATTTCTTAAGTTGATTATTATGTTGAATTCTCTAAAGAAATAATTTGACTCTAGGAGGATGAGAATTATTCCAAATCCACATCCCCATTCTCTATTCTCCCATTGACTTCTATTAACAATTATAGATATAAGTTTGCTAGGGAGAAGCTTACTTTGATATTTAAAGCACTTCCTTTTTTATCCTTCTTCATAGCTTGTAACACAAATGGTCCTATTTTATCCATCAATAATGATGATAATAAAAAACCCAATCTTGTCCTCATTCCATCTACAATATACTAACCAATAATCTCAAATGGATAGGTTTAAAGTACTACAATGTATTGAACCTTGAGTTAATTCTCTAATGGTGAAGTTACCCCCGATTTATCAAATAAAAAATTGGTTTCCCTTCCATTACCTAAGACAACAAAAGCTTTCTCCAAAAACCATTCTAGATTTTCTTGAATTTCTTTATGAATATTCTAAATAGTTTTTTTGAAGGAATCAAACTTGAACCATTCTAAAGTCTATGATATTTGATTTTAAATAATGTGGTCCATAAAACAACTCTTTATTTCAAGTCCCATCCTCTCTTCAAAATGTAAGCTTTATTTTTTATTTTGAAGTTAGATAATCTTAAACCTCCCATCTTTCTTGGGCGACCAATTTGGTCCATCAAACCCAATTCATTTTGTTACCTTCCTCATTCTCATTTCACAAAAATCTTCTTATTATCTATTCTAGTTTATCCAAAATTAATTCTTATACAGATGAGACTTGTATATAATACGTAGGTAAAACTTTTAGCACAATATTTGCTAAAATGACTCTCCTAGCCATACTTAAATATCTTGCCTTCTACTTGCTTAATTCATTTTGAGCTTTCTTCAAAATGAAATTTAGTTAAAATATCTTTGGTTTTAACCATTATCTAGGGAATAACCTGGATTTTAAAACCTAAACTGTGAGAAATCTCCTGTTTTGCATCCATATCAATATTGCAAGAGAAGTAAATTGTAAACCATTTACTTCCATTTATTTTAAGTCTTGAGAAGAAGGAGAAATTTTCTGGCACTCTCTTGATTACTTCAGCATTTGCTTGATTTTCCTTAGCAATCAAATGATAGAATTTGTAAAAGCCACATGGGATATTTTCATATTGCTACTCCTCATCTTAAAAGGATTCTAATTACCTAATTGAACTTCTCTATATTTCTACTTAGGAATTCCATAACCATAATAAATGAGTAAGAAGAACTCCTTATCTAATACACCAACTTGGTAAAAAGGAAAGTAAAGGCTTGCCATTCACTAAAATTTTAAAAGAAGAAGATGAGACACATTTATCAACCAAATTTATCCACTTTTGAGGAAAATTTAGGCTTAAAAGAGACTAGGGAATACAATCCCCCTATAAAGTATCATAAGCTTTCTCTAAATCTAATTTAATAAGCATCCAACTTGCTTTTTTCCTTTCTTTTTATGATGGGGAGTAGAATTGCTAGCATAAAGATGAAATTATCAATGACCTTTCTTCTTAGGACAAAACTTGCTTGACTTAGATGAATGATAAAATCTAGAAAAGGCCTAAGACAATGTATTGGATTTTTTCAAATTATCTTATATAAGGTGATACACAAACCAATTTGCCTATATTGTTTAATATGATTTGATCCTCCTTGTTTAAGGATCAACACCAACTGTGTTTGGTTAATTTCCCAAGAAATGTGATCCTTAGAAAAGACTTCTTTTTTGAATCTAACAATTGAATTTCCTCTTATTCCAACATTTTCTATAAAAAGAAGGCATGAAGCCCATCTTTTTTTTTGGGTGATTTCTAGGGTCCGATTGCGGAAGGGCCTTGTATATTTCTTTATTTGTCAAAGGCTTATTCAAAATTTACAAATCTTGTGATGATAAACCATATTTGAAACTCTTCAAAATTGTATTACTATCATGGCACTGTATTCTTGTAGTTTATTAGAGATTTTGAAAATAGGAGATAATGATATTATTAATTTCCTTTATCACATACCACCAACTCCCCATATTATCTTTTAAAGAAAGAATTCTAGTCTTTGATCTTTTCTTATAATTAAAGAATGATAGTATTTGGTGTTTTTATCACCATCATTTGTCCCTCTTGTCCTAGATTTTGTTTTCCATAGCCACTCTTCTCTATCCAAAATTGCATCCAATTCTTTATTAAAGATCTTTGTAGATCAATAAGCATAGTTGAAGGATTAACACATAAGGCTTTGTCTATTCTATAAAGCCTTATAATGATTTTCCCCCTTCAACTTAGAGAATTCCAAATACTCACTTACTCCATATCCTCGTTTTTCTTGATAAGTTTTCTATTGTTATCATCCCAAATTTGCAAAATAAAAGTTAGACAAGATTCATGTGAGAACCATATAGGTTGAAAATGGAACATAGTATTTTTTTTATGAATCCTTAGTCAAAGTAGTGAAAAAAAAAAAAAGGAGTCCTTAGTCAAAGAATGAGTTTTCAAAAGAATGGGGCAATGATCCGAAGGCCACTTGGGTACATGAGAGATTTTTGCCTCTAGATACTACAAACACCATCTATTATTACGCCATGCCCTATCAAGTCTAAGTTAAATAAGGTTTGATAAATTTTGTTTACTAGACTAGGTAAATTTTAGACCTATATAACCCATATCCCGAAGATCACAATCATTCATGCAAGATAGATAATTGAAAGCTCTTTATGTCCTACAAGGTCCACCCTATCTCTTTTCATGTGGAAATACTATATCATTGAAATCACCCATAACACATCATGAATAGTCTCCAGTAGTATTAGCACAGTCATGCAAACTATTCCACATGGGCATTCTATATTGTAAGGAAGGAGAAGCATAAACTCTTGAATAAATCCAAGAAATATTTGAAGATCTAATCTTTATTTTCATATGGAGTTCTTGATTCGTATGTTTCAGTAGCCCTGCCTCCGGAACATCTGTGCTCCACATCAACAACATGCCCCCACTTTGTCCTTCAACCTCTACATAGAAATATCCATCTAACTAAGATAAATAATAGAATGCATGGGGCTAAAATCCCATCCATCTTCGTCTCTACGAGTAAAATCAAGTCTTCTATATATTCGGTCATCGCTTGGAGAGCAGCCTTTTGTTTTCTCTGGGAGTTTAGACCACACACATTCCAAGGAATGAATTTTAACTGTTGAACTGAAGACGGTAGTCTATAATCCTCCATTTGCTGTGCCATAACTTTATAATAAATTACTTCTGAAATTATTTGAGCTGATATACTCGTCTGAAGCATTACTATGTTCAGAGTTTTTTTGGTTTTTAGTATCACCATTGTTTCCTCCTTGTTTTGAAACAAGCATGTTCGTGCTTCTCTTTTCCATAGTTGATAGTTACTAGTATCATAATTGGAAGGATGATCAAGTTTCCGGTCTAAAGGATCTGATTGACTATAGTTCTTAGAGTTCGTTCCCATATCTCCATTTTGGCGACTTAGCTAGCTTGTGATACTCCGGAGCAATAGTTGCTTCAATCATATGATTATAAGCTCCCTTTTGGTCTTTAGAGGTGTCCCTATTCAGGTGAATGTTGTCAAACCATTTGGTTTCGTAATCTCCATTCTTGTTGTAGGCACCTGATGAATCGGCACACCCCCCCCCGGCCGGGCCATCATTTTGATGTCCTCCGCATCCACTAGGATCCTCTTCCAACTATCTAGTTCTTGAACATGCAGCAGCCGATATCCTGGAGTTAAAAGAGGCGTATCCGAAGCCTAGTGTAGACATTTGATGCTGAATATTATCAAAGCTTTTGGTTCCATATCTTTACTTATTTCTTGCTACTCTCTTCACGTTTGTGACTCTTAATCTATGTAAGGAAGGAGTAATTAAGGATACACTTGGGGTAGATGGAAAAAGTAAAACCCTTGTGAATAGATGGAGCTTTATTACCCATTAGATCACTTGAAGATTAAGATTTTGGGGCTTATTCAATTGTCTTACTAATCATCAAATTATTTTTTCTGATGGTTCATTTACTAATGGCTATAAACCACCACTGTTTCCAAAACCATTTGATCTTTCTCTTCTAACCTACTTTCTACTAGTCCCATTATTCATATTTTCAAGACTCTTAGTCTCTCTCTAGCCAAGTATATTAATTTTACTGGTGTTATGCAGTGATGGCTCAACGCCATCAATTGCTTTAAAACTTAAAGTATAATTAAATTTATTTGCATTTGATTGTTTAATTTTTGAGTTCATTTTTCTCTGCACAAAAATGCAGTCTCCATATGAATTATGATTATTCTGCTTACAATGCCTATCATCCCCATTGGTCTCCATGTGTTTATCGTTCTCCAATTGAGCAGCTTTCACACTCATTTCCTCAATTTGATTTAAATTATTATTTCCTTGATTTTGTATATCATTGTCTGATTTCTCTTGAATGTTCTCCTTTATTTCTCCTGCAACTTGAGAGTTACTCTTCATGATACAGGAACTCACTGAATATCCTATGCATCCACATTCATGACATAAAGTTTTAATTCCGTCATATCGAGTTTAATAAAAATGATCATCAAGCACAATAGTATGGACTGAAGGTTCATTGAATTTCACTTGAATACAAAATCGAGCAAATCGACCAAGGTCAGCATTTAAATTTTATGTATCAAAATGTAGAACAGGACCAATTGCTTCTCCAATTTTCCTCAAGGCCCTTGGATCATGATATTCTAAGGGTAGTTCTTGAATTCGGACCCAAATAGCCACAGAATTAAAAGAAGCTATAGGAGCTTTAAAATTAGGTTCCTATTTATGAATCGATGAAAATTGGCCATTTATAAACCAACTCCCATCCTTAATTACTCTTTTTAGATCTTTTTCATTATGAAAAATGACTGTAAAACCCAGCACCAAATCTAATCATGCTAAAATCACTGGCAAAGGACCATATAATTCTTAATTTCTAGAATAAGAAGTTATTGCCTAAAGATGATCCAAAGATTTTAATTATAATAGCTTTTTGCCAATACTTCCTAAAATTCTTTTTCGCCTCAATAGAAAAATTAACAAATTTTGTAATTAGCTATTGGACCTTTGAAAGGGTTTTTGGTTGATTTCCCACATTCGAACTTCCATCTACTTTAATTTCTTTTGAATTATCCTTTGCTTCTTGAAGGAAAAAATGTTGTACATATGCACTTGGGGATGTTTTACTATAATGCCTTAGAACATGAAACGTTATAGCCCACCACATGTTTCTATTGGTTAGAGATATATAAAAGCTTCCACTACTTCTATTCTTTATTCTGTTCAACTCCATTATACATTAAAATAACTATACCTCCAATAATTTAAACAAATGACTTAGGCGAATCATTTCAATCACTATCAATTAAAAAAACGTATAACAACCTATAATCTACATACCATAGTAAACTTCTATCAACATATAATTAAATGATATATTTATTAACTTATAAATAATCTCTAAACTCTCCATTCAAATATCCCCAAATGCTACAAAAAAAATCTTTCATATGCTTCCACTTTACTCATCTCCATAATAATAATGGTAACCACCCTCATTTTTTGTCCTGGTAATAGTAAATTACTTTCCCATACTCATCATATTTAGCATACTCATTGTACTTACTTGTAGCTGAAAAAGAAACAGGAGGAGAAAATACATGCGCATGTCACAACAATACAAGTTACATACGTATATAATGCAATAAATACTTAATAAACAATCACTTACTTATTTTTGTGTTAATCAATAAATAACACAAGGGTACTCATGACCCCACCACTCTATTTCCTATAAAAATTAAGTATTTTAAACCTAGGTTAGGAATTGTCACCTCTAGCCCCAAATTTCTACTAGTATTGGGAACTATCACCTTTGGTCCTTGTAAACACCCCATTTTTGCCCTAGGAGTCAATAATTTTCAAAAATAATCAATTTTCAATTTTTCCTAATTTTTTCTAATTTTTCTCTAATTTAGCATAAAATAATAAAAATGTTCAAAAAATAAGAATAAATAGGAAAACACTTCAATTTTGAAAAATGATTTCGGAAATAGCAATAATGAATAATAAACAATTTTTACAAATTTTTGAAATTTCAAAAAATACAAAAAAATAGAAAAATCGCATTGCATATATGCAATTTGCGAAATTAGAAAAATCAGGAAAGTGGGCTAGCTCAGCTGGTCCGGATCATGGCTAGGCGCGCGCGCAGGGGGGCTCGGTCAGACGTTCGAATCACGGAGGAAGCAGTTTCCGCATTTTGCAATTTTTCGACTTATCTAGGACACGTGGCAGCATCTGATTGGCTGGAAGAAACGCACGCGCCAGGCGCGTGATCGTCTCCTACCTCGAGCCCGAGATCGCCGGCGAAGAAAAAATTCGTATTTCGGCCGTTTTGATTCGATTTTTTTGGCACAAATCCAACAGATCTTCAACAAAAATAAGATAAACATTATCTAATTAAAATCAAATCGCAACAAATCGTTGGATGGGCACGAATCGGAGTTGGTTTTTCAACCGAAAATCCGATCAGCTTCAATCGGAGGAAATCCGCGCTTATCCAGCTCGGTTTCAAGTGCCTATAAATAGAGGAGGAGATGAGGAAGCAAGAGGACAGATCAGAATTGCGAGAGAGAGAGAAAAGAGTGTAGATCGGAGGAAACCCAAAGTTGCGACCGCCGATCGGAGTTGAGCCATCGCAAGGAGACATTCTGGGAGTAAACCGCCACCACCATCGGATTCAACACCCTCAAGAAGCTAGGATTCGACACTTCACCCGCCGCAAAAGACCGTCGGAACGCCGTGAACGAGCCAACCCCGCCGCCGTGTCCGACCGATCCGACCCGACCCGATTCGACCCGACTGACCTGACCCGCGCACTGACCCGGATCCAGGTAAGTCGGATTTTCCAGATTTTTTTATTTTATTTTATTTATTTTGTTTGTTTATTTATTCTAAATTTATTATTTGTTATTATTGTTATTTTTTTTTGTTTTTGTTATTTGTTTAGTTATTAGTTATTTATTTACTTCTATTTTCAATAAATAGGAAAATGTAGAAATTAGGTTTTTTAGGATTTAATAATGTAAAATAAAAAAATAAAAAATAAAATAAAATAATAAAATAATAAAATGAAGAAAAACAAATATAGATTATTTTGGTATAGAACTCCACTAGGGACAACGCTGTATACCGATCATCGAAGTGCCCTCTAAGGATCTGCTACCTCCAGCCTCAAGGCTGAGTCATACACAAGCAACAAGCAAGGAATTTACTAAGTTTACAATAAATTTCACTCATTTATTATATTTAACAAACATAACCAACAAGTATGGTAAACATATACCTAGAAGAATGGTTTTGGGTTCTACTTGTTTGTAATTATCAAGTTCCTTAAAGTCTATCAAGAAATAGTAATTGATTCTTAATTCTACTCTACAACACGACCTAAGTTTCGTTAGGTTGTTCAACTAAGAATTAATCATCTATTTCTCTCTCCCCAAGCTCTATTGTGAGCAATACCGACTTAGAATTGGAATAAAATTGAAATAGAAGGACTAAAGAAATGTTCTTAAACAACACGATCATGTGTATAGCTCTATAGAAGAGCATGGGTAGGAACACGATTGTGTACATGGTCGTATACCTTACCTATACATAAAGTCTTCTCAGTACACCTAAGTACATGACAGTGTATTTGGTCATGTACTTCAACATAGGCAAGTATACACTCATGAACTTGGTTATGTACGACCCATCTCACCAATTGCTCTTTACATTCTTTGCAAGTAAGTACACGACCATGCACCTTGGATGTATACCCCTTTAAACCTCATGAACTCTCTAATCTCATCCCCTTTTGACCTTTTCTCCATCTCATCTCTCATTAATCAACTGAACACTCTAATTGCAACATACAATTTACATAACTTCATGAATTTAAGCATAATTGGAATACTTACTTGTCTTGATTTGAATTCACAACTTGAAATATATTTAATCTAGCAACTTTGACGTCTAAATTGAAATGTCTAAAAACCCTAAATTTTCACAATGCTATGTCTTAATCGAGTTTCCATTAGAATAGATAACATGTAAAATCATTAATTTGATAATGTACTTACCTTCATGATTACACTTTGATCTGGGAGTTCTTTTGTAGTTGAAGTGTGGCTTAGGATGACTTAGGGTGTTCTACAACATAGGGGTTTATGTTGACAACAAAAAGAAAAGTGTCAAGTAGAGTTTCCATTTAGCTTATATAGCCTATTGCCGAAAAGATCAATAACTTTATTTTAAAATTCGTAATTACCTAAATGCTCCTCCTTTTAAGCATTGTTTTATTTTATTTTTTATTTTACATTCTCCCCTTTATAAAAACTTTCTTCTTCAAAAGTTACGTGTATCTGGGAAAAGTTCTGGATATCTTCTTCGCATCTCCTCTTTTGGTTTCGAAGTTGCTTCACGTTTTGTTTGGTTACTCAACTGTAATTTGACATAGGGGATTCTCTTTTGTCTACTTCTTAGTGTCTACAATGTGAATGGGTTGTTCCACGACAGTGAGATTCAGTTGTACATCAAAAGGCTCAAGAGCTGTGAGTTGGTTTAGGTTTCTTACAAACTTTCGTAACATAGATACATGAAAAACATTATGTACTCTTACCAAGTTAGGTGATAAGGCTAACCTATAGGTGGCGTTATTAATTTTATCCAAAACCTTAAAAGGATCAATATATCTAGGATTTAATTTTCCTTTTAAACCGAATCGAACAACACCTTTAGTTGGTGATATCTTCAGTAACACATGATCCCCTACTTTAAATTCCAATGGTTGTTACCTCCTGTCAGCATAACTCTTATGGCAACTGTGAGCAGTTAGCATCCTTTGTCTAATTAACTTTACCTTATCCACAACCTCTTACACTAATTTAGGTCCCAATACCTTTCTTTCTCTTACCTCATTTTAGTGTAAAGATGACCTACATTTCCTTGCATATAAAGCTTTATATGATGCCATCTAAATTATTTTTTGGTAGCTATTATTATAGGCAAATTCAACTAGAGATAGGTGTTCATCCTAATTTCCTCAAAAATCCAAAACACAAGCCATTAACATATCTTTCGGAATTTGTATAGTTCACTCTGACTACCCGTTTGTCTAAGGATGGAAATTTGTGTTGAACTACAATTTATTGCTTAGAGCTTTATGTAAGCTTCTCCAAAATTTACCTACAAATTTAGTATCTTGATAAAAAACAATTATTACTAAGATTCCATGAAGCTCGACTATTTCTTTGATGTATAACTATGCCAATTTACCTAAGGTACAACGAATACTAATAACTGTAAAATGTGTTGATTTACTTAATCTATCCACTACTATCTATACAATATCATGCTTTACTTTGGTTTTAGGAAGTGCAGTAACAAAATCTATGGTTACATGCTTCCACTTCCATTCTGGTATGGGTAAAGGTTGAAGTTCTCCTGCTAGCTTATGCTATTTTATTTTAATTTGTTGGCATCTCAAACACTTGGAAATAAAGTTTACTATCTCCCGCTTCATATTCTTTTAGTAGTAACGAGCCTTTAAATCTTAGTACATTTTAGTATTCATAGGGTGGATTGAGTACACATAGTGATATGCTTCTCTTAAAATTTCATTCTTCAACTCTACTAACTCTAGTATACATATCCTAGTTCTATATCACAGAACTTCCTCTTGATCAATCTTAAATTCATGTGCCTTCCCTTATTTCATCCTATGCTTAATTTCCAGCATACCTTTATTTTCTAGTTGAGCTACTTTAATTTTATTCACTATAGTTGGTTGGATACACAAACTAGCCAGTCTTACTCCTACCTCTTAGGTAACTACTTCCGATTCTAACCTTCGCATTTCTTCAAGTAATGGTATCAGTGAAGTAAGTAATGTAGCTAAGTTACCTTGCCTCTTTTTGTTGAGAGTATCTACTAGCACATTTGCCTGTTTGGAATGATACTATATTTCTAGGTCATGATCTTTAATTAATTCTAGGCATCTTTTTTGTCTCATATTTAAAACCTTCTGAGTGAAAAGGTACTTCAAACATTTGTGATATGTGAATACCTTACATTTCTCTCCATATAAATAATATCTCTAAAGTTTCAACACTAAGACTATTGTTGCTAACTCCAAATCATGGGTAGGGCAGTTTCTTTCATATAGCTTCAGCTGGCGAAAAGTATAAGCAATAACCCTTCTATTTTGCATAAGAACGCATGCTAAACCTTAGTTAGAAGCATCACTAAATATGATAAACTCCTCACCACTGATAGGTAGTGCCAAAACTGGTGTTGAAATCAACTTCTCCTTTAATATTACAAAACTCTTTTCACATTTATCATCTTATTCAAAATTTACCCTCTTTTAAGTTAACTTGGCTAGAGAAGTTGCCAATTTAGATAATTCTTCCACAAATCTCTTGTAATACCCTGCTAACCCTAAGAAGCTTTTAATCTCTATCACTATCCTTAGTCTAGGCCAATCATTCATAGCCTTTACCTTTTTAGGATCTATAGATATACCTTTCTTACTAATCACATAGTCTAAAAATGTTATTTGATTAAGCTAGAACTCATACTCCTTGAATTTTGCATATAATCTCTCTACTTGTAATTTGTTCAACACCATCCTCAAATATTGCTCATTCCCCTCTTTACTCCTAGAATATATTAAAATATCATCAATAAACACCACCACAAGTTGATCTAAAAAATCCCTAAACACCCTATTCATCAAATCTGTGAAGGCAGTTAGAGCATTTATTAAACCAAAGGGCATTACTAGAAATTCATAATGCCTATATCAGGTATTGAATGCAGTCTTCTATATATCCCCTTCCTTTAATATTAATCGATATGGCCTCATTGGTAAGTTCTACAAGATCTCGTACATTGGAACCCATGGTTATGGACCCGAATCCATTAGTATGGAACATTTTCTTTTCCAAGTGAAATCCCCTAGTATATGAAAGGGTGAAAAAGTCAAGTTAATCTTTTAAAATACTTGAGCCTCTTGTAGTTAATAAAAAAGGTCATCTATCATAGGGAGTGGATATTTTTTTTTTATAGTGACCTTATTCAATTCTTTGTAGTCTATACACATTCTCATACTACCATCCTTCTTCTTTACAAATAGAGCAAGAGCTCCCCATGGTGACATACTAGGCCTGATGAATTTCTTATCTAATAACTCTTGTACCTGAACCTCTAATTCTACTAATTCTGTAGGTGCCATCCTATATGGTGCCTTAGACATAGGGGTTGTGCCTAACACCAAATATATACAAAACTTAATTTCTCTATCTAATGGTAACCTCAATAAATCATCTGAAAATACATTAACATACATGTTTAATACTAGCACTCCCTTAAGCTTTGCCTCACTATTGGTTTCTATTATTATAGTAGCTAATCTACTCTAACTCCATAATTTATATATTGGTAGACCCATAGGTCTTTGCATTTCTAACTTTAGACTAATAGGATCTTCATCAGGGGAAGTGAAATAAACCATCAAGTTATAACAATTTATGGTGGCATAAAATTTTGGTAACTAGATCACTCCCAAAATAACCTCAAAATCAAGCATCTCTAAAACAACCAGATTAATGGGCATCATCCACTCTTGAATCTCAATATTCAAAATTCTACGTATTTTTCCCAAATTCTCTTTCTACTCTTAATGAAGTACTTACATTCAAAAGATCCTCTAAGTTTTCAAATATCAGTCCACACTTATGTACAAACACCTTAGATATACAAAAATGTGTCGCACCAGTATCGAATAGTACATATGCATTAGTATTATGTACTAGGAGCTTACTTGCTGCCATGTCTTGGTTTAAAGGGTCCTAGTTTTGTTGTTATTAAAGAGCAAATAAACGAGCTGGAGCTCTTTACCTAGGACCAATACTATGGGGTTTGCTTGCTTATGCTCACCCTTGGGGTTATATTGCTTATGGTGTCTATACTAGTTAAGGTGTTGTAGCTACTTGACTAATTATGGTTCCACACTCAAAAGCCCTGTGACCCATTTACTTGCAGTTGTAGTAGAAAGTCTGAGGAATGGCTTTCTTTATACAATTTCTACTAGAATGTCCTATCTTACCACAAGAAAAACATGTTCCTTTTAGCCAATTGCACTGATGTGGATCATGTGGTGCCAAACACTTAGGACATCTTCTCCTTAACCCTGCTTATGATGGTGGAAGCAATGCTAGAGGCATTGGCTTAGCTTGAATAGGTTTAAGAATGAAAGCCACAAGTCTGGCTTGATATACTACTGGCCTCTTTCCTTTCTCTACATATGCAGTACTCGAGATAAGTTTTTTCCCTAAAGCAATTCCTAACCTATAGGACAACTACTCCTCTATTCTCTTTCGGCTATACTATATGAGTTTGGTTTTATTAACAACTTCTACATAGGTAGGTAGCTGGAATGACCCTTCAATCACTATTAATTAAAAAAATGTAGATTGAACTATAATCCACATACCATTGTAAACTTCCATCAACATATAATTAAATAACATGTTTATTAGCTTATAAACAATATCTAAATTCACCACTCAAACATCCCTAAATTCTACAAAAAATCTTTCATATACTCTCACATTACTCATCTCCATAATAATAATGGTAACCTCCCTTATTCTTGTCCTGGTAATAGTAAACTACATTCCCATATTCACCATATTAAGCGTACTCGTTGTACTCACCTATAGCTAAAAAAGAAAGAGGATGTGCCTAAACTTAGTACATGAATACCCTAACATATGCGCACATCACAACAATACAAGTTACATACGTACATAATGTGGTAAATACTTAACAAATAATCACTTACTTATCTTTGTATTAATCAACAAGCAATAGGGGCATATTCATGACCCTGCCACTTTGTTTCTTATATAAATTAAGTGTTTTAAACCTAAGTTGGGAATTGCCACCTCCTACCCCAAATTTCTATTGATATCGAGAACTACCACTTCCAGCTTTAATACCCCTAAAATCTACCTTAGATCATTTCAATATAGAACTCCATTACAGACAATGCCATATACCGATTATTGAGGTGCCCCTTAGGGATTTGCCAGCTCCAGCCTCTAGGTCGAGTCACATACAAGCAATAAGTAAGGCATTTACCAGGTTTACGTTAAATTTCATTTATTTACTGTATCTAATAGACATAACCATCAAGCATGGTAAACACATACTTAGAAGAATGGTTTCTAGTTCTACTTGTCTGTAATTATCAAGTTCCTTAAAGTCTGTCAAGAAACAGTAATTGATTATTAGTTCTACACTACAATAAGACCTAAGCTTCATTAGGTCATTCAACTAAGAATTAGTCATCTATTTCTTCTTCCCCAAGCTCTATTATAAGTAATACTGACTTAGCATTAGAATAAAAGGACTAAAGGAATATCCTTAAGCAACACGGTTGTATGCATGGTCATGTAGAAGAACACGGGTAGGAATATGGCCGTGTGTCTTATTGTACATAAAGTCTTTCCAGAATGCCTAAGTACTCAACTATGTACTTGGCCGTGAACTTTAACACGAGCAGGTACACACTTGTGTACCTAGTCGTATATAACCTATCTCACCAATTGCTCTTCACGTTCTTCACAAGTAAATACATAGTTGTACACCTTAACCGTATACCCCTTTGAACCTCATGAACTCTCTAATCTCTTCCTCATTCGATCCTTTCTCAATCCCATTTCTCACTAATCAACTAAACACTTTAATTTGCACATAAAATCTACTTAACTTCATGAATTTAAGCGTAATTGAAATGCTTACTTGTCTCGATTTGAATTCACAACTTGAAACATGTTTAATCTGGCAACTTTGACGTCTAAATTGAAATGTCTAGAAACCGTAAATTTTCTCAATGCTATGTCTTAATCGAGTTTTTGTTAGAACAGACAACATGAAAAATCATTAATTTGGATATGTACTTACGTTTGTGATCACACTTTGATTCATGAATCCTTCTATGGTTAAATTGTAGCTTAAGATGAGTTAAGGTTTTCTGCAGCACAGGGGTCCACATTGACAATAGAAAGAAAAGTGTCAAGTACGGTTTTCATTTAGCTTATATAGCCTATTTCTGAAGAAACCAAAATGCCATCATTTAAAAAATTTTCACTACCTAAATTCCCCTTCTTTTAAATATTATTTTATTTTCTTCAGTATTTTCTTCTATTTTCATTAAATTCCTCTATATGAGGTATTGAATGATTAACATCCTTTGCACTTAAATCTTCTATTTAATCTTTTCTTTTTCCTTTTTATGATAGAAAGATGAGGAAAAGCAAAAGAAGAGAGGAGAGAGTTCATGAACATAGTTCTTCTATATCAATCAAAGTTATTATTGTTGTCATTAGATGATGAGTTTCTTGCCCAATAAACATTTGAGTAGTTGGTAAGACTAAGGAAAAAGTGGAGTTGATTAGAGGCCATAAAAGATCATACCTTAACATTTCTCAGAAGCACAAGAGCATAATGAATAGTATGATGAGTAGATATAAATTGACTCACAATATGAACTACAATATCAAACAGAATGAGCCTACAAGTTGGATATACAGAGTGGGATTGGCTAATAAGGTTAGAGTTAACTTGACATTCAATTGTAATGGTATTTGTGTGACTTTATTATCTATAGTAAAAAACTTGAGAAAGTGGATTAGATGCATATTTTTATTTAGAAAGATAATAGCCATCAAAAGTGGAAGAGATTTCATACCAATTAAGTAACTAAGAGAGTTAAAATCCTTCAATTCAAATAAACTAGTTTAATGAAGCTATAGTTCTACATATAAGTTGCATTTTTCCCAATAATGATCATATCATCCACATATAGTAGTAAGAGAACAATTTCATGAGAGGAGTGTGGCAAATAAATATAATAGGCCCATGAGAGTTATAGAAAAATTTAAATGACATTTATAGAACTTGATAAGAATCTAGTACCAATTAGTCTAACTACTAAAGCTAGAGCCTCGAGATTGGCCAATCTAGTTCAAAGAAAAATGACTGATCATTACCTGAAGAGGATTGAGCTTGTTTGACTGTGTCCTCAACACGTTCCATGTTATGGGAGAATGTAAGGTTCATAGTAGCAATGTAGGAATATTTAATAGCAAAGAAGAGTGCATCAAGGCACTTTGTTTGAATGCCTAACCTTTGGGGTTCAACTAAAGTCCAACAAAAGTAAATATTTATTGCTTCTCTTGAACGTACCTTTAGGGCATTCAAAAGAAGTGCCCCTCTATTTGTGGAGCCAAAACTTAAAGCCACGATCTCGATTCATTTTAATAGCTCTTTACATTCAAGTAAACCCCACTTCATTAAACACCTTGACAATGCATTCAATGAAGCCTTAATATCTACAATTTTAGTTCCATTAATTCTTTTTATTTATTATATTTTTTTCCTTTAATGACTTTGATTAGCTTAATTAGGGTTGAGTGATGCGTTATGATATTATGATACCATTGAATAAGAATCTTAATTTGAGTCTTGACCATTGATTAGTTCTTACCAATGCATAGATTATGGTGAACATTCTTAGTTTTGATTCGTCTGTAATATTAGATTAGATTACTTTACTTCTATTTTTTGTTGCATAATATCCTTAAGCGTTTTACATTTCCTTCTTAAATTCAAAATTAAAAAAAAAAAGAAAAATGAATTTTAAATTAATTGATGGTGTTTAGTTTCGGTTGATGAACTAAAGCATATCATAATTGGTATCAAAGTATAGACATGTAACACCTTAGAACCTAAGACACAACAACCTGCCATGTGTCACTACTGCATGGTGGTACACTAAGACTCTAAATCTCCATACAAATTTAAACCTATTCATCTCCACATTACATTCATATTAATATTGCTTTAATAAAAAAAAATGAATGACTCTTAGGCAAGTCATTACAATCATCAATACTTAATTCAATTACATGAAACCTTAATAAAAAAATCCAGGATAACATCTATCAACATATAATAATGAACATAGTAAAAGGTCTAATGATTATTTCCATATTCTTGAATTAATATCCTAAAATTCTATGAGAGATTCATCAATGACTTTTGTACTACTCTTCATTAACATAATAATAGTGTTACTCCCATATTCATCCATACAATATCCCATTAAATTCCCATTCTCAACATAGTTAATGTATTCATTGTTCTCACTTGCAACAGAAAAATAAAAAGGGATGAGCCTAATCCCAGTATGTGAGTACCACACCGACAAGCACGTGCCACATAGCCAATAATATCAACGTACATAAATGTAACGATTATACACATCAAGTCATCAATTGATTTATCTTTAGTTAATTAACATACAACATAGGGGTACTCATGACCCTAATGCACATATAGTATTTTCATATATATAATCTTAAATAGGAACTGCCATTATGGGCTTCATCTAACCTTAATCTACCTTAAATCATTTCGATATATGACTCTACTAGGGCATATCGATCATTGGGGTACTCCTTAAGGATCTTCCACTATAGGCCTCTGGGTTGAGCCAAGCACAAACAACATACACATTTTGCTCATATAATATTTAAATTCATTTAAACAAATTACATTAACAATCACAAGCAACCAAACAAGGTAAACATGTAGCTGGAGAAGTGTTCTCACTATAGTGTCTTATGTCTCTAAGAAAAAGATGTAGACTTGGTCAAATATAAAGAACTAAACTTATTTCTATTCTATAGTTAATCTAAGTTTACAAATTGATTATATATTTTCTAATTGTATAATTCCCTTCCTTAAGGTCTTATTGTGCATCTAACTTATTTTAGAATCAAGGAAGTATAAAATAGAATTAAAGTTTGAGTGTCTTAAGACAACACAATCATGCGAGAGGCCATGCAAAGGAACATGGGATAGAGCATAATCATGTATATTTTTGTGTGATTTCATCATTTTAGCACGCCTAATCGCACGGTCGTATATTTGGCCGTGTACCTTTTTTTTGTGAATTTTTGTAATTTGACACGCTTAAGTACATGGGTGTATCCATTGTCCGTGTACCCTTCTATACACACTCGTGTTTCTACACAAATAAGTACATAGGTGTGTATTTGATCGTGTACAATATTGTTCAGCACGAAACCTTATTCCCTTTCTCCAATTTTGTCCCTAAGCCTAATTTGTATGATTTTAAGCCTAATTGATCAATATATCTACTAATTCTAATGCATAATTGGAGTTAGGTAAACTTGGTTCAAATTATAGTTGGAACCCCCAATTCGTTTAACTTCAGCGTCCTTTCCATCTCATTCTGTATCCTAATAATAAGTTAACAAGTGGGTTTGTAAATTCACTAAGTTATCATCAAAGTGGACAATCTTGATGATTATAATCCTTACTTGATAGATTTAGATTGATCTTGTGGTTTTCCTTCAGGTCACCTATGAGTCTCTAGTCTCTCTTAGGTTTTTAGTTATAGTTGTGCAAATGAGGGAAAAGGGAGAAACCCTAGGTTAGTGCGACTTATATACCTTAATTAGGAAAAGACTAAATTGTCCCCACAACTTTTAAGTATTTATTTATTTACCTTTAGGTTAAAGTATAATAAATAAATATTCGTTTGTATATTTTTACATGTGTATTTACATTCTCGCCCTCTATAAAAACTTTGGTCATCAAAAGTTACCTAGAATTGGAAAGAGTTCTAGATACTTCCTTCTCATTTCTTCCTCTAATTCCTACGTTGCTTCCTGTTTTGTTTGATTCGTCTACTACACCTTGATGTAACGAATTACTCTCCTTTTTAATACTTGCTCCTTAGTATCAACTATTCTTACAGATCTTTCAATGGATGATAAATCTAGCTGTGCCTTCAAAGGTTCCAAAGCCACTACTTGGTTTGGGTTTAGCACGAATTTTCTTAACATAGATACATGAAACAAATCATATACCCCGACTAAACTGAGTGTTAGAGCCAACCTATAAGTAACAATACCAACTTTTTCCAGAATTTCGAGCGGACCCACAAATCTTGGATTTAGCTTCCCTCTTATGCCAAATTTGATTATCTCTTTAGTTGGAGATATCTTCAATAGAACCTTATCCCCCCATAGGGCATCGCCATTTATCTTCATAACTCTTTTAGTGACTTTAGGCTAATAGAATTCGCTACCTTATCACTCTAACCTTGTTTACTACTTCTTATACTATCTTTGACCCCATTATGTGTCTTTCTCCCACTTCATCCTAATGTAAGAGAGATTTACACGTTCTACTATATGCTGCTTCATATGGAGCCATTTGAATTATAGCCTTATAACTATTGTTATATGTGAATTCCACTAAGGGTAGATAATCACACCAACTACCCCCATGGTCCAAAGCATAAGCTTGCAATAAGTCTTCTAGAATTTGGATGGTTCTCTCAGATTATCCATTTATTTGAGGATAGAATGCATACTAAATTGTAATTTAGTACCCAAAGCTTAATGTAGACCTTTCCAGAACCTACTCACAAATTGAGTATCTTTGTTAGATGTGATAGTGGTCGGTACATCATATAATTTGACAATCTCCTTAATGTATAATTAAGTGAGCTTCTCTAATCCATAGTCTACCTTAATTAGTTGGAAATGGGTGAACTTGGTCAATTTATCTATAATTACTTAAATTACATCATATTTCTCCTTAGTTCTTAGGAGAGCTATCACAAAATCTATAATTACATGTTCTTACTTCCATTTAGGTATAGGAAGTGGTTGTAACTCACTAGCTGGTCTTTGGTGTTTAATTTTATTTTGCTAGCATGTTAGACATTGGGGGTATAAATTTTGCTATCTCCCGCTTCATATTTTTCCATAAATTATGACTTTTTAGGTCTTTATACATTTTGGTTCTTTTTGGATGTACTATATATCCTAAGTAATGGCTTCTTTCATTATCTCCTTCAATTTCTTGTCATCTGGAACACACCATCTCATGCCATATTTAACTGCCCCTCTAGCATCTATATTGAAATTAATGGCTTGACCCTATTCTATTTTGATTTTGATCTTTTACATTATATGTCCTCTAATTTGTGCTATCTTAATCCGATAAATGAAGGTTGGTTAAATACAAGGAGCAACGAACCTATTTCCCACTTCACGTGTCACCATCTCCAATTCTAGCTTACACATGTCTCCTAATATTCATCTATGAGAGGTGATTAGAGCTGTAATGTCCATTTGCTTCTTTCGACTTAGAGCATCTACAAAAATATTTGCTTTCTTAAGGTGATAATGAATCTTCACATCATAGTCATTAATTAATTCCAACTACCTCCTTTGTCTCATATTCAAGTCTTTTTGTGTAACTTCAAGCTCTTATGGTCTGTGAATTCTCATTGTCGAGTCTAATTTTTGAATTCCCATTCCTAATCCGATCTAAACTAAACCCTATGCTCATCTAATCTAGATCCTCGACTTGGGTTAGGAATTTCGTTTGATTTTTGGAGTCGCCACCCAACTGTTGTTGGGAAAAAAGTGAATTAAGACTAAAGGAGCAGATTAGTCTTAATTTGGACTACCAGTCGTCGTTATTTCCTCTTCTCGTTTTTGTGAGAAGAGAAAAAGGAAAAACCAGAGTTTCTAAGTCCGGGGGCTAACCTATTAAAACCTATACGGTTACCACCTAATCTACTAAAATTGTTCATCTTTAGAAATGTGTTTCATTGTGTTTCTGTTAATTTTTTTTATGTCTTTGAATTTATTTCAGAAAAAGGAATTTTCATTTATTTTATGGATTGACCCGGATGGGTGCCTACGTACCTGCTACTCAGGATCAAACAAGCCGTAGTTCGCTTTTCTGAAAATCTTTAGTGTATGAGTGAATTTTAATTTTGAAATTTCTTTCGATTTATGTTCTTACCATTTTTGGGATTTTTCCTAAAACTCTAAGCTTAAGCTTGATTTTATTTTTGAAAAATGATTTTATAGGGAAAACATCAATTTTGATTTATTTGACGAAAATGATTTTTCTAAGTGCTAAAACTTATTTATTTATCTTTTTATGATTTTTTATGACTTTTTATGATTTTTTGTTATTTTTGTGATTTCTGAGAATTTTTGGGGATTTTTGTGGTTTTTTGGGAATTTTTGTTGATTTTCGTGATTTTTGGGAATTTTTGTGATTTTCGTGATTTTTTGGGAATTTTGTTCATTGTCTATCCTATTTGACATCTAAAATTTTATGATTTATTTTCCTAATTTTTTTATTATTTTTCTATATCTTTTATTATTATTATTTTTTTTTTATTTTTTTATTTATCTATTTATTATTATTTTTTTATTTTTCTACATTATTAAATTCTAGAAAAATCTAATTTCTACATTTTCCTATTTATTAAAAATAACACATAAATAAATAAATAAATAACTAAATAACAAATAATAAATTAATTAATTAATTCGAAATAAATAAATAAAATAAAAAAAATCTGGAAAATCCGACTTACCTGGATCCGGGTCGGTGCGCGGGTCGGGTCAGTCGGGTCGAATCGCATCGGGTCGGATCGGTCGGACACGACGGTAGGGTTGGCTCGTTCACGGCGCTCCGGTGGTCCTTTGCGGCGGGTGAAGTGTCGAATCCTAGCTTCTTGAAGGTGCTGAATCCGATGGTTGTGGCGGTTTACTCCCAGAACGTCTCCTTGCGGTGGCTCAACTCCGATCCGCGGTCGCAACTTTGGGTTTCCTCCGATCTACACTCTTTTCTCTCTCTCTCATGATGCTGATCTGTGATCTTACTTCCTCATCTCCTCCTCTATTTATAGGCGCTTGAAAACAAGCTGGATAAGCTTGGATTTCCTCCGATTGAAGCTGATCGGATTTTCGGTTGAAAAACCAACTCCGATTCGTGCCCATCCAACGATTTGTTGCGATTTGATTTTAATTAGATAATGTTTATCTTATTTTTGTTGAAGATCTGTTGGATTTGTGCAAAAAAATCGAATAAAAACGGCCGAAATACGAATTTTTTCTTCGCCGGTGATCTTGGGCTCGAGGTAGGAGATGATCACGCGCCCGGCGCGTGCGTTTCTTCCAGCCAATCAGATGCTGCCACGTGTCCTGGATAAGTCGAAAAATTGCAAAACACGGAAACTGCTTCCCCCGCGATTTGAACGTCTGACCGAGCCCCCCCCCCCCCCCCCCCCCCGCGCGCGTGCACTTAGCCATGGTCCAGACCAGCTGGGCTAGCCCACTTTCGCGATTTTATTTATTTCGCAAATTACATATATGCAATGCAATTTTTCTATTTTTTTGTATTTTTTTGAAATTTCAAAAATTTGTAAAAATTGTTTATTATTCATTATTGCTATTTCCGAAATCATTTTTCAAAATTGAAGTGTTTTCCTATTTATTTTTATTTTTTGAACATTTTTATTATTTTATGCTAAATTAGGGAAAAAATGGAAAAATTTGGAAAAATTGAAAATTGATTATTATTGAAAATTATTGACTCTTAGGGCAAAAATGGGGTGTTTACACTCACCATTCAGATAATGTCTCCATAATTTTAGTGCTAAGATTACAGCTACTAGTTCTAAGTCATGTGTAGGGTAATTCCTCTCAAAAGGATTTAGTTAGCGAGAAGCATATGTAATGACTCTCCCTTTCTACATAAGCATACATTTCAAGCCTTGAGTTGATGCATCACTGAACACTTCAAATTCTTTCCCTGTCTTTGGCAACACTAACACAAGAGCTATCACTAATTTCTCCTTCATTGTCACAAAGTTATTTTCACACTCATCACTCCACATAAATTTAGCCTTCTTCTTTGTCAATTTGGTCAAAAGAGCTGCTAACTAAGAAAACTCTTCCATAAAACATCTGTAATAGCTAGGTAGTCTTAGAAAGCTTCTAACCTTTGTCATAGCTCTCGGTCTTGACCAGTCAATAACTGCTTTTACCTTCTTAGGATCTATTGATATGTCATCCTTATTTACCACATGTCTTAAGAAGGATACTTATTCCAACCATAACTCACACTTGCTAAACTTGGCATATAATTTCTCCTCCCGTAGTCTTTCTAGAACTATTATCAAATGTGTCTCATGTTCTTCCCTACTCTTAGAATAGATGAGAATATTATCTATAAACACCACTACAAATTGATCTAGCAAGTCTTTAAGCATTCTATTCATTAGATTTATGAAAGCTGTTGGAGCATTTGTCAATCTAAAAGGCAATACTAAGAATTTATAATGCTCATATTGAGTACTGAAGGTAGTTCTTTACATGTCTTCTTCTTTAATTATTAACTAATGATACTTTGATCTCAAGTCAATTTTGGAGAAGACTTGAGCTCCTTGTAATTGGTCAAATAAGTCATCAATTTTAGGGAGGGGTTACTTATTCTTGATTGTGACTCAGTTCAGTTCCCTATAGTAGATGTATAACCTCATGCCCCCATCCTTTTTCTGAACAAATAATACTTGAGCACTCCATGACGAGACACTTGGCCTAATGAACACATTGTCTTGCAACTCTTGAAGTTGGGTCTTCAACTCAAACAATTCAGTAAGTGCCATTTTGTAAGGCTCCTTGGATATTAGTGCCATTCCTGGTATCAAACCAATGTAGAATTCTATCTTTCTAACTGGTGATAAGCTTGGAAGATTTTCTTAAAAGACATTTGCATAATCTTTAACTACATACACATCTTCTAACTTCATAATATCTCCAGTCTCCATTAACAATGTTAATATCTTACCCTTATCCCATAGCTTATATGTAGAAAGAGTTATAGGTCTCTACACATCTAACTTGAATGCAATTGGATCTTCATTAAGGAGGTTAAAACAAATCACTAGATTGCGATAATCTATAATGACATAGTATTTAGACAGTTAATTTACCCTTAAGATCATATCAAATCCAGTCATCTCTAACACAAATAATTCTGTTGGCATTTTCTTTCCTTGTATTATAATTTCTACATTCTTGCACATGTGATCTAATCTTCCTCCCACTCCAAAAGGAGTATTCATAACAAAAACATCACTTAATAGCACAGGTTTCAACCCTCATAGATGCATGAATATAGGTGAAATGCATGAATGTGTTGCACTCGTATCAAATAATACATAAGTTGTATTTGAGTTAATAAGTAGTTACCTATAATAATATCTTGATTTGGAGCATCCTACTACTGTTGTTGTTGTAATGCAAATATGTGACCAGGTGCTCTCTACCTCAATCTTGAGTATTGAGGTTTACCTATTGGTCTTCTGGTTATAAGTCTTATTGGCCATTGTGTTGGGAATTGTTGAGTTACTATAGTCGTCTGATTTTGGGTGGCACCACACTCAAAGGATTTATGACTCCTTAGCTTACAAGTATAGTGAGGGATGGATTAATCTGTATAATTCCTACTAGAGTGTCTTGTCTTATCACAAGAGAAACATACCCCTTCAGGCTAATTGCATTACTGTAACTCTTATGGTCCTAAACACCTAAAACATCTCCTTCTTAGTCTAACCTATGGTGGTGGAGGTAATGCTAAATGTGCTGGCTTAGTTTGAAGAGATTTGGGCACAAGAGCTACAAGTTTAGCTTGATATACCACAAGCCTCTTTCCTTTATCAGCATATAGCACATTAGAGGTAGGCCTCTTTCCTAAGGCAATTCTCACCTTACGAGATAGTTGTTCCTCTATTCTCCTCCTACTCTACTCTAAGAACATCGCCTTATCAACTATCTCTACATAAGTAGTTAATTGAAAGGCCCCTACTTCATGCTAGTGGTTAGGCTTTAAGCATCTCACAAATCTTCTTACCTTGGAGGCATCATCAATTCTAACTACTTCAAGCATAAACTTGATCAAGCAATTCAACTTCACTTCATATGCCCCTATAGTTTGATTGTTCTGCTAGCAATTATAATATTCTACCTCCATCTTATCCCTAATACTATTGGGAAAGTACTTATCATAAAACAACTCCTTGAACTTCTGCCACTAAATGGGAGCTCCTATTAACTTGGATGTACTAGTCCACTACTTAGCGACTGATCCCTTCAGCATAAATGTTGCAAATTTTACCTTCCTGTTATTAGACACCGCGAAGGCCACAAAGGTCTTCTCAATTTCAATGATCTAATGCTTAGCTTCTATTGGATCATCAACCTACACATGAAACTCCTTTGCTAGCTATATAAATTTCTCCAGTCCATATGGTTCTTATGCAGGCCTAACAGGTCTCATGGCCTATTGTTGTTTCTATGCCAACATCCCTACTAGAGCAGTCACAGTTTCTAGCAGTTAAGCAGTTGTGACATTAACTTGATCCGGGGCTCCCTATTGAGGTGGTCCTTGAAGATACCTTTCTTCTAGAGCATCTCCACCCTGTTTAACACTAGATGAGTCATGTCCGGTGTTTCTTCTAGGAGGCATTCCATTTGAGATGAGGCAATGGAATGGTTCCAAAAGTTAGAGTTATTGTGTGGAGTTAGTGATAGCATACATCTATGTATACTATATCTACACATATATGCATACATATCTAAGTAAAGTAGAAATTTAAAAGAAAATACAACTAGATAAAATAATTAGAATAAAACAAAATAAACAATCACCTTACAATTTATCCACTCTCTTCATCTCTTCTCATTTTATAGATTAAATGCCTAATCTATCTAAAGATCTTAACTTACTTTCTATTAATTGAAACCTATATTTATTAATCATCAAACCTAAACTCTATAGATCACAACCTACATTCTATTGATCAAAATCTAAGCTCTAATACCACTTAAGCTGTAACGTCCCAGAACTTGAGATACAACAGCCTACCACGTGTCACTATTGCATAGCAATATGCTAAGGTTCTAAATCTCCATATAAATATAAACCTGTTTATCTCCACATTACATTCATACTAATATTATTTTAATAAAAGAAATGAATGGCTCTCAGGCGAGTCATTACAACCATCAGCACTTAGTTTAATTACATGAAACCTTAATACAAAAATCTAAGATAACATCTATCAACATATAATAGTTAACATAGTAAAAGGTCTAATGATTATTTCCATATCTTAACATCAATAACCTAAAATTCTATGAGAGATTCATCAATGATTTTTAAACTATTCTTCATCAACATAATAATAGTGTTCTCTTCCATATTCATTCACATAATGTCCCACTAAATTCCCATTCTCATCATAGTTGATGTGTTTATTGTTCTCACTTGTAATTGAAAAAGAAAAAGGGATGAGTTTAAGCTCAGTACGTGAATACTACACAAACATGCATGTATTGCACAACCAATAATATCAACATGCATAAATGCAATGGTTATACACATCAAGTCATCAATTTATTTATCTTCAATTAATCAATATACAATAGGGGTACTCACGACCCTAATATACATACAGTATTTACATATATATAGCTCAAATTGGAAATTGCCATTGCAGGCCTCATCTAACTCTAATTTATCCTAGATCATCTTAATACATAACTCCACTAGGGATAACGTGGCATACCAATCATTTGGGTACCCCTTAGGGATCTTCCATTGTAGGCCCTTAGGTCGAGCCAAGCATAAGTAGCATACACATTTTGCACATATAATATTTAAATTCATTTAAACAAATTACACTAACAATCATAAGCAATAGAACATGGTGAACATGTACCTAGAGAAATGTTCTCATTATAGTCTCTTACGTCTTTAAAAAAAGACTATAAACATGTTCAAATATAAAGAACTAAACTTAGTTCTATTCTGTAGTTAATCTAGGTTTACTAATTGATTAGGTATATTTTAATTGTATGATTCCCTTCCCCGGGGTCTTATCGTGCATCCACCTTAGTTTAGAATCATGGAAATACAAAATAGAATTAAAGTATGAGTGTTCTAAGACAATACGGTTGTGTGAGAGGCCGTGTAGAGGAACATGGGCTAGAGCATAGTCGTGTTAGTGGTCGTGTATCTTTTTGTGTGATTTCATCATTTCAGCATGCCCAAGTGTACGGTCGTGTATCCGATTGTGTACTTTTTTGTGGATTTGTAATTTGACACACCTAAGTACATGGGTGTGTCCTTTGTCCATGTACCCTTTTGTACACACTCGTATTTCTACATAGGTAGGTACACGAGCATGTATTTGACTATGTACAATATTTTTCAACATGAACCTTTATCCCCTTTCTCCAATTTTGTTCCTAAGCTTAAGTCTAATTGATCAATGTATCTACTAATTCTAATGCATAATTGGAGTCTTATACACTTAGTACGAATTATAGTTGGAACCCCTCAATTTGTTTAACTCACATGTCCTTTTTGTCTCATTTTGTACTCTAACAATAAGTTAACAAGTCGGTTTGTAAATTCACTAACTTATCATCAAAATGAACAATCTTGATGATTATAACCCTTACATGATAGATTTGGATTGATCTCGCAGTTCTCCTTTAAGTCGCCTATGAGTCTCTAAAGTCTCTCTTAGGTTTTTTGTTATAGTTACGCAAATGAGGAAAAAGGAAGAAACCTTAAGTTAGTGCGACTTATACACCTTAGCTAGGAAAAAACTGAATTGCCCCCACAACTTTTAAGTATTTATTTATTTACCCTTAGGCTGAAGTATACTAAATAAATATTCATTTGCATATTTTTACATGTATATTTACACATGTGTATAGGAGTGATTTCTTTTGAAACTTTTGTGTAAACTCCTAGGTTAGGCATGTAAAGATTTGGGGGAAATTGGTTTGTGGTGTTTTGCTATATGAGTATTGGTGATTAGCGATGTAGTATAAAGCCTGTTTGAGTTTATGTAAATATGCTGTCAAATTGCTTGAAATCATAAGAATGTTGGATGGCACAATGAATAATCTTGATGAGGGTCACATTGAGATGTTGAGAGACATAAGGTGAAGATAAGGTATTAGCTAAATGAGTTGTTGGAATCAATGTGGATGATACTAGCACATTAAGAGGTGTACCTAGTCTTCATAGACTAGTCACAAATTGAGGGGGTTTAGAGTTAATAAGGAGATTGAGATGTTGAATGAATAAGGTGATAACAATTTTGAACTTGGATGCAGAGGTGATAAAAAACCATTCGAATGGGGGCATCAATATCATGAAATTGAAAATTTTGCATTTTTGTGGTAGCAACTCATCAAGAAGTTTCTCAATTGGATGCATAAGAAGACAAGCGTGTTTGAATGCAGTGATTATGATGAGTGCACCAAAGTTTGCTTGGTAGCAATTGAATCCACTAAGTATACTAGCCTTTGGTTGGAGAATTTAAAAACTTAAAAGGCATATAGTCAAGGGGAAGATTTTGTGCATGACATTTGATGAAGAGGTTGTGTAGAAGAGGGTTATGCCTAAATACTATAAATAGATACTATTCTTGAAGCTTTAGACTTGGTAAGGTGGGATGAGTGTGGATGATTATATCAAAGATTTTGAAAAACTATGATGCACTGTGAGGTGAATGAATGAATCACCTAAACAAACTATCTCTCGATTCATTATTAGGCTAAAGCTAAAGTTTGAGATTGCTCCTATGGTGAAACTGCAATAATAAAGAACTCTAGAAGACGTGATCAAAATGGTAGTAAAGGTGGAGAAGCAACATAAATATGTTCCTTTCAGACTACTGATTTCTTAGCTAGAGCATGTAGTTCCTAGTAGGCCTAAAGTTAGGGAGGATTTCCATGATGATATGATGGGAATCAAACCATTTCTACAACGGGACCCATTACCCGAGCAAGAGCCCAAGGACTGTAGAGCCTTACATTGAGAGTCCTTTTTTACCAAGTGGAACCCGAAGACACTCACATAGTGTTTTCATTCATTTTATATGGTTGTTTTATATTTAATCAAGTACAATTATTAGTACTACAAGATGGCGACCAAACTAATTAACACATGGTTTAGAGAAGGGTTCACAGTCCATTTATTGAACCAAAATGAACTATAGGGAGCCAACCATGTATTGCGTTATTTCCTTTATTTTCTTATGCTTGTTTTTTTTTTTCCATAATTAGGGACTATTAAAAATATTAGTAAAAAGAACAAAAAAGGCACTTCATTTTTCGGTCAAGACATATACATGTGAATTGAGGGTTTCCTCTCTTTTCCATACACACTTATCAATCTTGTAAGATTATGGCGAGTCAAGAGTTTGGATTATTATGTATTAAATCAACAATTATAAGTTGGTTCCTTATTCTACTAGTGTGTAATATCTAGTAAGAATTTGGAATTTGTTTATTATCTTGTTCTTTGTGAATTAGGGTTCCATGTGAAAGGGATCCTTCTATTTGGGGGTTGTCCAATTATTTCATAATTAGATATGTATTGATTGTAATTGAATTGGCATATTATAATTTGGTATCGGAGCTAAGTTGAGAGAAGGGAATTGCAATGTGGAAGTGTTGATTTTGAATTGAGGAATTAGGGTTTATGTCGTGAAACTTCTTCAATTGTGTGATTGTGAATTGAAGCTAGGTTTATTGCATGATTTATGTTGTGATTCATTAGTCATTGTGAATTGAAATTGAAGAAAGGGTTAATTTAGGGTTATGTTGTGGATGAATGGGTATGGTATAATTGATGCTATAATTGTGTGATTGAGGAGTGAGTAAATGTAAATTAAGTGCCATGAATGTTCCATTGAATTGAAATTGAGTAGGGTTAAATTTGGGGTGTGTGTGACATGGTGGTTGTAGCAAACATGAATGTGAATTGAGAATTGAGTAAGGAGTGATTATTGGGTTATGTTGCAGTACATGTGAATTTGGATTGGAATTTGAACAAGGAGTAATTGTTGGGTTGTGTTGTAATCCGTGTGGTTATAGTTGGAAATTGAACAAGTTGATAGTAGGTAAGCTGTGGAGGTGTGATTGTGAGTTGGAGTAATTTTGTTAAAGATTTTAATTCAACAATCATGTCAAATGATAATGTGAATGGTGGAGTTGGGAATGAAGCTAATAGTTAAGTTGGAGGAGTGGGTCAAAGATGCCATGCTGTAGGTGGAAGAAGAGACTTAGAAGAATAGTTACAAGAGTTAACCACTATTTTTGCTAATTTAGCTACAAAGGTTAACCAAATAACACTTCCCCAACTACCAATGGCAAATCCACCAGTGCCCCCACCTTAGGTAGCTATTAATAATGCTCGTAGGGAAGGAACATTAGGAGGTAATAAGGTAAGGCGAATTAGAGGAAATTACGTTGCCCAACTAGAAGGAAGAGATGATAATTTTAAGGATGAATTCTATCCCAACCATGAGTTCAGACCACTTAGAGGTTTAGAATATGTGAAATTACAAATGCCTTCATTTGCTGGAAGGGGATCTGTAGAAGATTATCTTGATTGGGAGCATAAGGTGGAAGGACTCTTTGAATGTTATGAGATTAATGACCATAGTCGAATATGATTGGCAGTAATTGAGTTTACAGGGTATGCCGCCTTATGGTGGAAGAACATTGTGGCCAATAGGAAGAGAGATGGGAATGCCGAAATACATACTTAGTAGGAGATGAAATGGAGTTATGAAGAACAAGTTTATACCAGAGCATTACAGGCAAGAGCTATTCATGCATCTCCAAACATTGAGATAGGGAGGCAAAATCGTGGATGAGTATGTCAAAGAGTTTGAAACACTAATGATTCGGTGTGAAACAGTTGAACCTCCCGAATAGACTATGGCACAATTTGTGTCCGGTCAGAAATATAAGATTGCTTGTATAGTAGAGATGCAGCGATATGACACCCTTGATGAGGCCATCCAGTTATTTTTGAAAGTGGAGAGACAGAGGAATTCTAACCCTTATAGAGCAACGAATAATATATATAAATCCTCTAATAAAATGTATGGGTCAGACAGTAAACAGGCTGATAAGGAGGGATATAGTAAGAATATGGAAAAGAATACAGTTATTCCAAACATTAGAGGGGAGAAAGAGTTAGCTGGAAAAGGAAAAGCAATTTCTAGGAATGAGAACAAATAGGTGGTAGCCAATTCATAAGGAGAAAAGAATCACTAGGTCAAATGCTTTAAATATTTAGGTTTTGGACATATGGTTGCTCAATGTCCAAACCGAAGGGTGATGACTGCCATGGAGGTGGAGAGTAAGGATGAAGAAGAAAAGATACACAAGCCTATAGATTTGTTAACTGTATTAGATGAGTATTATGAAGATGCAAATGCTGAGGTACATGAGGAAAAGGGAAATGATCGGTATTTGGCCATCAACGTCTTGCGTAGGGTGATGACTACCTTTTCTAATAATGAGGAAGAACAGAGGGGGAACCTATTTCACATATCCTATAGGGTCCAAGGTAACCTTTGTGCTCTTATCATTGATGGTGGTAGTTGCAACAATGTAGTGGCTGCTTCACTAGTTAATAAATTAAAACTAGTCACTACTCCACATCCTAAGCCCTATAAATTGTATTGGTTGGGTGAACAAGGCAGTTTGCATGTCACTCAAAGGGTTAAGGTTCCATTCAGCATGGGGGGGAAGTACCATGATGAGATTATTTATTATATTCTTCCTATGTGTGCATCACATGTATTGCTTGGCAAACCTTGGTTATATGATAAGAGGGTATTGCATGATAGGTTTAGGAATACCTATGTGTTCCAAAAGGAGGGTAAGCACATTATATCGAATCCCATGTCACCTACTGAAGTACAAGAGGCATAGAGACAAATTAATAAGACTGTTAAAAAAAAAGACCTTGTTTGTGGGACAACATGAACTGGATGAGGCAATCTAGGAAGAGAGACCAATTTATCTATTACAAATGAGATATGTGTTGGAAGTGGATGGATGAGAACAGTTGCCTCCAGTTGTGAACCAGGTACTAGATGAGTACAAGGATATATTCCCTGATGAGTTACTTGAGGGATTATTACCCATGAGAGGCATTGAACATGCCATTAATTTTTAGCCTGGGTCAGTCTTGCTAAATCAGCCTGTATATCGCATGAATCCTGAAGAAGTTAAAGAAAGCGACAGGTATATGAGTTGGTAGAAAGGGGTTTTGTTAGGAAGAGTACTAGTCTTTGTGTTGTTCCTGCACTTTTTGTTCCTAAGAAGGATGGCATGTGGAGGATGTGCATTGATAGTAGAGCCATCAACGAAATTACCATCAAATACAGGTATCCCATTCCTAGACTTGATGATATGTTGGATGAACTGAATGGTGCACAAGTATTCTCTAAAGTAGATCTTAAAAGCGGATATTACCAAATTCGTATGAGGGGTGAAGATAAGTGGAAGAGCGCTTTTAAAACATGACATGGTTTGTATGAGTGGATGGTCATGCTATTTAGGTTAACCAACGCCCCTAATACTTTTATGAGGCTGGTGAATCATGTCATGAAGGAATTTTTGGGAAAATTTGTTGTAGTCTATTTTGATGATATTTTGATTTTCAATAGAAACATGGAAAGCCATGTTGAGCATTTGCAAGCAGTCTTCTTAGTCTTGAGGAAATAGCAATTGTACAGAAATCTCAAGAAGTGTTCATTCTATCAATCTGAGGTAACATTTCTTGGCTTTGTTGTGACTAGTTTTGGTGTAAGAGTGGATGAAGAAAAAGTGAGTGCTATCATGGAGTGGCCAATGCTACAATCAGTAGTTGAGGTTAGGAGTTTCCATGGTTTGGCTTCTTTCTATAAGAGATTTGTTAGGAACTTTAGTAGCATTGTTAGTCTATTGATTGATTTGACCAAAAAGAATGTTCCTTTCTTTTGGGGAGATTGGGCACATAATGGTTTTGAGGAAGTGAAAGCGAGGCTAACTAGTGCTCTAGTATTAGCAATACCAAATTTTGACAAAACTTTTTGATCTAGAGTGTGATGCCTGGATAGGAATTAGTGCTGTGTTGATGCAGGAAAGGAGGCCCATTGCATATTTTAGTGAAAAACCGAGTGGTGCACCTTTGAACTACTCAGTATATGATAAGGAGTTTTATTCCTTAGTGAGGGCATTGATGACATGGCAGCACTACCTTCTTCCTAAGGAGTTTGTTATTTATATAGACCATGAGTCACTGAAACACTTTAAAGGCCAACAACATTTGTCAAAATGCTAAGCCAAATGAGTGGAATTCCTAGAGAGCTTCGCTTATGTGATTAAGTACAAGAAGGGAAGCACAAATATTGTAGTTGATGCCTTGTCATGTAGGTATGTATTTATCACTTCTCTAAAATCAAAGTTGCTTGGATTTGAATTAATGAAGAAACAATATGTTTATGATGAGCATTTGAAATTGATTGTTGAGCAATGTTTTGGAGAAAACGTAGTAGATGGATATTATATAGTAGATGGTTTTTTGTATAGAGTAGGAAAATTGTGTATACCCCATAGTTTTGTTAGGGAATTGTTGGTTAGGGAAGCTCATGTTAGAGGGTTATCTAGGCATTTTGGTAAAAAGAGAGCATTAGAGTCGTTAAAAAAACATTTTTACTAGAGGAGTATGTTAAAGGATGTCCACAAGGTGTTGGAGAGATGTGATGTTTGTAAGAGGGTGAAGGGAAAGAAGGGAGCTTGGGGTGAATATATGCCTTTACCTTTGCCTACATAACCTTGGATTGATATAAGTATGGACTTTATCTTGGGTCTTCCCAGGATATGGAGAAGTAAAGACTCCTTCATGGTGGTTATCGACCACTTCAGCAAAATGTCACACTCTGTACCTTGCGACAAAATAGATGATGCACTTTTTATTGCTAACCTTTTTATGTAGGAAATTATACAATTATATAGTGTTCCCTACAGCATAGTTTCTAATAGAGACACTAAGTTTCTCAATTTCTTTTGGAAGACACTTTGGAAACGACTTGGTACTAAACTCATGTATAGTATATCTTGTCATCCTCAAACAGATGGCCAGACAAAGGTTGTCAATGGTACTCTTAGTGCTTTACTAAGAGCAACGGTTGGCAATAATCTTATCAATTAGGACTTATGTCTTCATAATTGTTGAGTTCGCTTACAATAGGTCAACTCATAGTTCAACTAGTAAGTCTCCCTTTGAAGTCATGCATGGCTATAATCCTATCCTTCCATTAGATTTAATAGCTAATCCTACAACAAAGGAGGAAAGTTTGAGTGGAGTAGAGTGTGCAAAGGAGATTCAGAAGCTTCATCAAAAGGCTTCTAAGCTTCTTAAGAAAACTCAATAGTAGTAGAAACTTCAGGGCAATAAAAACAGGAAAACCAAGGTTTATAATTGAAGTGATTTAGTTTGGATTCATCTTAGCAAGGAAATGTTTCCTCACAAGAAATTACAGAAACGTTTACCTAGAGTAGATGAACCATTCAAAATTTTGAAGTGCATAAAAAACAATGCTTACAGGGTGAAGTTACTAGGAGAATACGGCGTCTCTGCTACATTCGATGTTGCATATCTATCGCCTTACCTATCAGAAGATGTTCATGAAGACCCATTAGATTTGAGGGAAAATCTTCCATAGACCTAAGGAAATGATGGGAATCAAACCATTTCTACAGTAGGACCTATTACCCGAGCAAGAGCCAAAAGACTTCAAAGCCTTATATTGAGAGTCCTTTTTTACCAAATGAAACCCGAAGACACTCACAGTGTCTTTATTCATTTTATATGATTATTTTATATTTAATCAGATACAATTATCAATAATACAAGATGGCAACCAAACTAATTAGCACATGGTTTAGAGAAGGGTTCACAGTCCATTTGTTGAACCAAAATGAACTATAGGGAGCTGGCCATGTATTGTGTTATTTCCTTTATTTTCTTATGCTTGTTTTTTTCCCCTATAATTAGGGACTACTATAAATACTAGTAAAAGGGACAAAAAAGGCACTTCATTTTTCGGTCAAGACATATACATGTGAATTGAGGGTTTCCTCTCTTTTCCATACATTCTTATCAATGTTGTGAAATTATGGCAAGTCAAGAGATTAGATTATTGTGTCAAATCAACAATTATAAGTTGGTTCCTTATTCTACTTGTGTGTAATATCTAGTAAGAGTTTGGAATTTGTTTATTATCTTGTTCTTGGTGAATTAGGGTTCTTCGTGAAAGGGATCCTTCTATTTGGGGGTTGTCCAATTATTTCATAATTAGATATGTATTGATTGTAATTGAATTGGCATATCATGATAGAGTGAATAATATGGGAGAGCCATAATAAGGAGACGAGAAGTGATTTAAGAGAGGTGATGGAAGTAGAGGAAAGGCTTCTTATATTCTTAAGATGAGGGAATTTGAATAGAGGTAGTAAGTAAGGTAAAGTAATCCAGTAAAACATTCTAAATGCTTAGGTTTCAGGCACATTACTACATATTGCCAAAACCATAGAGTCATGATAGTTAGGGGTAGAGTAATTGAGATGGAGGTGAACAATAAAGATGATCAATAGTAGTGGCTAGGTCATCGAAGGATGAGGAGATTAAAGGATTTGATGCAAGCAAGATGTGCCGATTCATGAAGATAAGAGGTTAATGATGACTCAATATGGATAGTGAGTTTCGACATTAGGTTTAGAGTGCAGGGGAAGGTATGCACAGTAATCCTTGAAATAGTGGTTTAAAAAAGTTGTATCCATCATTATGGTGGAGAAGCTAGGGCTATCAACCATTGCACATTCACAACCTTATAGGTTTATTGGCTGAATAAGAAATGCACAATACATGCGACCACACAAGTTTGAGTTACCATATATGAAAGATCAGTCCACATATTACATTCTTTGTGATGTCAATTTCATAAGTGCATCTCACTTACTTTTGGACAAGCCGTGGTTATTTGAGAAAGGTTATCCATAGCTACAAAAACAACTATGTCTTCCACAAGGGGGACAAACAAATACTGTTGCCTATACACCTAGAGCTAGAGATGTCCATGCTAATTAGATTGCATTATCAATATAGAAGAAAGAATAATTGATAACATAGAGTGCATACATGAAAGAGGAAAATTTTAGAAACTTAAGAATTAAATAAAATATAAGGCTCTGCTATCATATAAAATAACCATAGCGCCTAGAGCTTACCAATGCGGGAAAAAGATAGGTTTCATGACATTAACAATGAAGTGATGCTGGTAGGAAACAAAAATTAAAAAAGTGAAAACGGAGAGAGAATGAAGTGCAACGTTTTTAAAGAATGAAAATTTACCTAGAAAAAGTTTTAAATTTTATATTTATATGAAATAATTTGCTTCAATAAACTAAATTTTTATGTTCTTTTTCCACTCATAAAATTTAATTTAGATATTTCATCACAATCAATTGTGTTGCTAAAACACTCATATATAGTCATTTACCCATGTTCCTGTTCCTACGAAGAGCCAATGACCGATATGCGAGTAATTATTCGAGAAAGAAGTAAACCATTTAAACTTGGGAAAATTCATTTGAATCTCAATGCAATATGAAATCAACCCAGAAAGAAAAAAAGGGGGAAATGAGACGTAGCAAAGTTGCTTTCTTCATGATTTTGTGAGGATATAAATTACTGAAACCTTGATGATTAGATTATGTGGGTAGCTGAAACAAATAGGAAAATTGTAAGCTTGATGGGCTTAGAAAGCTACGAATTTTGGACCCGAATGGTGTGGTTGTATAAGTGAAAGAAAGATATCATAATAGTCCAAACTTTCTTTCCAACCACTGCACCAAATTACGTGGAATAATTTGATATGAAAATGCTATGTCCGCCGATGATTTGATATTACACCGATATAAAATATCATTATATGTTCAACTCTGGAAATAAAGCAAGAGTAATGGGTACATGATATCAAATGGTTTCATCTACTTATATATAACAAGATTTTAATAGATATATTTTATATAAAATATGAGTAGTGATAATATTAAATTTTTTATATGTATATTAAAATCTTATTATATATTTTTTTCTCGGCCTGTATTTATCAAGCTGACTCGAACATCGTCAAATTGGACACCGTTTGCTGTTGTGTTGTAATTTCCAATAAAGTTGTGGTCACCATGGAGGAAGGACCATTCTTTCGGCCGTAAAAGGGGACCATATTGATTGGTTCATCTAAAATTTCGGCTCTAATTTATTTCAGTTCAAATAGAAACTACAAAATAATAATAATATTAGGAAAATAAAATAAATAAAATCCTGGCTAAAAAAGAGTGTCCATCATTACTAAATTGAACAAGAAGAGAAGAGCCTTGCTTTCTGGCAATTTTCACATGCATCATTTTCTTTGACCCGTGATTATCAATACATAAGTTACGTAACATTTACAAGTTTCCTTTTAGTTGCTCTTTGGTTTTGCATATAAATAAATTATTTGGTGCAGAGAAAATGTTTGGTTTAATTATCATTACTGCCCTATGATGTTGATGTTGAGATTTTTATGCTATATTATAAAGATTTAAAATTGATATAGAGAATCCTACTTACTGTTCTCTTCTCCCGCAAGTTAAGGCAATTGACTTTGATCAACCAACTGCATTTATATTATATCTTTAAGAACTATCAATAACAAGAGATGACATAAACCGTAATTAATGTCGGATTGGAATATATATATATATATATATATATTACATTGTTAGGTTGAAATAATGCAAGAGAAAATTACATATGGTTGAAGAATTTAAACAAAGAATGGAATTTTTAAAACCATGTTTAAGGTAAAGGAATCTGTTTTAAGTTCTTAAGAGTTAATTAATACTTTAAGAAACTTTCTTTTTCAAGGAACTCACTATTTTATTCTTGATTCTTTTATAAATTATAAAATAGTATAAATAAAAAATAATATTATATAAAATGATGCAAATAAATGAAAACATTACGTTTAACTAAATGGTGACCTTACTGACCAAAGGATGAACATTTTGTGTGTGTATTCAACATACTATGCTGTTAAAATCTAACAACATTACACTATGGCTGAACGTCATTCTATATTTATACTAATTTACATAATATTCATCATTAAAAAGTTTATTTTATATTTAACTCATTAAAAAAAATTATCTCTGTTAATTTTTTAATGTATAATTTTCTCATACAATAATTATAATATTTTTAAGGAATCTTCTTACAAGCTATTAATAATCATTTTCTCTGCCGAATTTCTGACTACCATATCCTCTTTGGTAGAAGGAATGATGGTTGCAATTTTAGTCAATGTATAACGATCGCTGTTTCGCTTGTTCTCCGTTGATAATGATTCACTCAAATTGAAAAATATTAAATTGCTAATCCGATGCATGATTTCGTTGAATATAGATTCATATAAGCTTAGGAGTCGTTGGTCTAACCTTATGAAATTCACAATATGATAATTAGGACGACTCAGTTGGTTCTTTTTTTCTTTGCAAATTAACAGGATCACGTGGAGTTTAAATTTATTAGAGATATTGGTCAAATTTTCTCCAATTTTTTTAGGGGCAAAGATGAACAAAATGGGAGTTTACAACTCCCAATTTTTCATAATATGATTCTCCTCCACGATTAATAATTAGGATTTTAAGGATTTTAATAGTAATCAAATTTTATTTTTATTTTATTATTTATTTGAAATGACCAAATTCCCACTGAAAAAAAAAAAAATAGGAAATCGGATTGGGTAGAATCATGTTCCATGCAATAAACAAAACCAGATGCCAAGCAACAGCAACTGCATGCAACAAAAGAACGAGTGGACCAAGTCACAAGGGTCTTCATGCATGCCCCGAGTCCGGACTCTAACCGGATGAGAGATGACGGTTGTTTTACGTCTTCCACGAGTACTTACTCTGATAGGTTACAAGGCTACAAGGCTAGAGTGATCTGTTATAATATATGATTTTATAGGCTTTTTTATTATTGTACCTTTTGATGATTTTCTTCTTTAGCTATTCTACCTATTTGATATGATTTTTTCTTTTGATTATGCCTATTTTGTATTAACTTTTGGTCATTGATTTTTTTCAAAAGATACGCCCTTCTTTTACTAGCGGGATATTTTTTAGAATGGTTATAAAACAAATCAATGCAACTCCTTACTTTTACGGTATTTTATTTTTATATCGTGACAGTTTAGAATATTTTCTAAATCAATATATTATTTGATAAAAAGTTAACAAACAATTTAAAAGAGATTTGTCAACATGTCAATTGTGACAATTTTTTCAAGTAAACTTCATTATTTTCATCAATAAGTATATTGTAAATCAATAATCACATACAATTATCATACATAGTGCCCTACACTTAATGGAACTTTGACATAGTTTGTTCTTATAAGTAGCAAGAAATGTGTAGTTTTCCATGGTTTTAAATATGGTTTTGAATTAATGGAGCTTTAGACTAGATTAGAGATATAGCAATTCATATTAATTAGTTATGTTTTACATCTAGATTTAAACTGATCCATGTTTAAAAATTTAAACTTGTAACACTACTTGCTTGTCCATTTGTCTTTAATAGAGATGTTAATGGTTTAATTTAGTGTTGTTTAGTTCATTTAGTTTGATTTTTGGATTGAACCAAATCAAATAACATTTTTGAAACGATATAGTTTAGACCCCTAGTGAACCAAACTGCTTTTAATAGTTTAAAACTCTAAACTAAACTGTTTCAAATGTAATATGTTTTAGTTTGAGTTGTTTAAACAACAGTTTTGATCACATTTTCTTGTTCATAATATACATCTATCACTATAACTTTACTTATATGATTTGATATAAGATTTCAAGTAAAAGAAATTTAACAAGTGGACTATCTATAACCACATATATGCTTATAAAAAGAAAAGAAAAAACAAAAGAATTATGGATAGTAGTTTTCCTTAGATAAGCTTGACTTGCTACTCTAATTTATCATCTTAATTTCCTATTAGATTATCCACATTACATGATAAGTAAATTGAGGGATGAAAATGACTGTACACTTATGGAATGTCAAGATCTACTAATCTAAGCATTGGGGATAGACTCGAAGATGAGAATGAGACTATGAAAGTGTGCGAAACTGAAATTGAGAAAAGAGATGAGAGTAAACTTAGTGAAGGAATGAGCTTAGAGCAAGAGTCTAAGACGATGTAAATGCTTGTATCTGGATGGATCTTGCTTATCAATTGCAAGATCTTTAAATGATGGAAAAGTTATCAAGTCTTCAAAAAAGGTATTAGACAATATCAAAATCTCTACTAAACTTTGCACGCTTTTCTTATTTTACACTTGAAATTTACAATGTGATACTTATTTGTGGTTTTGCTTGTCATATTTACCGCTTCACCTCCCACCAATCATTAACATATATACTCTTTAACTAATGAATGTTTACTAAGCTATCTTTTTAATCACGATAGAGATAGTAAATTTAACGAGTAAAAGTTCAATTAAATATGATATTTAGAAAATTTAAACTTTAGATATAAGTTTGATAAATAAAAGTTTAGTTAAATGTATAATATTTTTCAATTTCATGTTTCTGTATAAAATTGCCAAAAACATGAAACCTATCCAAATATATACATATATATACAAAGAAATAGAAGCCTTCACAAGATTAAAATTTACAAAAAAACAAGTTACTTAAAGTATTAAAAACAACAAATTATGATTCCACAAAAGTCTAAACTAAAGTGAAATCTAATCAAATATAAAATGATAAATCATGCATTTGCTACAAAACAACGTTGTATTATATTGAGTCATGACCTAATAAATATTAATATCAATATAAAAATTCATTATATTACACGTTAGCTCTTCAAGAGAAACCTCTAATGAGCCAACATATAAAAATCTATCAAAATGAAAATAAAAATGATGTTGACAAAATTAATGGAGACAATTTTTCTTTTCTTTATCTTCCTTTAATATTTCTTTATCTTTAATGTTTGATGGTGCTTCAAAGGTTCAACATATTAGAAAAACATATGTGAATTGTTTGAATTAATTTACATGCTAAGCAAAAGTAATTAAGTTTATTTGTGTAATACATGTTTGAACAATTTAAGTACTAAAATTTTGTGAATGCAAAGAATCCTATTATATAAACTTGGGGAGAATTATAACGAATTGATCTATATTTTGAGTCATTTGCAAATAACTTATCTAAGTTTTATTTTTTGATAAAGTATTAACTTGTGTTTTATAACTGTGTGTTAATAATAAATATAGACATATGTCAGTTTATTGGCCCATAAATTATTTCTTTATTAAAGTATTATTTTTAAATATACATTTAATTTAATAAAATAAAAATTTACATAAAAACTAAAAAAAATATTTATTAACAGAAAGTATATTGACATGGGTCAACAATATGCTAACATTTGTTGATATTTATTATTAATACAAAATTATAAATCATGGGTCACTTGTAATGGATGCAAAATATAGGTAATTTTTTTTTATATAATTTATCCATAAACTTATTGAAAGAAGTGGTATGAGAAAGATAAATATCATATTTTTATATAGATATTAGAGAAATAAGATATTCCAACATATAATTTATATATAATATCAAAATGAAGACCATAAAAGAAACAACACGGAGACAATCTATCTTAATGTAAGATAAGACAATAGAATCTAAAGCAAAGTGAATGTTTTATCATAAGAAAACTATCAAAATAATCAAAATTTTATTTTGAAACAACAGTTCTCGAAATATAAAATTAAGAAAGGGATAGAAGGCAAGATTCCGTTTCACTATATCTTCTATATCTTTACAACAAAACCCATAAATAAAAACGAAAAGGAAAAAGTGATAAATAAAAGATACAACATGTGTTATATAAGAACTTTGAAGAAATTGAAATAGTGTCACACTACTCTTTCTTTCTAAAGTGGATTTACTTTGAATAGAGAAATGGGAAGGTCGCCTATGCAATTAGGATTTAGGGTTGGAATTTGAAAGAAATGTCTTAAATAGGTTAGTGAATTAGAATCGAATAAGAAAACCATATCTTTATGTTAAACTAGTTTAAACTGATTAGTGAAAAGGTTGCCTATGCAATTAGGATTTTGGTTTGGAATTTGAAAGAAAATTTAAAAACCTTAAATCTTAATTAGGTTAGCCAGTTAGACCCGAATAAGCATATTGAATGTCTATGTTAAATTGGTTTAATTATTGGACTCGAACTTAGATATGTTTATAAGTAGGTCGAAACAAATTTGATCTTTTTGTTAATATAATGTTGATTTTTGGCTAAATCAAACTTATAATTATTATTATTATCAATGTTCAAATTACGAGTCGTGTGTAAAATTGCTAACCCTAAATGAAGTGCATATTTAGTGCCTACAAATACGTAGTTATTACTTTGGAGCATCAGTGCTTAAAGCCATTGTAAGACTACTATTCGTTATATTTGTGAGTTCCGACCCGTCAATATTGTGTTTTGTAGTGGCTGGTCATTGAGATCTTCTCGTCGATATCCTTAAAACATATATATAACGATCTCGAAGAAACAAAGAAAAAGTTTCCTATAGATATGTCGTCATACTCGCTATCTAAATCAGGTCAGTTACCCGAAATTCTTGATATATAATTCAAGCAAATCAATGCATACAATCACAACGAATACGTCAATATCTACTCATTTTTTTAACAATTAGCTAGCTACATCAATTCTTCACGTCAAAAGCTTTACAGTCTATATATAAATCTGACGTCGTGGTATGGTCACAACCACAAATACGTACTTCTCCATGATTGAAAAGTTCCAATTCGATCTCAGCTTTCATCATGTTCGAAGTCCTTAATAATTCACCAGCTTCTCAGCCAGATAATTCTTCTTATCTACGTTTCTTTCGTTAGGAATATTTTGCATATAAGAAAAAACGACAAATGAACGAACTGAAAAGTTGTTGCACGGTGTGGTCGCAGTCTTCGAGTGATTTATGCCTTCTGTACTAACTTTGTTGAGGGAGATGGATTAGCCATACATCTTAAGATACAACTAAGTCTAGAGATTAGAGATTCGATTAGCAGAAACCAAAACTCTTAAGCCACATTTAAGAAAATAGAAGAAAGTTTCCAGTGTTTTGATAGTAAGAAAGGGAGAGATAATAATTACTCACCAATCAGTACAAATTTCATGGTAATACAGGTGAGTGTGTATATATATATATGTATGTATGTATAATGTTTAAAAGACATCTATTCACCACGAAACATATCTCTTTTGATTCATTTTTGAGCTAACTATTGGATCAATTAAATATTAAGACATCATCATTTTAAGTATAGTTAACACTCGTTACACTTACAAACATGTCTACTCGTTTAAATCATCGGATTCAATGTTTAGTTTTGTCACAAACACATTATTCTGCAAATATACACTTCGTGTCCAGATTCGAACCATGGGTAGCTTTCCAATTTCATTTCAAGCCTTGGGAGGCACTTCATTTGAATGTAATGCTCCATTCACAAGATGAGAATTTTGAACTCTCTTCTTATCACAAGACACTGGGAATAAGCTTCATTTGAACAAAACCTGAGTGTTCTGTTATCTTTGTCCATCTAACTTTGTTTTTCAAATGCCATATAAACTAAACGCACTAGTTGTCATTTAATTAGCTAGTTCATTTATCATTTAGTGCTTAGTTAACTCATTAATTCACGATCCATATAATATGTTTTTCCCTCAAAACATATTGGAAATTCGCTTGTATATATATATATATATATATATATATATATATGGAGGGTGAAATTAAAATGTAGTATCTGTATTTTAGCAAGTCAAGTAAGCTATTTATCTTACCAATTTATTTTTAGAAAATGTAAAGAAGGAAATCGAATATAATCCTATCTTATAGGACAACGATATTAATAGAGAGACCAAGGCCTTAGCAAATCAAGAAGCCATTAATTAAACTCTTTGACACACCTTTGTAAATGTCTAATATTATAAATTACTCAGAGTATATGGTAAAAAAGAAAAAACAAACACACACACACACACACACATAAACAAACAATGAATATATGGTAATTAACATGTCGATCTTAGTGCAATTAGGAGACGTGTATATGTACAAACTAAGTACAAATTTATGATAAAGCAATATCAAGTGATTGATAAATAAGACGGCCAAAAATCACATAAGAGTTCTGCATTTGAGCTGGAAGAACTAATACTAAGGCTGTTCATCTTTGGAGACGAAGGACGGAACCATGTCCTGAAGTAGACCACGGTCAGGAATCAGTTGCAATTGTTGTTGATGGGAAGCTAGGGTTTGGTGGTAAAACATGGAATTGCTATGGTCACGTGCTGCACCTTCATTTCCTACGGGAAGTAAATGAGCCAGGAGCTGACGGTGAGGAAAACTAGGTGACATTGCGGACGGCGACGACAAAAATGACGGAGGTAGCATCCTCATGGCAGCGGCACTGCCGCGGAGATTGGCTGGACACTCGTGGTTGTGCTGGCCTTCATAAGTGGTGATCACAATGGCTGGATCCTGATATGACCTTTCCACTCGCTTTTTCACGTTGCACTTTTGACTAGTGCATCGGTAATAACTTCTGCAATAATGGTACATGTAATTTACCAATCAGATATGCCATGATTATGAAATAATGTATTTTTGAGGAAATAAATGGATCTATGCATTTTTATCAACTCAATTTTCATCTCTTTGTAGATTGAGATTATCTAAATATTTTATCAAATATTATAATATCTTTATAATCCATCTTATTGTTATAATCTCAACTATTGGTTATATATAACAGTATTTAAGAAAAGAAAATCAATGAAAATTGAAAGAATAACAATGAAAAAGATTCATATTGGATTTATAAAAATAAAAATCAAATCCCATAGCAAAAATTCGCGAAATCAAGATTATTATAGTTGCACTATCTCCTAGTTTTATAGTAGTTATTAATTAAATTGATCGACCCAGTTTCGTAGTTTATAAAAGTACATTGATTATCAAAATCTAAGAATGAAGCAAAACTTTGACTCAAATGGCAAAAACAAAGTAAAGATTCATGTCACTTTCTGGACATATGAAGCTTCAGAAAGTAGATAAATTATATTTGATTTTAAACTTTATGAAGTCCTATATGTTGATCTGTTACATTTTATACTAAATAATAAATGTAATCCAGTTTTAAGCCAGACTAATTTTGTCATATGCTAGTTAGTGATCTATGTAGTTGAAATATAAAATAAAGCCAGTCACCTTGGATAAGGGCTATTCTTGACTGCTTTTTGTCCATATTTTCTCCATCTATATCCGTCTTCAAGGTGATCGATCTCACTCTTCGTCAGAAATGCAAACCGTGGCTCCTTTGGCCGTTTCTCTTTCTTCTTCGGTTTGGTCCTGACAAAAAGTATATAATATGTTAAAACGATTGGATAATCGATAGAGGGGGCAAGGCATGTGTTGTTATAGATACATGACTTGATATTCTGAGCTTAATTGTGACTATTATAATCAAAAACATTCTTTGCAGTTGTACAATGGTAAAAATTTGAGATGTTTAATTTGTGTTGAGCCCAAATGAATGATTTGCATATATAATTTATACATATTTTACATGCGAAAGACAAATATGTATAATTGATTGATTTTAGTAAAATTTGGCTGATACTATATGCGAAGCCATCTTAACCCAATTTAAATAGTAATTTATAGAGTGGAGGATCTTGGAAATTTGACGAGTCGATGTAAGATATTGAAGAGGTGACATGATCAGACTTTGAAAAGAAAATCGAGATAAGGTAATAAAAGAAATTTAAGAAAATCAAACCCAATTGTTTCGCTGAGGAGGCACAAAGATCAATTATTACTATTGGAATTACGATACTAGACATCAAACACTACATCAGTTGAAAAAGAAAAAGAAGAGCTCAGATGACTCGATGTACTTACGAAAACTAAACATCAATTACTATGAATTTACATGCATTCATTGCCCCTTTTTTTCTTATTATTTATTTTATTTTTTTGGGTAACAATTAGAATCTAACGATAAGTACAAAGAAAGATGAACTTTGACTTAGGAGCTAGACTTTGGAAAGTTAATTTACCAAAGACCCATGGCGTGTAGAAAAAGAAAAACCTACACTTTTTTGGCCTTCTCATCCTCATTGCTTTTGTTCATGGTTTGCTCATCTATGGTGTCGATCTTAGCCTCATCTTCATTCCCAGTGGCCTCATTAGATGAGGACGACACCGAAGAATTCGGCGTCGTAGGATGGTTACTACCCTCACCTCCTCCCAAGATAGAATCCGCCGCCACACCGGCCTTTCCAGATCCCTCTTCCACAGGAGTATTCACCACTTCGGATGGTGAACAAGACAAGTCGAAGGCTCTTGATAAGGAGTTATAGTCCATGGAACCTTGTAAAACATCAGTGAAACTCCTGTGAGACGGATCAAAACCATGTGCGTTTTGTTGTGCAGGGTGTTGGTTGAGATTATGACTTGTGTAAACGGAGAGATCATGATCATCAAAGAGTTGGAAGCCGGTGCCAGCACGGTTTACTCCTAATTGACTGTAGTAATAAGGGTCATAGTGGAACGGATTGGATGATTTTTTTTCTTCAGACATGGTGGAGGAAGAAGAGAGTAGAAAGGGAAGAAAAAAGTTTCTTGAGGTATGAAGTTTATATGATTTGTCCCTAGGTCTTTCGGTCTTTAATCATGGTAAAGGAAGTCTCGTGTTTTAGGTTTTTATATGGAAAAATAGTGATTGTATTTTTTAATCATTTGTTAAGAAATTAAATAATTTTTTTTTCACCATGAAGAAAGTTTTATATGGAAAAATAGTGATTGCATCCTTATATCACTTATTAAGAAATTAAATATATATTTTAATTATTATTATTATTATTATTATTAAAAAGTATTAAAAATATTTTTAGATCTTTAACAAATATTTCAGAAGTATCCTTTTATATATTATGTTTTTTTTTTCTTTTTTAGAGGTAATAATTAATACTTATTTTTCTATCTATAATTTTTGTAAATTAAGTGTATTGTCTTTGATGCGAGCATATAAGCTATATTTCAACAGTGATGTTCCGATATGATATATAAGTGGTTTGGATATCTTGCTCCGCGCATACGAAATAACATAAGGCTTCACTTGCTAGAATAATTGTTTGGCTTCGCGTGATGACATAGGACGTGAGTGACCCCCACGTCCCGCCCCCCCGGTTCATTCTCTCGTGGTTATTTCTTTCTCTTTCTTTTTTTTTTTTCCTCAACTTTTGTATTATTTGATGTTTTTATTGTGGCTATAATTAAAACATATAGTGTGTATTATAGATCACCAACTATATTAGTATATTTCAGTTTGTTCACTAGGATGTGTGTGGTATCCTATGTTTTTTTTTTCTTTTTTTTTTTATTAGGCCGAGCATGTTTAATACTGCTCTTATTTGTTGGACTGCTTATGCACAATCAATAGGAAGGGAAAAAAATCAAATCAAATTAATTTATTTTATTATCAAACTAAACTAGATTGAAATTTTAATTTTTTTTTATAGTTTGGTTTAAAAATTTTCATTATAAATCCAACAAAAAATTTATAGTTAGTTTAGAGTAATAAACTAAACTAAACCAAACCGTTTACTACCATAATAAATATTACAATACCATAAACATTGTTGACTCTTCCATCAATCTAGCTTGACTAAAGGATATTAGCATGTATTGATTAGTAGCAATGATAATGATAGAGTGGTAATTATGTGAAGGTAATAGTAAAAATAATAATATATATTGAAGGGGAGGTGTTAGCAATATAGGGAGGTTCTACGGTGCAATCAGTTAAAACTGACTATATGGTGTAATCACTTTTAAGATATAATAAATTATTTCGAATTATTATAAATAAAGCTCATTAATAGTAAAATAAAACTATTAATAGTTTCTTAGATACTTTTAATGAATCTTATTTATTATAACTCAAAAGTATATGTATCGTATAATCACTTCTGAGTGATTGTACCATAGATTTTCCCTAGTAATGTGTGAAGGTGATATTGTGGTGGTGGGTGTTCATAATGCAAGTCGATGTAATGGCCATTTACTCATTACATGTATATATAAGTGGTGGTTAAGTATTAATAGGATTTGGACATATGGCAATATGTATAAATATTAATTTTTTTTTTTTAGAAATTAATCATTACCACTACATGTGTTTAAACTTTATTAATACTTACTATGTAAACATATATACACACCAACATGTCTTCATTTAGTATTACATTACAAACTATTTTGTCTAGTCTCTAAAAAAATAGTTGCAAACTAATAACCCATTTACTTCATCAAATATAATAAGAGGTGGTTGAATAGTGATTTAGTAGGAATTAAATAGATATACAATAATTATTACATATCTATTACTTTATTTAGTTGATATGAAAATAAATAATGAATTGGATGGAATAAAAAACAAATTATCTTTTATACCCCTATATTCTTATTATTCTCCACTTTTCATAATCAATATCGAATTGGTAAATTGACTATTGAATAGCAATTTTTTGATTGGAGACATGAATTACTTTTCAATATTTTGGATAATAGTTATTTGATAAATTAAATATCGTAATAACAACTTTATATAGAATGAGAGGGGGAGGGGAGATTGGAGTGATTTCCTTAACATTATGTTTGGGAAGAAGGAAAAAATTATAGCGAAAAAAAAAAGGAAAGAGAATGAAAGGAAAAAAAAATTAATCTTTTAGTTTGTCTAAAAAATAAAGAAAGTGAAAATAATGAATTGAGTGAAAAGTTGATTTATTTTAAATTTGAACACTTACAATTACTAAGTAATTCTTTACAAGTAATAATTTATTCATAAAATAAAATTTATGAAGTGTAAATTAATAATTAATAATTTCAAAAACTTTCCTTCCTTTTACCCCTATTATTGAATAGAACAATTTTTTGTGGAACCACGGATGTAATTATCCCCATACTTCCTTCTCCTCTAGTTTTCCTTCTTTCTAAATAATGAAAAATTAAAATTTTCATTTCTCCTTAGTCCTTTCCTTCCCCATTTCACTCTCCCAAACATAGAGCTATGGTGAATTTGCAGTAAATGTTACGTAAACCAGTTTATCAATCCAACGACCCACCACACAAATTTATACATAATTCACCTGAAGAAGATTGGAAGAAGTAACAGAAAAGGTGTTGCGGGATCATCTCACAGCAGTACATTGAAGTATGTGCTCAAAATTACCGAAAAGAAGAGAAGAAGAAGAAGAAGAATTTAAGATTGTGACTCTTTAATTATTTAATTGGAAAATTATCAGTCGTCCGTCCAAAAGCAAAGGAGCTGTGAAAGAAAAATCATGGGGGCGATGTATTCAAATGTAATTGAGAAAGAAAAAGAAAGGGAACAAATGAGGAGCGGTTGCCAATGCTAATTGCTAGCGGCTGAGTAAGCCAAAGATGGTCAAGCGCATGGAGTGGGGGAGCTGGCTCTGACAGAGATAGAGACACAAGAGAGGGGGGGCTAGGGGGGCAAGTTATGTATAATGTGGGCAGTCAAAAGTATACGAAGACGCAAGAGTCAATGTTTCAAACTTTCCCTTCTTTAATAGGTGATGATGTGTTATCGTACTACTAATGAAAAGGGCTTCGCACGTGCAAGATTAATGGGCACCGTCGTTTGACGTTAGCTGGCACGTGGGAGATTTTGACCCTCCAACTGTTCGTTTACACGCCTGCATGAACTGGCAAATTCGTCATCTTCTTAGCTTGTTGTTACTCGCCGTATTTTGTGGCAGGCGATGTAGTGTATTTTCTAAGATTCGGTCCAATAATACGGACCATCTTACTGTGAATCGTGAAGTTACGAGGTTCTTTCTTTGCTCGTTATTGTCTAATTTGAGATCGCAGTCTAACCAAATCAAGTTCACACGCATCTCTTGGCACCGAATTCAAATTTGAACTTCCATTCTTCAGTTGTATGATTATGCACACCTTCAATGATATATATACCGGCTAAATTCGAGTTATGCATGAGTTTGCTCATTTGGAATAAATCTTTTTTTATTAAAAAAATAGTTTATAAAATATGATTAGAAAATTGTAAATTGAAATTATGATTTTTAAATATAATAAAAATTACATATTACATATGTGATTTTTAATTTTAAATTATATATTGTATATTCAACTTTTTTTATATTTAAAAGTTTCATATTTAATATATAATTTTTATTATATTTAAAAATCTCAATATTAATTTACGATTTGAATCGTATTGTAAGAAATTTTTTTAATTGCCTTTTAAAAAAAAAGCTTGCTCCAAAGGGCAACTGCCGTCTTGCCTTGGGATAAACGCTCTCCATCGATGTGCTCCACTTTGACTTCCGTGTATTTGCTGCCTCCACGTGGTTTGACATTAAGTCTATAAGAGGTTACACAGTAATACGCCCCTACTTCTCATACTTGAATAGAGGCTTTTTATATTGTAGGAAAATAATGTTTGCTGACCCTATTTGTTATGGTGTCGCTGGGAATCTAACAGTACACTTCAGGATGGTCAAAATTGAATAAGAGAATAAATTGCAATACTCAGGAGTATAATCCCTGTCCCTTTCTGTAAAGGGAAATAATAAGAATAATAACATATGCTAAATTTCTTGTAAAATAAATAGGCTTTGTAAAGATATACTTAAGATGGTATTAGCCATATTTTTCTTTTTTTGAAATGATAATAATTTACCAAATTCATTGCCAATAGAATAAAATTATTACTATGCTTCACAAGGCCTAAAAATGCTTCTAAAAACTAGTTTTTCTCTTTTTTAAAAAAACTTTTAATGTGTATTTATTTTTATATTTAAGCAATTTAGTATTTAAAGTTCATTTTTTAGATTTTTAGTACTTATTAAGGACGCTACATCATACTTTATTTCAAAGTATATACAATAGATTTCTAAACAATAAAATTTCAAGTACTAAATTGGCCAAATTCAAAAATAGAAATTTTTATGTATCTTTATTTATTTATTTTTTGGCAATTTCCAATAAAATAAACGATTAAGAACTAGTACATAAGTTTCACAAGATTAGCTAATATGGGTTACAAAATTAGAGCTTGCAGCTTTATTCAAGATCATATCATCTGATAACAACTTTAACACATAAACAAGTGGAATATTAAAAACAGCAACTTCATTTGCTATACATTACCAAAAAATCTGCCATCTTGTCGAGTTCTCAAGAGACAACCTTAATCCTGCTCTCTTGAACGAAGGAGAGTTTTTCCCAGTATGGCATGATGGCATTACAAAATTAATTCAGGATTAGTTGTTTCAAATGAAAGAGCCACTGTGGCGTAAGAATTCACATTAATTTCAATTCTTTTAAAACCTCTTTGTAATCAATAAGTCAAGCCCATAAAAATTATTCCCCAAAGCGTAGTAGTTAAAATATCTACTTGCCTAAGTTTCCTCCCAAATCTTGCGATCTATTTACCCTGCCTCCCAAATGTTGCAATCTATTTACCCTGATTATCCCTTATGACGACTCCTATGGTGGCCTCATTTGTATTTGTTATTACAGAACTATGGGTGTTGTAAGCTTACCAACCCCTCTTCTAGAGGTTGCCAGCTTCCATGTTTAAAATCAATTTTGTAAACTTTATTCCTTCTTCTAACATTGGTCCAAAACTCAAAGGCAGCACTCCAAACTTGATGTAAAAGGAAATTCAATGCTCTATTTGCACGAAAAAGCAAATGATTTTTTAAGTTCCAGATTTTCCATAACATATTGAAATTCAATCTTATTATCATCCCATAATTGCACTAACCCAAACATCTCTTAGAGACAGGTAGCGTTCCTTATGGATTGTTCCCTATATTATGTTACGTCTGGGCATTATTCCTCCCCACTAATCAAGCAAAAAGTTTGTCTATCTTCTATTGCCTTTGATACAGAAAATTTCTACATACCCTAATCTTGATTGTCAGAAACCAGATTTTGCACGATGTCATAGTGTTGGAGATATGATTCAAAATAAGTTGGACGAAATTTCTATAAAATCTTTTCAATATGAGTTTGTTAGCTAAAGAGATTTCTTTTGATAAAAGATAATAATAGCATGTTACTTATGCTTATCTAGGTTAGTGCAAATTTGAGTTTATCTAGTTGTTAGTACATATTACTCTGCATCTTTTAAGTGTAGAATCTCTCTATAGATGCATGCTTATAAATAAGCACTTTAGTTGATCTTATTTCTACAGTAGGAAAATAATAATTAATTAATTAATTAATTAATTACTTCTTCAATTCCAAATTTCTTTTTTTCCTTAATCTGTCATTAGTAGCAATTCTCCTCTTAAAACAAACATTTGGTATCCGAGCAAAGTTGCTTTCATATCTTGGGCATTTCTTCACGGCAAATAATGACAACACTATGAGTATTGCTTAACCTGCTATGCTAATTTTTAAAGGAGACAACTATGAGTTTTGGAGCATTAAAATGAAAATATTTTTTCAAGTCATAGGAGCTATGGGACATGGTGGAAAATGACTACAATGATAAAGCCGAGGAGAATAGATTGAGAGAAAATAAGAAGAAAGATTCAAAGGTTTTATTCTTTATTCAACAAGCCGTCCATGACTCAATCTTCTAAAAAATTGCAATAGCCTCAATAGCAAAGGTGGCTTGGACAACTTTGCAACTAGCATATTATGCCTCATTTGCAGTGGTCGCAATTAAACTGCAAACACTTAATCGGAAATTTCAAAATTTGCACACGAAGAATGGAGAATCGATGTAGAAATTTCTAACAGAAGTAGCAACTATTGTCAATCAAATGAGGTCCTATGGAGAAAACATCGTAGAGAACACTATTGTGAAAAAGGTACTGAGGAGTTTAACTTCTAAATTTGACCATGTAGTTGTAGCTATCGAGGAGTCTAAGGATCCATCCACTTATTCTTTTAATGAGTTGATGGGTTCCTTACAATCTCATGAGGCAAGAATCAATAGGATAGAAAAAAGGAATGAAGAAAAGGAATTTCAAGTAAAAGGAGAGGGCTCAAAGGAGTATGACAAAGTTGCAACTTGAGGAAGAGGTAGAGGAGGATTCCGAGGAAAAAATTATAGCTTTGGTAGAGGAGGAGGTAAAGGATTTGAGCAAAGATTCATCAATAATAAAAGTAGTATCTAATATTATAATTGCAAAAAATTCAGGCATGTGAAAGCTGATTGCAAATTTAAAGACAAGTAGGCAAATTATGCAGAAGAAGTAGTTGAAGAAAGTAAGCTATTCATGGCATATAATGACACAATTGACATGTAAGGTGAAGTGTGGTGTAGACAGCAGGTGTTCCAATCATATGACGAGCAAGAAGACACTTTTTATTCAACTTGATGAGACTCAAAAGAAGAAGGTCAAACTAGGCGATGATTAAGAAATGCAAGTTGAAGGAAAGGTGTCGAGTCTAAATTTTTTATTTTTCATTATCATTTCTAATTCGATTTATACTAGACCTTATACTCATCTAATATAAGTCCTCGACTTGAACTAGGAATTTCATCTTATTTTGGAGTTGCCACCCAACTGAAGTTGGGAAGTATTATTGAATTAAGACTAATTGAGCAAATTAATCCTAATTTGGACAACTAGTCAACGGAATTTCCTCTTTTCATTTTTGTGAAAGAGGAAAGGGAAAACCAGAGTTGCTGGACTTGGAGGCTAACCTATTAAAACTTTGAAGTAACCACGCTAATCTCCTGAAATCTAAACCTTATTCTAATGTCTTTTATTTTTATTCATTTTTTGTTCTCTTTTTGTTGTGTTTTTGAATAATTTATTCTAATATGGAAAAATGATTTTTTATTCTTTTTAGAGTTGCCTCAAATGGGTGCCTACGTATCTGCTATTCAAGATCAAACAAGCCGTAATTCATTTTTCATGAAAAACTTTAGTGGGTTTGTTAATTTTAATTATGAAATTACTTTTGGTTTACGTTTTTATCATTTTAGTATTTCTTGGAAAAAAATCTAAGCCTAAGCTTGATTACTTTTTTTTTTTTTGAAAAAATTAGTTTAAGGAAAAACCAATTTTAGATTTATTTAAGAAAAGGATTTTTCTAAGTGATAAAAATTATTTTTTATTTCCCTATTATTAACCTACCTCTAATATTATTATTATTTGTTATTTTTTATTTTTTATTTTCTTGTTAATTTTTATTATTTTATCTTAATTAATTAATTAATAATATTTTTTTCTTTTTATTTATTTTATCTACCCTAAACTAAAAATCTAAATTCTATCATCTTTCCTAATATATTTTTATTCTTTATTATTTTATTATTTTTTGTTATTTATTCTATCCTAAACTAAACCTAAAAAAAACTAATCTAAATTCTAACATTTTCCTAATATTATTTTTTAACTATAAATAACAAATGAATAAATAAATAAATAAATAATAAATAAAATGCGATAAATAAATAAATAATAATAAAAATAAAAAAAATCGGAAAATCCGACTTACCTGGGTTTGAATACAATGCGCGAGTCGAGTTGGGTCGAATCAGGCCGAATCGGGCGATGGTCGAGGATCGTCACAAGCGGCGCTCTGGCATCCGTTTCTGTCGATCATAGGGTGTTTCCAACGTTTTTGAGGACGAGGGACTCAATGGTGGTGGTGGATTTCTCCAAAAGCCTCTCCAAGTGGTGGTTTGAAGAGGTTGTCGACGGTTATGGGTCGCGTGAAGTCCAACGGCTCCAATCTCTCTTATTTTCTCTCCTTTCTCTCTTCTGATTCGTGCTTTGGCTTCCTCTCCTCGATTCCTATTTATAGACGCAAAAAATTGAGTTGTATAAGCTCAAATTTCCTCCGATTGAGATGAATTGGATTTGCGGTTAAAACCCTCCTTCGATTTGCCTTTGATTCGTGTAAATCTTGGATTTTGTTGTGATTTTATTCTAATTGGATGATGTTTATCTCATTTTAGCTAAATACTTGTTGGATTTGTGTAAAAAATCGAATCAAAATGGCCGAAATTCGATTTTTCTCACCGGCAACGATCTCAGACGAAGGAACAAGAAGATCATGCGCCTGGTGCGTGCGTTCGTGTCGTCCAATCGTGAGCTGACACGTGTCTTGAGTGAGGCAAAAAATTGCAAAATGTAGAATCTGCTTCTCCCGCATTTCGAACCCGCGACCTAACCTCTTTCCTCGTGCACACAGTCATGGCTCGAACTAGCTGGGTTAGCCCATTTACACATTTTTATTTTTATTTTCGCAATTTGCATATATTTAATGCGATTTTTATTATTTTTATATTATTTTGAAATTCCAAAAATTGGTAAAAATTATTTAACACCTTTTCTTATAGTTTCTACAATTATTTTCCAAAATTGATATATTTTCCCTATTTATTTTATTTTTTTGAATATTTTTCCTATTTTTGCTAAATTAGAAGAAAAATTGTAAAAAATGAAAAAAATTAAAAATTGACCAGTATTAATTATTAAGGGCAAAAATGTGGTGTTTACAAAAGGGAACAGTAGCGGTAAAAACACACCAAGGTAACATAAAGCTTTTATATAATGTTCAATTTGTTCCCAATTTGGTACATAATTTATTATGTGTTGGATAGTTAATGGTTAGTGGATACACAGTTATGTTTGATGATGGAGAGTGTGTCATTAAGGATAAACAATCAAGTGAAGTGATTGTAAATATTCAAATGACCAAGAACAGGATGTTCCCACTTGAGGTCTCTACTATGGAAGGTTGTGCCTTAGTTGCTAAAGAGAAAACTAAGTCTAAGTTGTGGCATCTTTGATATGGACACTTGAATGAGAAAGGATTTTAGTTACTAGACAGAAAAGGTATGGTTCATGGACTACCAAAAAATCAGTCGCTTGATGTGTGTGAAGGATGTATTTACGGTAAGCAAACCGAGAAGTCATTTCCTTTAGGGTAAGAATGGAGAGCCAAGGTATGTCTTCAACTAGTACATGTAGATTTAAGTGGTCTTATGAACACAAAATCGTTAGGAGGAAGTTACTACTTTCTTCTATTCATGAATGATTTCATTAGAATGAGTTGGGTATATTTCTTGAAATCCAAATAAGAAACCTTAGAGAATTTCAAGAAATTTAAAGCATTGGTTTAGAAGCAAAGTGGTGCAAGCATAAAGGTACTTTGAATAGACAAGGTGGTGAATTTCTTTCAAAGGATTTCAAGCACTTTTGTGAGGAAAATGGAATTCGACGAGAGTTAATTGCACCATATACTCCAAAGTAGAATGGAGTAGCTAAATGGAAGAATAGAACAATGGTGGAGATGGTGAGAAGTTTGTTAAAAGATAAAGAACTACCAAATTCATATTGGGCAAAAGCCGTTGCAACAGCAATATACTTGTTAAACCTTTCCCCAACAAAAGCAATACAAGATTGCACTCCTTTTGAAGCATGGAAAGGGAGCAAACTAACTGTAAGTCATCTAAGAGTTCTTTTGTTGTATTTCTTATGCTTTAGTAAATTCTCAAGATCGCCAAAAATTAGATGGAAAATTAATGAAGTGTATTTTCATTGGCTATTGTTCTAAATCAAAAGCATGTAAAATGTATAATCCTCTTACTAGCAAGATAATTGTCAATACAAATGTAGTGTTTAATGAGAATGTAGGCTAAGAATGGAATAGCAACAATGTTAGTATGGAAGAATTGTCTCAAACCCCATTAATGTAAGAATTAAACTTATATACAACTCATCCACTACCTTCTACACCAATTGAGAGCAGTCTAGCAACTACACTAAGTGCAAGCTTAAAGGTGAGCAGTTTAAATGAATCTACAAAGGAGACACCACCAAGGAAATTCAAATCATTGTGAGAAATCTATGAGTCAAATGAGTATGCACTATTAGCTCCAAACCCTTCCACTTATGAGGAGGCAACAGAGAAAGAGGAGTGGAAAAAAGGCAATGAAAGAAGAGCTCATGTCTATAGAAAAACACTCAACTTGGGAGTTAATAGACTTGCCTGATGGAAAGAATATTATAGGCATAAAATGAATTTTCAAGACAAAATTTAATGTTGATGGAAGTATTCAAAAGCATAAAGCTCGATTGGTTGCAAAGGGTTATTCTCAACAACAAGAGATTGACTATGAGGAGACTTTTTCTCTAGTGGCTCAATTTGAAACTGTAAGAGTGCTCTTGGCATTGGCAGCACAACTAAAATGGAAGGTGTATCAATTAGATGTCAAATCAACATTTCTTAATGGTGAACTTGAAGAAGAAGTTTATGTCTCACAACCTAAAGGCTTTGTGATTCATGGGAAAGAAGGGAAAGTGTATAAACTAAGAAAAGCTCTCTATGGCTTGAAGTAGGCTCCACGACCATAGTTTAGCAAGAGTGATGAATATTTCCAGCAAAATGGATTTGCAAGGAGTGAAAATGAGTCCACTCTTTATCTAAAGAAGGAAGGCAACGTTGATTTTATCATAACCTACTTATATGTAGATGATATAATCTATACAGGGTCAAATTCTACTCTTGCAGAAGAGTTTAAATCTAGCATGATGGGCAAGTTTGAAATGATAGACTTGGGATTGCTACATTACTTTCTTGGACTAGAGATACTTCAAGATGAAACTAGGGTGTTCGTTTGCCAAAAGAAATATGCAGGGGACTTGCTAAAGAAATTTAACATGTTAAATTGCAAGAAGGCTACTACTCCAATGAACATGAATAAAAAATTGCAACAAGAGGATGGAACTGCACAAGCAAATCAAAGGCAATTCAGAAGTTTAGTTGGTGGATTGATATATTTAACACACATAAGACTAGACATCTCATTTTCAGTTGGTGTTGTGTTAAAATTTATGAGCAGTCCATCAATGCAACATTATGGAGTAGTAAAGAGGATTCTATGGTATATTGTAGGAACATTAAGCTATGGAATCTAGTACACTCATGTAACCAATTTTAAATTAGCAGGCTTTGTTGATAGTGATTGGTTAAGCTTAATGGATGATAGAAGAAGCACTTCAAGAAATGTGTTTAGTCTAGGATCAGGTGCCATCACAAGGAATTCTAAGAAACAAGCAACAATAGCTCTGTCAACAGTTGAGGTAGAGTACATAGCTTCTCCTACAGTAGCATGTCAAGGCATTTAGCTTAGAAGAATGCTGTGTGATTTGCATCAAAATCAAGAAAGGGAACTGAACTTTATTGTGATAATAAATTAGCAATTGGAATGTCAAAGAATCCTGCATTTCATGAAAGATCAAAGCACATTGAGTTAAGATTTCATTTCATTCAAGAATTAGTTAACAAAGGAGAGATAACTATGAAATTATGTAACACTAAGGCTTAAATTGCAGACATTTTCACCGAAGCCGTGTTAAGTCAAAGACATACTTATCTTAGAAGCATGCTTGGAGTTTGCGATTTTGAATTAAGGGGGAGTGTCGGAGATATGATTCAAAATATGTTAGAGGAAATTTCTATAGAATCTTTTCAATATTAGTTTGTTAGCTAAAAGATTTCTTTTGATAAAAGATAATAATAGCATGTTGCTTATGCTTATCTAGTTTAGTGTAGATTTGAGTTTATCTAGTTGTTAGTACAGATTACTCTGCATCTTTTAAGTGCAAAATCTCTCTATAGATGCATGCCTATAAATAGGCACTTCAATTGATCTTGTTTCTACAATAAGAAAATAATAATTAATTAATTAATTAATTAATTGCTTCTTCAATTCTAGATTTCTTTTTTCCTTATTCTATCATTAGTAGCAATTCTCCTCTTAAAACAAACACAGATAATCTTTCCACCTTCTCTTATACTACGCCCTTATCAGTTTAGTTGATAGAACTTTCATGATTTGAGCTCCTAAAATCTTCTAATTGCATAGGCTTCATTCCATGCCTCTAAGTTTTTGTTAAACCTTACACTCCTTTGTCTTTTGGTTTACCATTTCATTCAATTGACTTAATTTATTCTATTTTAACCAAGTAGTTGAGACACATTAAGGCAACATAAAGGAAATTGATTTAAGTCTCAATAGGGGACATATCCATTCATTTCATATCCCAAACCACTAGACGAGTAACTATAAGCAAATGTGCAAGTGCATAAAAGATGAAATGTACCTTTTTTTGTTCTTCTTAAATATTTTGTTGGAGGTAAAATGAATCATTTGAGAATTAAATTCAAGACTACTTTAAACATCAAGTGACACAATCATTTACCTTCCAACAACCTTATGCATGTTAGTGTGTATATTATCTTAAATCATAATTATCCTAATAATTTAAATCTCCATCATTGTTGATTCGTGCCTTTTTCAATACATGCCTTTCCATGTAGGAACCCCTACACACATTATTAGACCTACAAATATTATCCATTTATCAGCATATATTTACTAAGCAAGTGATTAGATAAACATCATAATTAAGTTGTTCAATATCCAACTATCTAATATTATTTAGTGATTGACTTCATTGCTGTCTACCACCAATCATTAAGTTGGAAAACCATCTACATGAATAACTTGTAAATATTAATTATTATTATTATTATTATTTTTCCATTGTTGGGAGTCAATGTTTTCTTTGTATGATGATATTGTGATGATCTAAGATCCCAAGGGGTGACTCATGCAATGTCAAAGTTATAAGACTTGATTTCTATAAATAAGAGCCTAAGTGCTTTTTTTTTTCTTTTTGGGGGCTAAACAAAAGGGTAATTTTATTGATATCTCACCTAGTATCCAAATAGGCTTCAATAATTACAAAGTCGGAAACTTGGCCCATCTGTAAATCTAAATGGATAAGCTCTTGGAGAGGGGATTTAGTGGGGAGGGCTAGTGCAAAGTACCATAAAATAAAATAAAAATAAAATTTTAAAAGTCGGGATACATAAGCAATAAGACAATAAAGATGAGGGTATTTTGGTCTTTCACCATAGGCAGTATATAAAATTGCTTTCTACCCTACCCCTTCTTTCCCTTTTCATAACCTATGTTCCATCTCTTTTTCTAAAGAAACCCTAACCTATTGGCTCCTACCAACAAGTCCACACATGTGACATAAATCCACTTGGCTCAACGTGACATCCACAAGGTAAGCTTTAATCTTAATAGATTAATTGTGTGTTTTCTTGATTCAAGGAATGTTTATCAAGTATAAAGTTCCATTACAATTTGAGAGATTATTAGCAGTTTGAGGAGTGATTGGTGTAAAGTGACAACATGCTTGTGGGTTCAGACTAATTTGAAGATGTTTGGAGCAAATTGAAATAAGTAAGTGTGTTATCTATGATGAAATTGTGTTTTTATATACCTTAATTACTGTAGAATTAGAACTTGTAATATATTTTTTAATCTTAAAAAGGTAGAAAAATGAAATGGGAATTTTCATGAAGAATTTTTTTAGCGCCAAGAGATACATGGCCATATACATAGTTGAGTACTTGGGTGTATCGAAAGATTATTTTAGCGTGATAGGTTATATGTTCAAGTATATGACCGTATACTTGAGTGTATTGAGTGTCCTATTTTAGAAGGAGATACATGGCTATGTACACATTTGTGTTTCTCTCCATGTTCTTCTATATGACCATGTACATGGCCGTGTTGCTCTATAATACTTATAAAATGTTTCTTTCTTCCTTTTTCTCGGTTTTTCATAAATTTAAAATTAGTTTTATTTAAACTAAAGTAACTTGGAGGGGATAATAAGCTAATTCTTAATTTAATGAACCAACTGAACTTAGATCAAATTGTAGACTAATACTAAGTTTAGTTCTTTATACATAACAGGTTCTGATAACGTTGATAATTACAATAAGAGTGAATTTGGAATAGCTCCTCCAAGTACGTGTTTACTATATTTGCTGTTTGTATGTGATAGTAATAGAAATTGAATAAACTAATTAATGATTCAGTTAAGAACTTGGTTGTTGTTTTTGCATAAATCGACTAAAGGGTCGGAGGTAGCAGATCCCTTAGGAGCACATCGATGATCAATATATGGTGTTATCCCTAGTGGAGTTCTATACCAAAATGATCCGAGATAGATTTTAGGAGTATTAGGGCTCTTACTAGCAGTTCTCGATATTACTTGGAATATTGGGGTCGGAGATGACAATTCCCAACCTAGGATCCAAATACTATATGTATTATATATGATGTGGTGGGGTTATGAGTACCCTTGTGTAAACACCCCATTTTTGCCCTAATGATCAATAATAATTAATTTTCAAATTTTTCCTTTTTTTTTTCATTTTCTTCTAATTTAGCAAAAATAGGAAAAATATTCAAAAAGTAAAATAAATAGGAAAAATACATCAATTTTGGAAAATAATTGTAGAAATAGTAATAAAAGGGATTAAATAATTTTTACAAATTTTTTGAATTCCAAAATAATACAAAAATAATAAAAATCGCATTGCATATATGCAAATTGCGAAAATAGAAAAAACCGAGAATTGAGCCAGTTCAACTGGTTCGCATGCCTGCCTGAAAACGCACTGAAGGCCTAAGGTCCCGAGTTCGAATCCTCCCCCACCCTCCCCCCCCGGAAGCACTCTGTGCAATTTTTTTTCTTTTGCCTTGAGCTGCCACGTGGCAACGTATAATTGACCAGGAAGAGTCACGTGCCTTGCACGTGATCATCTCCTTTGCCCGAACAAACACGAGAGGAAGCTAGAGCAAGTCCAACAGAGTTGGAATTGTTCGTTTTTTTCTCAAATATTTTGGATTACTGTCGATTTTAAGCCAAATCCATCAGATAAATCATAAAAAAGCAATGGATTGACATCAAATCTCCGAGATAAGGCCAAATCTAAAATGGAAAAAAAAGATGGGTTTAACCAAACGACGGATTTGAGCTTATCCGGAGGGGCTTTTGAGCGTCTATAAATAGGAATCGAAGGGAGGAAGCAGAAGCACGGATTAGAAGTGAGAAAAAGAGAGAAATCGAAGCCTCGCCGGATTTTTCCAAGCCGCGACCGTCGATCAAGCCTCGAACCGCCACCAGGAGACATTTTTGGAGAAATCCACCGCCACGGTTGAGTTCCCCACCCCCGAAAACCTAGGAAACGACACCTCAACCTCCTCAAAAGGCCGCTGGAACGCCATCAACGAGCACTTCCAACCGCCGTAACCGATCGACCCGACCCGACCCGCGTACCGACCCAGATCCAGGTAAGTCGGATTTTTTTTAAATTTTTTATTTATTTAGTTATTTTATTTATTTTTTTGAATTTATTTATCTCTTTGTTATTTATAATTCAAAAATAGAAATTAGAATTTAGAGTAATTTTTTTTATTTAATTTAGGGTGAATAATAGAAAATAATAATAATAATAATAAAATAATAATACATTATAAAAATATAAAATAATAAAAAATGATAAAGATATATTAGAAAAAATGATAAAATTTAGATTTTTAATTTATGGTAGATAAATAATATAAGAGAAAACTTTTCAATAGAAATTAATAAAAGTTAATAAAAAAATAATAAAAATTTATAATAATAGAGGTGAGTTGAAAAATAGGGAAATAATTTTTTTTTTATCACTTAGAAAAATCATTTTCTTAAATAAATCCAAAATTGGTTTTTTCCTAAAAAATTATTATTTCCAAAAAATCAAATGATCAAGCTTAGGCTTAGATTTTTCCAGAAAAATACTAAAATGATAAAAACGTAAACCAAAAGTAATTTCATAATTAAAATTCACAAACACATTAAAGTTTTTCAAGAAAAGCGAACTACGACCTGTTTGATCCTGAATAGCAGGTACGTAGACACCCATTTGGGGCAACTCCAAAAAGAATAAAAAATCATTTTCTTAGAATAACTTACTCAAAAACACAATAAAAGACAACAAAAATAAAATAAAAGACATTTGGATAAGGTTTTGATTTCAGGAGAATAGGGTGGTAACCTTAAGGTTTTAATAGGTTAGCCTCCGAACCTAGAAACTCTGGTTTTCCATTTCCTCTTTCACAAAAAACGAAAAGAGAAAATCACGCCGACTAGTTGTCCAAATTAGGATTAATCTGCTCAATTAGTCCTAATTCAATCTTTCCCAACCACTATTGGGTGGCAATTTCAAAATAAAATGAAATTCCTAATTTAAGTCGAGGATCTATATTAGATGAGCATAGGGTCTAGTGTAAGTCGGATTAAGAATGGAAATTAAAAAACTTCTAGTAGGCTAGCCACTTGAATCTCCTCAAATCACTTTTTCCAAGAAATGTCTTTTGATTGTAATGCTGTTGCTAACCTTTCAGGACTTAACTAGATTTAGGGGTCAGTTATTTACTTTTACTGTTGAGTTTGCATGCATGTAACTGTGTGAGTAGATAAAGCCAAACCTAGACCATCTTAGGACCCTAAGATGGGGGGCCATTGTGTAGGTTTCGGGCGAAGTGATATGATCACCGTTCAGGACTGATTAGGCTACCCCACCCAATGCTTCAATATGACTTGAAATCCATTTCTTCAAGAATGCGGGAGGCCATAGAGCTTGGGGACCTGTTAGAACCTACCTATCTGCATACACAAAGTCATGGGCTGATAATCGATTAATGATGTAATACTTTTATTCTGTTCATGGAATTCAGATACATTTCCCTATAATGTTATCATTGTAATATAGTTTTTTTTTTTTATAATTAGAAATTTCTGTTGTAATAGATGGCTAGTTCCACAATCGACCACCTCCTCCGCAAAGAGATCCGAGTTTGCAAACCTCTGGACCCAAAATTGGTGCTGGACCACCGGTTTACTCTGTAAAACCCAGAAGAGCAGGCCTTTATCCAGTAGAAGATATGGCCCATCCTCTCACTAGTGAAGATGGAGATGAATTTACCCTAGATACGGGCCATCCTCTATCTATGGGAAATAGATCCCGCAGCTTTCTTCATTGGGCCACATGAGATCACTTCCACTCTAGAAGAGTACACCCAACTTCTACAGGCTCCAGCACTAACCAACGAAGTGTACGTACCAGATCTTGAGGCCGGGCCAGCCAATATCTTCAGCAGACTTCTGGGTATCTGCAAGATAGCAATCAACAAAGCCTTAGCAAACTGTAATGGATACTGCATACGGATGGATGAGTTAGAAGCCTGGTTCATAGCCCGAGAAGATAATGGGGACAAGAAAGACGTATTGTGTGGGGACCCCAAGAGCTATAAACAAAGGAGGGTGAGTGCTTTCATCCTGACAGCCTTCGCCACCATACTTTTCCCCACTAGAACCTTTTATGTCCATTACCGAGTTACAGAACTGGTGGCATAATTCTTGGAAGAAAAATCCTACATCCCGACTTTACTGGCTGAACAGATCTGGAATTTAAACTTCGTCAAGAAAAAGGGCCACGGGATCCTCCGCTCAAACATCAACCTCATCCTGATCTGGTTTGTAAGCCACCTCAAATGTTTCGGGTTAAACCTGGTCTGGAAAACTTTGGCTCAATAAGTGGACCCCGTGGACTCATGCATAAAGAAGATAAAGCTGCCCAACGACCTTACTAGCCACAGTTGGGTAGAAGTGCTTAAAGGTTTCAGTGTCGACGACATCTTGTGGATAGCTAGATGGAGTTGCTGTGACAAATTCATCATAACCTGCAGTAAATTTCAAGTCGTACCTCTAATCGGTATCAACGGATGTATAGGTTATCATCCCAACTCGGTGGTCCGCTAGTTCGATACTATTCAGGACATAGTTTATCGGCCTTCACTGGGAGAAATCACATTTAAGTATCAAGACCCGAACTTACTAGTAGCTTAGAAGTTTGCCAAGCTAATAGAGGTCAAGGCACTATGGGAGGCCCGAATCGAGAGTCCTAATGTAGACCTCGGAGAGCTGGATGACAAAGTAGGCAAGCACCGAGCCACTAGGGATTTTGTAATCCACCAGCTATATCAAACAGGGGAAAGGGCATATCGGGTCCTAGATATCACCCAACTTAAGCCAAACAAGGTAGACCTAAAGCTAAAAACCTATCTGGAGCAAGTCAGGGCTCGAATGGAAGTATATTTCGAGGCTGCAAACTACAAAAAGGATATCTGGAAGGACTGATTCAAAGAATCTGATCAAAGGAACAAGGCATTGGAAGTTCAACTGGAAAAGACCCAAGCTAGAGTCAGAGAGTTAGAAGCTATCATCAGCGGGAAACTAGCGCCTGCGTAGTAGTAGAAGAAGAGAACTAGGAAATAGATTACTATTGTACTTTTTCATTTTTTTTTTTCAAGTATCAAACTCCGAGTTTCCAGTAATAATAAAAATAAAGTTTCAGTATTACATCATTAATCAATTGTTGGCCCCTTTATTTTAGCATCTGTATGATACATGCATCATATTTTCATACATGCATTAAACTAAGAAAAATGCACGCCAGGTATCAAAGATAGCTCCCAAACAACCAAACCCTCTAAGAAGCCCAATCCGTACCCGTTCAAAATGGCAGACAGTGGTAACAATGGTGATACTAAGATGCGTTTTCCACCTCTCCAACAATCATTTAAACAAGCAACTACCATTCAAGAGCTAAAGATAAGCGAAGTTGATGTCAGCAATGGGAACCTAACCCCTCGCACATCCAAGCAGCATCCAGCTCTCGATAATTAGTTCTGTTATCCTATTGATAGCACTAGGTCAACTCAGGGATAGTGAACAATTATTAAACAATTTTTATTGTGATTTCTTTTCATAACTCAATAAATTACAATTCGTCTATTTCTTGCTTATATATATGTACTTTTGTTTCACTTCACCTAGATTCCCTACCATCGAACGTTAGGGACATTTCGCTCAAGTAAGAAATGAAAACACTGATATTGTTTCCAACACTGTTGGGTCAGCCGTTAGAAGCGATGTCCTTAACCACGAAATAATACAAGAAAATTGGCTAAAACATGAACAAAGTGGAATTTCAATCGACGAGCCGGTGGAGACAGTAAATCTAGGAAGCGTTGAGAAACTTAAAAACCTCAAGATCGGGACCATTTTAAGAGTCGAGCAAAAATGCGAGATGACCGAGCTGTTAACTGAGTATGCATATGTGTTTGCCTGGTCATATGGTGATATGCCAGGATTAGACCAATCAATAGTAGTTCACAGGCTTCCCACAAGGGAAGATGTCAAACTTAAAAAACAGAAATTGAAAAGATTTATGCCTGACATCTTACGAAAAATCAAAGAGGAAGTCAAGAAACTGCTAGAAGTGAGGTTCATCGAAGTATCTGACTACCCAGAATGGGTAGCAAATATAGTCTCCGTTCTAAAAAAGAATGGAAAAGTACGCATATGCATAGACTTCCAGGACTTAAACCAAGTTACGCCAAAAGATAACTTTCCCCTACCTCACATCAATGTTTTGGTAGACAACACTATAGGAAACCATCTTTTCTCATTTATGGACGGTTTCTCAAGATATAACCAGATAAAAATGGCTGAAGAAGAAAAAACTAAGACGACTTTCACCACAACATGGGAGACTTTCTGTTACAAAGTCATGCCCTTCAGTTTGAAAAATGTCGGGGCAACATATCAGAGAGCCATGGTCGCAATACTTCATGACATGATGTATTGAGAAGTCGACGATATGATAGCCAAGTCTAAGGAAGAAGAAAGCCATACAAATATTCTGAGAAAGTTGTTTAAGTGATTGAGAAAGTTACAGCTCAAGTTAAATCCAGATAAGTATACTTTCGGGGTCACGACAGGCAAGTTTTTAGGGTTTGTCATAAGTCAAGAAGGCATTAAAATCGACCCTGACAAAGTAAAGTCTATACTAGAGCTACCTTCTTCACGTACTATCAAAGAGGTAAGAGGTTTGCTGGGAAGGTTGAATTACATAGCTCGCAGACAAATGCCGTCCACTATTCCGTCTACTGAAAAAGAATGTCGCAGTAGAATGGGACGACGAATGTGAAGAAGCATTCGGGACGATCAAAGACTATCTCATAAAGCCTCCAGTCTTGATAGTCCCAAAGCAAGGAAAGCCCTTATTCTTATACCTCACGATACTCCTTGAATCCATGGGATGCGTGTTGGGGTAGAAAGATGAAGAGGGAAGAGAGTGTTCCATATATTATCTAAGCAAGAAATTCACAGACAGGAAACGAAGGTACTCAGAAGTAAGAGGACTTGTTGTGCTCTAATTTGGGTCATGCATTGATTGAGGCAATACACCCTTTACTATCACATTAAGTTGTTGACAAGACATGATCCTCTGAAGTACTTGGTAGAGAAACCCGTTTTGTTAGGGAGAATCTCTAAATGGAAAATGCTTTTATTAGAGTTTGATATCACATACATAAAGTAGAACTCAATGAAAGGGCAATCTTTAGCCGACCAATTAGCAGAACACCCAGTCGAGGGAGATTCTCAAGAACCATAAGCCCAATTCCCTGATGAAAATATATTAACAGTGAAAGGTACACCAGTAGAAGACTGTGGGATAGACCGAAACCCTAAGTGGAAGATGTTCTTTGATGGAGCTGCCAATGTATTCGGTTGTGGGATCGGGGCAGTGTTGATATCCCCAGACGGAACACAATTCCCTTCAGTAACAAGGCTCATATTTCCATATACTAATAATATCGCGGAATATGAGGCATGTATCCTCGGCCTCAAAATGGCTTGCCACATGGAAATCCGTGAATTGGAAATGTACGGAGATTCGTCGCTCATCATATTACAGACGAGAGGGGAATATAAAACTAAAGACCCCAAATTGGTACCATACCATCAGCATTTGACAGAGTTAATAATAGAAGAATTCGAGGCAATCACTTTCACATACATCTCGAGAACTTAGAATCAATTTACAGATACACTCACCACACTTGCTTCTATAATTCAGATAACAGGGGGAGTCAAAGTCCAACCATTGAAAATAGAGATCGAAAATTAGTCCGCCTACTGTTTAATAATCGCAAAGGCATAAGATGATAAGCCTTGGTATCACGACATCAAAACTTTTCTCCAAGAAAGCAAATACCTTGAAATGGCTAGCAAAAATGACCAAAGAATGCTCAGAAGGTTAGCAAGTCATTTCTTATTAAGTGGGTCTCTACTTTACAAAAGATCACCTGATACCACCTTACTAAGATGTGTGGATAGAAATGAGGTATGTGAACTGATGAAAGAAGTGCATGAAGGGGTATGTGGACCTCATATGAACGGCTACATGTTGGCCCGAAAAATCATGAGGTTGGGCTACTATTGGCTAACCATGGAATCAGATTACATCAAATATGTCAAACACTGTCACTTGTGTCAAGTGTACGCAAACTGGATAAATGCTCCGCCCAACGAGCTGCATTCGTTGTCTGCACCATGGCCTTTCTCCATGTGGGGGATCGACATAATCGGCCCAATCACTCCGACAGCATCTAATGGCCACAGGTTCATATTGGTAGTCATTGATTATTTCACCAAGTGGGTAGAAGCTTCATCATATGCCAATGTCACAAAAGGAGTGATAGTCCGATTTTTTAAGAGGGACATAGTAGCTCTATATGGAGTTCCTGAGTCAATCATCACTGACAACGGTCCCAATCTCAACAACAAGTCGATGACAGGTTTATGTCAGCAGTTCCACATAAACCATAGAAATTCAACTCCTTACCGACCACAAATGAATGGGGTAGTAGAAGCAGCCAACAAGAATATCAAAAGAACCATAAAAAAATGACAATCACTTAAAAGATTGGCACGAGATGTTGCCATTTGCCCTCATGGCTTACAGGACCTCAATTAGAACATCTACTGGAGTTACCCCGTATTCTCTAGTATACGGTACTGAGGTAGTGCTACCAGTCGAGGTCGAAATACCATCATTCAGAATTCTGTCAGAAACGCAGTTAAATGAATCAGACTGGGTGAAAAAGAGGCTTGATCAATTGAATTTGATTGACGAAAAAAGAATCACCGCGTTATGTCACGGCCAGTGTTACCAACAAAAGATGACCCGAGCATTTAACAAGAAAATGAGGCCTCGATGCTTTAAAGAAGGGGATTTGGTGCTAAAGAAAGTTCTCCCGAATGCTCAAGATTCCAGAAGGAAATTTACCCCAAACTATGAGGGTCCATATGTGGTGAAGAAGGTATTGTCAGGAGGTGCACTAATATTAGCTCAAATGGACGGTCCAGAATTGAGAGACCCATTAATGTAGATGCTGTTAAGATGTACTATCCTTACGCAAGGGAATTGAAATTTTGCCGATGTTTATGAAAGCCAATATTCAGCACAAATTTCGTTGAGTCCAGTTTTCATTTTTTTTACAAGCAAAGTTAATGTCTCTGAATGATCGATAATTCCAATCAATTCTCATTAAAACAAACATTCCTAAACACATTACCCATCACTTCACTAATGAATGATGAACATTGAAATGATAATGAATCTCAATAAATTTTGTGATATAATTCTACCTACTTTTGAGTATTGAACCTGGTACATTATTATGATAATACTACAATCACAAGCGCTAAGCGCATAAGAAAGGAAGCACATCAAGACCCTTAGCCCTGTTTTAAAGCAAGAGTAAGCAAAGGAAAAGCAAACCAGCACGAAGGTTCGGTTGTTTGGTTGTTATCCGCGATAAATTGGTAAGCATCTTAGAATAAATAACTATCATCCACATATCATAAAACATCTCTTATCAAATCATTTAACCCATTCATTAGAAGCATTTTCAAAAGCATAAGTTAGTCAGCCCACATTGGGGCACTTGCCTAAACATCCGCTTGTAGGGTCAGCCCATAAGGGCACCTTTTTGAGACGTTTCTCCCTGCCGTATGTTAGTCAACCCACAATGGGGCACTTTCCTAAATATCTCTTCCCAAGGTCAACCTGTAGGGGTACCTTTCGAGACATTTCTTCCCCAAGATCGCGAGCTTAAAAAGATGCTTCCCACCATAGGTTAGTTAGCCTACAAAGGGGCACTTTCCCAAACATCCCTTAAAAAACGTCAACCCATAGGGGCACTTTCTGAGGCATGTCCTCTCACTATAGGTTAGTTAGCCCGCAAAGGGGTACTTTCCTAGACACCCTTTCTTAAAGTTAGCTCATAGGAGCACTTTTCAAATCTATCGATTAGTTAGCTCATAGGAGTACTTTTCAAATCTGTCGATTAGTTAGCTCATAGGAGTACTTTTCGAATCTGTTGATTAGTCAGTTCATATGAGCACTTTTCAAATCTGTCAATTAGTTAGCTCATAGAAGCACTTTTCGAATCCATTGATCAAGAGCACTTTTCAAATTTGTCGATAATCGATTAGTCAGCTCATAAGAGCACTCTTCAAAGGTCTTTTTCAAAAACAATCGCTAGTCTAGTCAGACGCTTCTGTTGATAGGTAGCCAGCTCATAAGAGCGGTTCCTAAGACAATCTTCTCTTTAAGGTTGCTAGTCCGATAAGACGCTTCCTATCATCAGCTATTCCACTTACAATAACACACTCCTAAACAATCCTTGAAATGTTTTCCATTGCCAATTAGTCAGCCCATGAAGCACTTTTTGGGATAATACATTACTCAAGATTGTTAAGTTGTTTAAGACCATTTCCTAAGCAATACCAACCATCACAAAGTACCCGTGGGGTTATTAGCTCATGGAGCATTTTCCTACTAGAGACCAAATTCCAGATAACTAGCCAAACCAAGGCGTTATCCATTCAGTCAAGAGGCCAAAAATGGCGTCTTTCTTGTCTTTGTAGTTAGGTTTTCAAACTTTACTACAAAGAGGGGCAGCTGTAAACACCCCATTATTGCCTTAATGATCAATAATAATCAATTTTCAAATTTTTTCCTTTTTTTTTTGCATTTTCTTCTAATTTAGCAAAAATAGGAAAAATATTCAAAAAATAAAATAAATAGGAAAAATACATCAATTTTGGAAAATAATTATAGAATAGTAATAAAAGGGATTAAATAATTTTTACAATTTTTTGGAATTCCAAAATAATACAAAAATAATAAAAATCGCATTGCATATATGCAAATTGCGAAAATAGAAAAAACCAAGAATTGAGCCGGCTTAGCTGATTCACATGCCTACCCGAAAACACACGAAAGGCTAGAGGTCCTGAGTTCGAATCCCCCCCGCAAGCACTCTGTGCAATTTTTTTTCTTTTGCCTCGAGCTACCACGTGGCAGCATATGATTGGCCAGGAAGAGTCACGCGCCTCACATGTGATCATCTCCTTCGCCCGAACAAACACTAGAGGAAGCCAGAGCAGGTCCGACAGAGCTGGAATTGTTCGTTTTTTCTCAAATCTTTTGGATTATTATCGATTTTAAGCCAAATCCATAAGATAAATCACAGAAAAGCAATAGATTGACATCAAATCTCCGAGATAAGGTTGAATCCAAAATGGAAAAAAATATGGGTTTAACCAAATGGTGGATTTAAGCTTATCCGAAGGGGCTTTTGAGTGTCTATAAATAGGTATCGAAGGGAGGAAGCAGAAGCATGGATCAGAAGTGAGAAAAAGAGAGAAATCGAAGCCTCGCTGGATTTTTCCAAGCCGCGACCACCGATCAAGCCTTGAACCACCACCAGGAGGCGTTTTTGGAGAAATCCACCACTACGGTTGAGTTCCCCACCCCTGAAAACCTAGGAAATGACACCTCAACCTCCTCAAAAGGCCGCCGGAACGCCGTCAACGAGCACCTCCAACCGCCGTGACCGATCGACCCGACCCGACCTGACCCGTGCATCGACTCGGATTCAAGTAAGTCGGATTTTTTTATTTTTTTTGTATTTTTTATTTATTTGGTTATTTTATTTATTTTTTCGAATTTATTTATCTCTTTGTTATTTATAATTCAAAAATAGAAAATTATTAGAATTTAGAGTAGTTTTTTTTATTTAATTTAGGGTGAATAATAATAATAATATAATAATAATAATAATAAATTATAAAAATATAAAATAATAAAAAATGATAAAGATATATTAGAAAAAATGATAAAATTTAGATTTTTAATTTAGGATAGATAAATAATATAAGAGAAAACTTTTCAATAGAAATTAATAAAAGTTAATAAAAAAATTAATAAAAATTATAAAAAATTAATAAAAATTTATAATAATAGAGATGAGTTGAAAAATAGGGAAATAATTTTTTTTATCACTTAGAAAAATCCATTTCTTAAATAAATCAAAAATTGGTTTTTTCCTAAAAAATTATTATTTCCAAAAAATCAAATGATCAAGCTTAGGCTTAGATTTTTCTAGAAAAATACTAAAATGATAAAAATGTAAACCAAAAGTAATTTCATAATTAAAATTCACAAACACATTAAAGTTTTTCAGGAAAAGCGAACTACGACCCGTTTGATCTTGAATAGCAGGTACGTAGGCACCCATTTGAGGCAACTCAAAAAGAATAAAAAATAATTTTCTTAGAATAACTTACTCAAAAACACAATAAAAGACAAAAAAAATAAAATAAAAGACATTTGGATAAGGTTTTGATTTCAGGAGAATAAGGTGGTAACCTTAAGGTTTTAATAGGTTAGCCTCCGAACCCAGAAACTCTGGTTTTCCATTTCCTCTTTCACAAAAAACAAAAAGGGGAAATCACGTCGACTAGTTGTCCAAATTAGGATTAATCTGCTCAATTAGTCCTGATTCAATCTTTCCCAAGCACCGTTGGGTGGCGACTCCAAAATAAAATGAAATTCCTAATTTAAGTCGAGAATCTATATTAGATGAGTATAGGGTCTAGTATAAGTCGGATTAGGAATGGAAAATAAAAAATTAGACTCGACACCTTGTAATCTGTATCATTATTGCATTCTTGTGTGCATGTATGTTGTGAATTGGGTGACATGCACATGTACTTGTGGTATTCACGTATTGGGTTTAAGCTCATCCCTTTTTCTTTTTCAGCTACAGGATTTTAGGAGCGGGTTTAATGTTAGCGCAACAAGATGTGTAATAAGTTAGGTTGTTATTGGATACATTTGTTTAAATTAGATTCAAATTTAAATTATTTAGAAAATTTTAGAATTATGTATCTTGTCAAATAAATAGAAGATATTTCAATGTGATATATGAGAAATTGATGAGATATTTTATATTGTGAAGATATGAAAATATTTATGGTTTTAGACAAGTTAAGAGCCTTAACGCATCATTATTTAGTAATGACATATGACGGATTGTGATATCCTACATTTTGAGGCATTACAACTACCCAATAATCTAGAAGACACATCTCTCTCCTTTTCATTGAAGCTACCCAATTAGCTATACTATTTGCCTTTCTAGAAATATAAGAAACAGAAAACTTTGAAACGCTAGACTAAAAGAGTTTTTTTATTGGACTATAAATAAATTTGTGAGGTGCAATGAACTAGCCCACCATTACCTTATATAGATTTAACTAAAAGAAGGCAATGTGGTTGCTGACAAAAAATAAAAAATAAAAGAAGAAAAAGAAGGTAGTATGATTTGATTTGAACAAGTAGCCATCCCTCCTCTTGTGCTAGGTGTAACTCCCATAAAAAATGTCTAATATTCAACTACTTCCACTGTTAATCCTCTACACACCATGACCTTATCCATTACTAACCTCCCTCGGTTGTCACGCACCACAGCACTCACTTCCACCTGATGACACTTTGACACCCATGCTCCATCTACATTAATTTTGACTCACTCACTACTTAAGCATGTCCATCTATTGAAAGTAGGGATTGACAATTGATCTATCCACTTCCCTATTTAGCCATAACTTCTAAATCTAGTTGTTTCCCTTTCATAACTGCTACACGTCTCATCTTCTAAATTTGCCATGTTACCACACTTACAGCCATTTCAAGTTTTGTCCTTTGATCTAAATCTAAACTCAAATCATTTTAAACCACTCCAAAAAAAAAAAAACTCTTCACTTAAACCTTGCCAATTTATATCCCAAGATTCACAAACCACGTTGCTTTTGTCCATTCACAAATAAGAAGTGCATGCTCTGTAGTATCCACATCTCTATAGAACAAACATGAAGGGGAGGACATGACCTTTCTTTTATGTAGATTAATAGCTGTTGGAAGTGTATCTGAAACAATTCTTCAAAAAAAAAAAGTGTTGTATTTTAGATAAACTCTTTAGATTCCATACTTTTTTCCATTAAGCCTTCTTTATCTGCTAAGATGATGACGCTTTCTCCTTTTACTTGTCTTTTTTCAGTGGTTTCAAATTGAGACACATGGATTTTACCACAGAAATGCCAAGACGAAGATAGGACCACATAAAAGCATCTTCTTGCATAGAATGACTCATAAGTATTTCCTTGATGTGCTTGACTACCTAATCTTGCAAAAAAGTTTATAGTTTTAGAATGTTCCATGCATATTCTAAAACATCAATAAACTCATATACTTTAAGTCCCTCTAAACTTTCTTTAATCTTACCCTTCAATTTATAATCCTCTAGAAGAGGAACTCACATGTCCCTTCCAACATTTATCCTTTCACCATTTCCTACCTTCCAAAGGCCTTCTTCAAAAAAACACTTCTTTCTATGCAAAATGCTGCTCTAAGCCCAAGATGTCTTACCCCTTTAGTAGCTTGTTTAAAATCTCTATTTGGGAAGTACAAATCCTTGAGTACTCTTACCTACAAATCTAAAGGCTTTGGTTCCAATTGCCATGTAAGCTTTGTAAGTAGTACCAAATTAAAAATATGCAAATCTTTAAACCCATTTCCACTAGATTCCTTAGTAAAGGTAAGTTTATCCCAACTACTCCAATGTATCTTACTCTCATTGCATTTCTAAGAGCCTTAGAACTTAATTGCAAATATAGTTTTAGCACTTTTAAAGCTATTTTTGCATCATCAAATCAGCAACACTAATCAAGTATATAAAGCTTATGAAAGTAGCAGGAGTGGGCCCTAGAGAATGCAAGTCCATTGGACCATTTGCAGTGATCGTAGAGGATCTTGGGTTTTTTCTTTTTTTATGACCAGGTTATTATATTATCTAATGTCACTTCTCTTAAGGATCCTACATATACGCTAATACCACTTGTTTTACCTATCCTATACATTGCGTGTAATCATATTCTTATTAAGAATAATTCATGTTTTCTTGGCGTTTTTTTTTCCCCATAATATAGTGGGAAGTCGATTGATATTCACGGAACCCAAGTGATCAATTATGATATATCCATCTTCTCTGCAAACCTAAAATTGTCTCCACCACTCTGAGTTGTCTTCTTGCCCCGGAATTTTCTAAGAAGCCATGCAACTGCAACTGCAAGATATTCGTCAAGAAGAGTAAGAAGGTTTGACGTGAACGCGACCATTAACTAATATCTTCCTACCCTAGAGACTAGAAATAGAAAATCTATGAGCGAGAGACACGTCCGTTGCTAGACGAACTAGCTCTAGCTCTACGATGGATTTAAAGCGAATATCTAAAAGTTAAAAACGGCCTGTCGATGAAGACGACATGCAAGCCAATCATCTGCGTGAACGTTACAAGGATTTTGAGTGATGGAGATGGAGTGCATTTCATGAAATTGAGACCCACTAGCGCCAGTGTGCTAGGTGTAGTATTCAAAACTGTTATATATATATATATATATATATATATAGGCACATTTATCATGTATGACATTATGACATGTATTATATGTGTAGAGGCTATAATAAAGTAAACTTATGTGCATACACTCGCAGAATCTTCAAACAACGTTAAATGCAGCAATATTTAAAATGCTTACCCATTAATAAAAAGTCCAGGGAATAAAAATATATAAAAATTACAATGATAGAAATCAGTATAAAATTATTTAAAATGCTAAAGCTAATTACGAAATTAGAAGGATATATAACTTTAATTTGAACATTTAGCATACTTTCATTTTAATCTTCTAATTTTCCCAAATGGCTGTACTTTATTTGCTCTTGATTCCTTAAAATTCATAAGGGTTTTGTTTTTTCTTTTCTTTTCTTTTCTTTTTTTAAAGCCAAAATCATAATGGGATTATTTCAAATGTTATATTTAGCATTTGCAGCGAAATATTCTCCGTTTTTGTTCGTTAACAGAGCAAATAACATCATCCAATCTTGACAAGTCTCGATCTTTATTACTTCGTGCCAAGTACATATATATATAACTCGACACATTGATTTTAAGAGGAAATTGCTCTACTCTAATTATAGAATTATTAAATATGATGACATTTTACCTACCTTTATCATGCCAAAACGAAAGCACCATGGGTAATTTCGGATCAACTAGTGCATTCAAGTTGACGATAGGTAACTCAATATATACTTAGTAAATAGGCAAAAATTTGGGAAAAAAAATATAAATAATCTCCCTAAATTTTCATTTAGATATAAATAAATTCTTTAAACTTTTAAATATTACAAATCACTTCAAAAAATTTAATAAATTAATAAATAATTATTCAAAAGTTATAAATAGCTTTTCTAAATTTTGACTTTGATGTAAAAATACTTCTTAAACTTATTAAAATATACTTTAATACCCCTATAAACTTTGAATTTAATATATTTTTTTAAAACTAAAAAAGCAAATATTTTTTATGTTATCAATTTATTAAAGTTTAGAAGAGTTATTTATAATCTTTGAAAATATAGAGAACAAAAATATACTTAAGTCAAACTTTAGATGGCTTATTTGCAATTTTATCAAAAAAATTCTTGCTCTCATTGGAAGATTTCTAATTAAGCATCAAAATTAACAAAATACACAGAATCTGTTTTGATATATTATATAAGTTTGGTTTTGGAATAATAATAATATATCATCTTACAGTCGTGTTTGATCCCAAAAAAAAAAAAAAAAATCCACCGAAACATTCCAATCGGCTTATGATCGAAGTCTTGAAGGGTTTTATAAGGACTGATAACCTAACCGAGTTCGGCGGCTTTTGTCAACAATCATGACCAACATCTTGGTTTTTTCCTCGTTCTAATCATGACATATACGTAAAAAAGAAATGCTAGTTATTTTCTTTTAAAAATCTTCACACCCTTACTTGATGACGCCATATTGTCAATTACTTAAATCTCCATTTTAATTTACGCGTGAAATGGGAACAGTTATCAACTGTTAGAACCTTTTATTTTTGTACTCACAGACTATATATGTATATATGAAAATGTGTAGATTTAAGAAGCCTTCACCATTCCATCCTATTCCTATCATTATTGCTCAACCTATACCATGGGCACCAAAGTTTTAATTATGATAGACCACTTGGTTAGGTTCTCTTTCAGATTAATAATAAAAAGAAAGATAAGACGTTTCTTCATCGATCGTACTATTCCCCCGGCATCTTGACGTCAATCTTCCTATGCATATTTATTCCATGAGTTGACCCGGTGCAATGCATTCTTCTTCCTAGAAAATGAGGGCATGTCACATAAACGTGCAATTATTTATAACCAATACTTTACTGGAATTCCATGACCTCTATTACTCATATTGCAAATATATCATTTAAAACACTTATTAGTATACATAGAATTTTAAAATTTCAAAACATAATTTTACATTTACATAAATAACTTTTAAAAATATAACCATTATGAATAATGATTTTGAATTTTTGTAATGGTTTGTTTATATATTTTTAAAAATTATAAAGAGTTTTGATTGTATTTTAAAAATTTAGAGAATCAATTTACAGTGTATTTGTCATCATCCAAGTAGGGAAACCAGGCCCTTCTAAGTTCTAATATTACGTCGCCGTAAAAGCATGAATGAATCTACGGTCAGAATCTAAAAGTGGCAACGTTTAGGTAAAAGTTCCAACATTGTCTGAGCTGTGGTTACAAATTAAGGTTACGGCAACTGAAAAACATATAGATCTCGATTTAGGTGACTGAAATTTTATATTTTCAAAAGGTCAAATCTGCCTCATAGAATTTATTCTGGGCCGATAAAGAAAGACACTATATCAACGTTTTTCAAAATTTAATATATATAATATGTTGCTAAGGTCTTTTGTGTACTAACTCCCACTCAAAGCATTCAAAACCATAGCCATTTGTTGTTTAGGTATGTGCAATGGTCTTTGTCATTATTAGTTGGCAGAAAGTTGAACTTCGTTAAACTCAGATGAACCCATATTCTTACATTACATACTACTGAGCGGGCTAGTTACAGAGCCTTGGGAAGATCGTTATTGTTATTATTATTATATAGAAATGAAACTTCTTCCATTTAAGCTCACCAAGAAGTTACGAGGGTGGGATTTTTGGTCCTACATCAAATGATGTGAGTTTATATACTTGTTTTAGAAAATACAAGTATCGTTGATTGCATGCCTTGAATAGAAAGGGACTCAAAAAATCACGCCATTGTGGGCAAAACCAAAAATCGTTAAGTTTATGGTACTTCTATGTAAATGAAAAAACCAGTAAGAACCGGGCGATTTGAATCAAAAGACTAGGCTTCTTCTTCTTTTTTTTTTTTTTTCTTACTTCTAATTTTAACATTTTTCGAGACTTAAAAGGTTTTAGCTATATTCTAATCGAGAAAGTTTTTTTACCATAAAACAAAATCGAGCTGAAATACTAATTGTTTTTTTAACATATACCAAGTCAAGTTAAAACACTATGTATATATTAAAAATTTTATATATTATTGATAGTCATATCATATGTAATGATCATTACAAGTGATACTTTACAAATAAAATGAGAATGAATTATAAATTCTTTAATGATTTTCATATCTATCATTGATAATGACTGGTTGGCAAAAATCACATGGTTTTTTCTTTTAATTTTATCCCTTTTTCTTTAATTTTCTAGCAATTTTTCTTTTTTTACTTAAATTTTTTAACATTTATCAATTAAATATACTAATTTAATTATTAATGTTAATGGGAAAATCAACGTAAATAGCCACCACTTAAATAAAGTGGGTTCCACAACTTTTTCAAGAGATCCATGTGCTAACTTTTGAAAAATCAAGAGTTTTTCTTGCAATTTCAAAAGTTTTCAAGGGAAATCCATATAATTCACCCTCTTTATTATAGAGTGGAGTTACTCCTATGCAATATCACTAGAGCTTTTATGGAATACTAAACCAAGTGTGCATCCCACTTGCATGCAAATTCATAGAATAAGAAAATTGTGCAAGTGATTTATGGGGATTATAACTTATTATGAGAGGTTTTGGTTTTCTTAATACTCCAATTTTTCCAAATTGTTACATTTAGGACTTTCATAAAATGATCTTGATTTTTCTCAAATATTACAACATGATTATAAAAGTTAAATCAAGTGACTCCACAAAGTTAGGTTTTTTTTTTCTTTTTTAATTTGAAGTGATAAGAATTTTATTCAATGATAAGCTTGATTTTACAATGCTAAGTTAACACAATATAGTGAAGAATAATATACACAAGTATTGAGAGGATTCAAATCCTTTACAAAGCGATCTTATCTCATATTTATAAAGGATGAGACTAGGCTACTTTAGGAAGGGGACTAATTACCCTAAGTCTGCTCTAGATTTTGTAGGATATAAATCTTTGACCGCAATATTTCCTTATCCATTGGGCAACTATGGCACATTCTTTATTCAAGGGCCTAGTTGAATTCAGCTGACCTAACCCCTAGAGCTTAAGTCCTCAAGTGTTTGGGGGCTTCTAGTGGTCTAGTTCGATCTTGGGATAGGTTAGTATGACCCACTAGCACTTAGTTCAAGCTTTGTCGATAGAACTTCCTATTGTAAGAGCTTGGTAAAGGGTTTGGTAGCTTGGACTCTATCTCTAGAGCTTGACCATAGGTTTAGATAGATTGGATTGGGTATAGGGGGGCTTAGTCCGAAAAAGCCCATTAACAAGATTGCTAGCTTTTTAGATAATTTTGTCAATTTATTCATTCTCTTCAATGGTCTAGAAAATAACTCATCAATGTGTTTCAAGTACAAATAAACCAATAATCAATAATTTAAAAGTTAAAAGCACATTTTGAGTGGATAAGTCTATAAAATAAAATAATAACACAGTAAATAGATCCTAAAACCTAAAGAGAGAAAAGTTATCATAGTAAGATAAACAAAAAATTATGCAAACCCTTGAATAAATCTCACTCAATATGCATTGTCAAAGTGAGCCAAGCAATAGTGAAATATAATTGAAGAGCAAATATGCAATGATAGAGATGGTATAAACAAGATAGTAAGAATGAGATAAATGTAGTGGAAATAAGTTGTTGATATTGGGTGGTCATTTTGGGTAAATTAGTGTTTAAAGTTAAAAAAAAATGCAATTTAATACTCAAAACCTTAAAAGGAGTTCATTTTAGTGTCTCCATCCTCTATGAATGTACAGGCATTAGATATGTGATGATATGGTGTACACATATAGTTTTTTTACACATAAAGGAGTTTCATTGATTAGATTGTTGAAATTAGTTTAATATATATATAATAACTACTAAAATGTTTCTCCAAAAAAAAACTTACTACAATTTATAGCCTACTCTATTCGTGAAAATGATTAAAACAATTGGAAATGATTTTTCATTTGCATTTTTATATTTTTTGGCCATATCCAGTTAGCACTAGTTCAATACATGTGTTAAAAGAACCTATATGGATGCCAGCTCATACAAAATATAATATCTGTTAACTTTTCATCCAATATAAACACTAAATTGAACAACTTTCCAATAGATGAGCATTAAATTGCAATTTTTCAAATTCACATATTAAACTACTCAAATTCAATTGGCACTTTACTACCCTTTCTCCCTCTAAAAGAAAATTGACGTAGTGCGGAAAGCGTAAACACACGAGACCAATTCTAGGATTGGAACTCACGAATAAACAAAGAGGAATATGAGTTTATTCCTTGATAAATCTCAATTGCGCACAATCGCGAAAGCAAAGAAACTCTTCTCTAAAAGTGTATATTGAATAATGAGTAATAGCTAACCCTAAAATGACCTAGCAACTATATATACTCCTCAGGAAAATACGTAAAAAAGGATATATATATGTACACGTGGAAATAAATATAAGTATACACGTCCATCATCTGTCTTATATACGACCGTGCCTGAAGGCCGTGTATGCTTCTGGGAATATTTCTGGCATCATACACGGTCATGTCCCCTGGCCGTGCATGAAGACCGTACATGTTTCTGGGAGAGATCCTGACAAAACACACGGCCGTGCCTCCTGGTCATGTAAGAGGCCGTGTACGTTTCTGTGAATCATCCTGGTATATCACACGGCCGTGCATGAAGTCATGTGTGTTTCTGGAAGCTTCCTGACATAATACACGATCGTGCTTGTAATAGACATGCTCGATATCAACCCGTGTCCGCTACAATGTTCGCATCATTCTCTCCCGCCAATGAAGAACTCGACCCTAAGTTCTCTTCAGGATATAATGGTGTGTCGTCGGGGTGGAAAAGAGATAAATCCGCTACATTGAAAGTGCATGAGATGTTCATATCTTCGGGAAGCTGTACAATATACGCGTTGTCATTTATCTTGTGCACTACTTCATAAGGCCCATATTTCTTTGGTTGGAGTTTCCCATATCTGCCCGTAGGGAAACGCTCTTTCTGAAGATAAACCATCACTCGATCGCCTACATCAAACAGTTTCTTCCGCTTATGTTTATCCGTAGCCCCTTTATATCGGGTATTGGCTTCTTCTATCTTTCGTATGAATTCCGCTGTGGTGGTTTGGCATTGTTCAGCCATATGCTTAGCAGCGACGTCACCCACCATTCCCTTTGGGAACTTGATCAGGTCCAGCACGTGTTGTGGTGTTTGGGTGTACACCACCGAGAACGGTGATCTTCCAATAGTTCGATGGACGGAACTATTATAAGTGAACTTAGCTTGAGCCAACGCTTGATCCCACTGCCCTGGCTTCTCACGGCGTATGCTTCTAATGAGGTTCCCGAGGGTTCGGTTGGTTACTTCTGTTTGATCATCGGTTTGAGGGTGAGCTGTACTGCTGTAATTTAGGGATGAGTCAAACATGTACCAAAGAGTCCTCCAAAAATGGCTAAGGAACTTGCTATCTTTGTCGGAGGTGATGGACTTTAGGACCCCATGTAGGCGCACCACTTCCTTAAAGAATAGCCGTGCGATTGCCCGTGCATCAGCGGTTTTCTTGCAGGGAATAAAGTACGTTATCTTGGAAAACCTGTCAACTACAACAAAAACAGAGTCAGCACATCGTTGGGTACGAGGCAAACTAAGTACAAAGTCCATCGACAGGTCCTCCCAAATGTTCTTCGGCATAGGGAGAGGAGTATACAGGCTAGTGTTCTGGGATTGCCCCTTCGACACTTGGCAAATATAACACCTTTCCACAATTCTGTACACATCCCTCCTTAACCGAGGCAGAAAATACCTTTTGGCAACTGCAGCTAAGGTCTTGTCTCTGCCCATATGTCCTGCCAATCCACCACCGTGTAGGTCTCGAATAAGTTTTTCCCATAAGGACGACTCAGGAATACACAGCTGATTCCCTTTCATCAAGTATCCATTGTGAATATGGTAGTCGTCACAAGGCTCCCTGTTGGCGCATTTACTCCATGTTTCTTTAAAATCTCCATCCCCTTTGTACAACTCTTTTAGCCTTTCGAACCCGACAATGTCCGCACTTAGAGTGAGTAGGACATCAGCTCTTCTACTTAAGGCGTCCGCCACCTTGTTTTGCACACCTGACTTGTGCATCAATCTGAAAGGAAATCTTTATAAGAACTCAATCCACCTTGCATGCATGTCCTTACTTATCCAAGTTTGGCTGCTTAAGTGTTTTAGAGCTCCGCAATCCGAGTACAAGATGAACTCCTTTCCAACCAAATAATGTTCCCATACTTTAAGAGCTCTTACCACGGCATAGAACTCCTTGTCATATGTAGACCAACTCCTCCTGACTTCACACAACTTCTCGCTATAGAATGCTATTGGTCTTTTCTCCTATGATGACACCGCACAAACCTCAATTCCACTGGCGTCGCAATCCACCTCAAATAACCTGTCAAAATCTGGTAGCGCTATACAAGGGCGCTATACAGTTGTCTCTTCAGGTCTACAAAACTCGCTTCAGCCTTTTCGCCCCATCAAAATTTCCCTTTCTTTAAACATTCAGTTAAGGGAGCAGCGACTATACTGAAGTGTTTAATAAACCTCCTGTAGAAGCTAGCCAAGCCGAGAAAACTTCTCAACTCAGTGACGGCTTTTGGGGTAGGCCACTCTCTGATCACTTTCACTTTCTCATCATCCACCATCACCCTCTCATTGCTAACTATGAGCCCAAGGAACAATAGTCGCCTTGACAAAAATGTACATTTCTTTAAATTGGCGAACAGTTTATTCTCTTTCAACACAGACATAACACACCTCAAATGTTCAAGGTGTTCTTCCTCAGATTTACTGAACACCAAGATATCATCAAAATACACTACAATGAAGCGACCATTAAAAGGTTTTAGTACCTGGTTCATCACTCGCATGAAAGTGCTTGGTGCGTTACTGAGACCAAACGACATCACCAACCATTCATACAGCCCCTCTTTTATCTTGAACGTCGTCTTCCATTCATCTCTAGGGCGGATCCGAATCTTATGGTATCCACTCCTCAGATCTATCTTGGAGAAGATAGTGGCTCCGCTCAACCTGTTCAACATATCCTCCAAGCATAGAATGGGAAACTTGTATCCTATTGTGATCTTATTGATAGCCCTGCTATCAACACACATCCTCCAGCTCCCATCTTTCTTGGGAGTCAATAATGCTAGGACCGCACACGAGCTCACGCTGTCCCGGATAAACCCCTTGTCCAATAGCTCTTAGACCTTATCTTGCAAAATTTCAGTTTCCTTAGGGCTCATCCTATAGTGTGGTAAATTTGGGAGGCTTGCTCCAAGCACCAAGTCTATCTGATGCTGGATGTCCCTCAAAGGCGGTAGACCCTCAAATAGGTCATCAGGAGCCACCTCCTTATACTCTTCCAGTAAACTCTTTACTGCTTCAGGTATTTCCACACTAGCTGCATTTTCCCCAATCGCTACATCTTTTACTATTAGAGCATGGACCACCCATGACTCCTTTAAATCTTCAACCAAGTCTTTCTCCGATTGGGTGACGGTTAAGAAAGAACGACTTTCTGCCCTCTTCTCCTTTGAACGTCCCTCCTTCTTCAGCGGCAACAATGTATACCTCATACCCCCTTTCTCCAACCTGTACACATTTTCCTTTCCCGCGTGTTGTGCATTTACATCAAACTGCCATGGCCTACCAAATAAGATATGACAGGCATCCATGTTCACAATGTCTCAAAAGACCTCATCGCAGTACTTCCCTATTGAGAATGGTACCCTACATCTTTCCTTCACCTCGATCGTCTCTGCAGCTTTGATCCATCATATAGTGTATGGATTTGGGTGTTTTTCGATAGGTAGTTGCAACTGCTTCACAACTTCACTTCCTATGATATTTTCACAACTTCCACTATCTACTATCATTTCAAACACCTTCCCACCAATAGTACATCTAGTGCGAAACAACTGGTGTCATTGTGTGATCTCTTCTTATTTCGGGGTTAGCATCATCAGCCTAATCACATAGGTTGGTTCTGCCACCTCTTCCTCCTCCTCATAGTACTCATCCTCTCCATCAGGTTCACAGCAAATCTCATCTTCATCCCCCCTATCAAGAATGTTAACACTTCTCCTAGCAGGATATTCATTTGACTTACGACCAGGTTGATTACATCGGAAACACTTACCCAAGATAGGCTTGGCATATGGGTTACTCTGCCTCTGGGTTCCCCTAGGCTCCATCGGTCTCTTTCCCTCAATCTTTTCTTCTTTCTTGGCGCTGTCCTCACTAAGTTTGTATGCAGCACCTTTGTTTTTCTCAAATCCCGACTTACTACTGCTGCCTACAGCATCACTAACATACCCCTTTCTTCCACCTCTGTACCTACTACTCTACTCCTGCAACATCAATTCAGCTCGGAGGGCTAAGTTCTTCGGTTCAACCTAGTTCCTCACCATTGTAACCCCTATTTTATCCTTGATCTGGAGCTTCAGGCCTTCTACGTATCATGCTACTTGCTGGCCTTCACTCTCCCTCAAGTCGTTCCGTTCGGCCAATCTCATGAACTCGGCGGTATATTCGTGCACTGACCGCTACCCCTGACGGCACCACTGATATTGTTGGAACAATATCTGCTCATAATCCGGTGAGAGAAAATTGTGTTGCAACAACTGTTTCATGCGATACCACGTTCTCACCGGATGCTTACCCTCTCTTTGCCTCTTGTTCTACAGCCTCTCCCACCATGCCGAGGCTCCACTCTTCAGTCTACATGCCACCAATCTCACCCGACGGTCTTCCGAAATTTCCGTGTAGTCGAAAAACCGATCCACTTCGGCAATCCAATTTAGGAAGCCTTCGATATTAAGGCTGTCGTCAAACCACGGGATGTTGACCTTCAGGCGGTAATCTCCCCCGTCTCCTTGATCATACCCGCCACGGTTTCTCCGGTAATCACCGTCCCTATGATTGTTTCCGTACTAAGTCGGGCGATAGCCACCACCGTTACCATCATGCCCTCGCTGTGGTCTACCTCCATACGGGTCATCGTATTCATCGCTAGAGTCTTCATCCTCTACCCGTCCCCACCTGTTCTCGACAATAGGTCGAACCATCTGTCTACCGTAGACATCAGCTGTCCGTGGCGGATTCCTACCAACACCCCCAACCTTATTGGGGTCTACTGCTATGGCGTCGAAACGCTCGATCAGTTCATCAAGGCGTCGTTCCATACACTCGACCTTCTAATGCATAGCGTCAAACTCCGCCCTCAGAACCCATTGATGGGCTCTTGGTGATCTCGCATCTTGAACACCGTCAAGAACACGACCGCCATCATCGCCTTGATGAGTTGACATCTCCGCAGGAAATTGCCTTGCCCTGATACCAACTGACGCAGTGCGGAAAGCGTAAACACACAAGACCAATTCTACGATTGGAACTCACGAATAAACAAAGAGGAATCTGAGTTTATTCCTTGATAAATCTCAATTGCGCACAATCGAGAAAGCAGAGAAACTCTTATCTAAAAGTGTATATTGAATAATGAGTAATAGCTAACCCTAAAATGACCTAGCAACTATATATACTCCTCAAGAAAATACATAAAAAAGGAAATATATATGTACAAATGGAAATAAATATAAGTATACACGTCCGTCATCTATCTTATACACGGCCGTGTCTGAAGGCCGTGTATGCTTCTGGGAATATTTCTGGCATCGTACACGGTTGTGTCCCCTAGTCGTACATGAAGAACGTGCATGTTTTTGGGAGAGATCCTGACAGAACACACGGCCATGCCTCCTAACCGTGTAAGAGGCCGTGTACGTTTCTGGGAATCATCCTGGTATATCACACGGTCATGCCTTCTGGCCGTGCAAGAAGCCGTGTGTGTTTCTGGAAGCTCCCTGACATAATACACGACCGTGCTTGTAATAAACATGTCCGATATCAACCCGTGTCCGCTACGATATCCGCATCAAAAATAAATTGAAAAGAGAAGTATTGACAGGGGAAATGATAGGAAAAATAGGGGCTAGGCGACAGAAGAGTGGTGGTGACCGCTACTCTTAGGTTTTACAATTAAGAGTGTGCGTAAGATTTTGGTTTTTTGAGAAGAAAGAAGACAAGTAGATGGGTTGTAAAATATTAACAACCTCAATTTAGAACATCTACTTATTTAAAATTACAATGAGATATCTGTATGAATATGTAAAAAGAGTGTTTTGCGCCCTACGGTAGGAAAAGGGCCTACATTAACCAACTCAGGTCACGCGACATATGCAATTCATATTTTGTTTCAAATCTGGCTCGAGGATTCTGATGATGGTAAGTACATAAATTCATGTTATAGTGTGCTGCCAGTATAGTGAATTTCATTCAACGAAAAAGGATAAATTATTCAAATCGATTTTATAAGAGGGCTCATAAATGAGGATCGGTGGTATAAGAATTCAACCAGATAGACAGATATATCTATTCAAGAGTCAATTTGTCCCATATAAAAGATATTATGTTTTTTTCTAGACGAACAAAATTCATCCAATTAGTGAGTATAATAAATGTCATATGAGGGATAATATAATTCCATATAAGTAATGGCAACAAAGAGAAAAGGAAATAACGTACAAAATAAAACCACTTACTATAATGAATTACCAAAATTTCTTTGGATTAACTAGAGTAGACTTATGGTGATAAATATGTAATGTGATGGATAAGTGATGGTGAGAATGATAGGAAAATTACAAATATAAGGATTTTTAATTAATGAAACAAGAGGCAATTTGCAAATATTGAAATTACTAGTGGTGTATTTGCAAATTTAGGGTGATGAAGGAGAGGAAAAGTTTTCTAATGATGGGTAGCCAATGGTTAGGGATTTGTTAAGGAAGTTGTGTATGTGAGAGAGAGAGAGAGATAGAGAGAGTGAAATTATATTGGGGTTAATATTTTTGTGGTATCATGGGACTACAAATTATTGATGTCATGGTGTCATATTGTGTTCATTTTAAACTTTATCATAACTCGTAAACATTCATCCATATTGTGTTTATAAAATTCAAATGGCGTGATATAATAAAATTTTAATATAACGCAATAATTCAATTAAACTATATGCATATTAATGAATAAAGAAAGGGGAAAAATTAATTAAGAAATATTAAAACTACTAGAATGATTACATATCTGGCTATTGATCGTAAAGAACTCATAGTTTCATCTGCAAATAGTCATCAAAGGAAAACATCAAATGAAGTAGTGGAAGAAATTGATTAAAGCGTTATTAGATTAATATAATCGATGAAAAAAAAATGTGAGAGAAGAAAATAAATAGATTATAAAATAAAAATCTAAAAAAGCATATGTTAAGGTAACATTTGTAACTTGCTTGAGTTAACTCGAACACATGTATATCTTTTCAAGTTGTAGTCATCCTGTTCCATTATACACACATGTAACTTGCTTGAGTGTACAAGGGTGCAATATAATGAGACAATTGAAAGTTTGAATCCTTTCTCCAAGAGTACTAGAGGAGCTAACCAGCCAGGGAGTTATTCCTCGAGTAAAATCTTGAAATTCCTTCCTTCAAATATCAAATCATAGAAGTAGTAGAGTAATTAGGTAATCACTTTCTAGGGTTTCATGTATATGTAACATATATGCATCAATTCGATGCATTTTTAAAACCATATCCCTACCCCACTACCATTGATATTACACGCACTAAAGCTAGATTTGACTTTAAATGTCCCTCAAAGTCTATTTTTAGGTATGAGTGCATGAGAGATCTTTTCTATTATTTATTCTAAACTTTAATTTAATTGCTATGTTTAAGTGAGTTATTCAAATCTTTATATTAATATTAAAATTCAATTAAATCTTATTTGTTTCAAAGTTGTTTAAGTTACGTTTATATTTTGTCTTGAATAAATTCCTTTGTTAATATCTCATACGGAATATCCATAAATATGAGTGACTTATTAGGGTGAAAATACAAATATAAAAGATATAAATGATTTATTTAAAACATAGTGATGTTGATTGAACTTTATTATATTTGTAGAGAGCTCGAATATTCGCATAAAGTTTTAGTTCACTTATTCATATGTCAAGGGAAGAGCTTAAAGGAAACAATGGGATTGGAGGATTTGGTGTAGATGGACAAATGTCGTAGCTAGATTCCGGTAACGTTAGAAACTTTCGAATACTTAGTTGTAATTGTCTCCACCTTCTTCCACTCTCAATACTTTTTTTCTAACTTTATCTCTGTCTTCCTAAGCCTCTCTTAGTTATGACGTATTAAATTTAGAATTTATACCAAAAATAAACAAGATGCTGTTATTAACCACCTGACTCTCTTGGAAACTTCATATACTAAAATCTGACAATTATGTCCGTAAACCATGCATGCATCGTGTGGTTGGATCAAATTATGAATGGTTCAAGCCCATTATTAACCATATGTAAAGATTGAATAATTACAAAATGGTAGAATTCAGAGAATTAGACCTAATTTTAGAAATAATATAGAGCGTCTTTGGTCAGTAAGACTCGTTAAATGTTGTCCTATACGAGTTTAAACTTTTTTACTGTGCTTAAATAATAATCAAATCACCTCATGGAATTTTGTATTGTTTTGTTTTTCAAGCCCAATAGCGAGTCACTGCACACTCAGTTTTATCCTCTGTACTATTACTCAATTCCTTTTTTTTTTTTGTCGCTGTGTATATTTATTATTGGAGAAAGAGAAAGGAAAAGTTAATACATTTCATCATAATGTTCATATTATATGAGCTATAAAGCTTTATATTCTGACTTATTGTTTATCGTCTATCTTGATGCTGTCTAGATTGGATGGGGAATCAATCCTAATAAATTCATACTCACAATTGTCCTTTTTGGCCATCAGTAGTATGGCACTAGTAGGAAAATTTGGCATTCGATTTGTAATAAGAATAGAAATAGAAACTTAGTTCATGAAAATAGAGTAGACAAGGAATTGGTATTCTATTCTATTACTTTGCTTAAATATGGAAAAGAAATAAGAAATAGCATAAGAACAAACATGACATGTTAATTATACGTCTACTATACTCTTAATCTTTTGCGTTTTCCTCTTTTAATTCCTCTACAAATCCAGCCATTCCAACTCCAGCTACCCTATGATAGCACCTCACAGGGTAAACTCCTGTTGCCGGTTAGGTGGTGATGGAAGTGGAGTTGAAAGGAGGGATGGTGTTCATATTTGATCTTGTTCTTGGAGAAGTAGTTAATGGATGACTATTTCGTAATCTCTACTAGTGGAATATTCTCTTATGTGGTTTTCCCCCCTCGTAGAACTAACTCTTGTAATGGTAAAATCCAATCATACACATAGTACAACCATTTCATAGAAAATAAGAGATGGAGTACCTATTCCCTCTAAATGATTGTGATGTTACATATTATGGGGGAAAATTGGTCCTCACATACTTTCATGACCAGTCCAACTCTATAGTTTTAAGCTTATAGAATTCACTTAATTTACAAATCTTTTTCTTCTAAATTCAAGTTGGTTAACATGGAATGACTTAAATGAGATAATAATTGGTTGTTTGGTTACTTGTTTGCATTGATGCATGTGATTTATAAAATCCTTGTTCATGAATATATACTTTTGGTTTACACATGCTAGGCATTAGCTTACCTTTTAAGGACCACATTCTTTTTTAGTTGCAAGTATAGATGATTACATGTTGTATGATGAATATGTAGTGACCTATGTATAGGATGAGACAATGTAGAATACTTTTATTACTATGATAATTTGTAGATTAGAAGAGTTAATTGAAGTCCTAAAGCCGTGTTGGAAGATTATTGTTACCTATGGGAGATGAGACTCATGTTGCCCATGCCCTTTAAGATCTTTACTATTGATGTTAATTATCTTAGTTCATAGGCATTTAAAGTATCAAACAATTTTACTTGTTACATCTATAGACGTAGAATGTGGTTCGCTAGAGTTGTTACCGGTGGTTATTGATAGTTTATGATTTTGTGGTTAACAATTACAATAGGTGTCATGAGGGATTAGTTATGTTAAAATTCTTAATATGTTTTTATCCTATAAGAATATGCCACAAATTATAGCGTTTTTTATTCTAAAATAATCTAAGTTACCAACCCTAATTCACATCTATACTTACACATCACAATCACCTGTCACATTGATATATGAACTTATTATGTATGTCCATTTTTTTCTCTTCAATCCCTTTTTCTTCTTCTTCTTCTTCTTCTTTCTTTTGTTTTTTTACTTTGTAATCTCGTTATATGCATTTATTCGAAACATCTAATTTAGTAAACGATTTGATGTAACTAATATCCTATAAAAATCATATATAACATGTGCTATTGTCTCACAATAGTAAAACATATCATATGCTCATTGTAGTCTAACTATGATTGCCTATTACTTACAACTGTAGTTATCCACATCACCTTTTGTAACTTTTAGATCTGTGTTGGCGTTGGAGAAATGATAAGAGGGCAATGATGATTCTAGGTTAGTTCTAGATAGATAGAGAGAGAGAAAAGTGGGACATCTTCAAAGTTCAAAGTGAGGACCAAGCCAACCATGGGCTGAAAATCCTTTTCTTATCGGACTATCCTTATCGTGGGTCCTATTTTCATGGCCCTCGCCCATCAAATCCAAGAGCTTTGTGGAATGGCGTAGGAGCTCAGGTGTAGTAGGACTGTGCCAGGTGTAATCATAATGCTTAGGCCCACCTTGGAGCCATCTAGGAATCGCCCTCTCGGGATAGGGAAAGTTACAATCGTAATGCTCAGGTCCTTCACGTAGCAAAATATAAATGAGAGAAGTTAATCTGCATTAACTTCTAAAACCTAGGATCAGTTGGCTTTTGAGTTTAATTTGTCTCAAGCAACCTTAAGTTTTCAGTTTACTATTATCTATTATCAAGTTTTAATATAAATCAAGTTGATCAAGAATTTAAGTTTCAGTACAACTTCAATTAAAAGTTCTATAAGCTTTTCTAGCCTAATAAATAGAGCTAGAGCTACCAGTTATCACTAAATTTGATATAAAGTGGCTCGAAAGCAAAGTTTTTTAAGGTGAACACGAAATACTTAACATCGAATCTTCTTAATTCAGAAGAAAGAAATAACCAATTCATGAATAATCAGACCTAATAAAGCCCTTTTGCCATTATCTCTCCATTTTTTATTGTGCTAGCTTGGCTTGAATCACTGTTCAAATTTCCTTTCTTCACCTAAAAAACAAAATAACATCAAAACCTAAGACAAAATCACGTAAATTCCAAACTCATCGTTAGGTCCTTGGGATGTGTATTGAATACCACAAGGTAAATTTTAGTTTTAAATTCTCAAAATATGCTCCTACAAGTAAAGTTCATGATATAATCTCTTACTCATCTTGAATCATTCTGGAATTCGTACTGTGTGTTATGAATTTTTAGTTTGTAGGGTAACCTATGTCTGTTACCCCATGTAGAATATATACCAAATCCACCTTGTAAAATATCCCTACAAAGTTATAATTGAATTTAAATAATATAATAATTGTTAAGTAATCTAGAATGCATAATACAATCTAGGTTTTTTCTAATTAAAAAAGAAAAAGAAAAAGAAGAAAAAAACAAACAAAGGTAAGACTTTTTTTTTTTGGTCCCAATAGTTAAACTATCTAGTTAATGATGGAAATTTGGCTCATTTTGATAGCCCATTAGTCGAATAGTTACGAAGCATTACCTTATAGTGATAACATATAGTGGATGATATATTGACGATCGAGATAATCTCGAAACTACTATTTGAATTTTGATTTTTTTTTTTTAATTTGCTCCTAAAGTATGATCCATCCAAACTTTACTTATCAAATTCTATACCTAAAATTTAAAAATATTAAATAATTATATTCAATCAAACTTTTACTTATTAAATTTACTATATTTATCATCTTTAAAAAGATGTAATGAAAAACACTCATTAGTTGAAGAATACAGACATAAACATTAAAAAATAAAGTAGTAATTTGATAAGCAAAAATACAAATAAATATTATATTTAATAATTTCAAATTTTAGGGCTTAAATTTAAAATATACCTAAAGTCAAGGGTGGCTTTGACGATGTCCCTTGAAGTTGTAATATATTTTTAAGTGATGTTAGGCTTGTGCTTTGAAAATTGTTAGTTTTGGTAACCAAATGTGTTATTTAAGTATCTATGTCTCGAGAAAATATATGAAACAATAATTTTACATATCTTAAAAAATAAATGACTAAATTCATAAGTTCTGCATAATACTCTGTTATCTTTAAGTCCTATATTGTGCAGAATTTAAGATGGTTTCAAAAGTTTACAACATAGGATCTAAATCTAAATTTTGTAACTATATGTGTAAAGGCCCTACCTTTCATATCCCAGGCTTTACATATCCATTGTCAAATAGAGCTAATATGACAAATATTAATATTATTGTGGGATTTTGCACTAATGTAATGTGCTAACTAATAAAATTTGATAATAATAATAATAATATTTTTCATTAAAATAGTTATGAAAAATGAAAGAATAACAGCCAAAGAAATAAAACAAGTAAAACACACTTTAGACCCAATCATGGGGTGACTACCTCTACATATATGATTACTTTGGGGGTAAAGAGCATTTAACTCCTAAGTTAAGCTGTACAGCCACTTAAAGTGTTAGATCACCACTTTATACCATCATTTTTTTTTTGCTAAATGGAAAAATATATTTTTAGTTCTCAATATTTACTTACTGTTCCATTTAAGTTTTCAATCTTTCTTTTTTTTTCATTCTATTTAAGTCCCCAACATTTTCAAAACTTTATAAAAAAATAATTTTCATTAAATAAATTAAATTTTCCATTCATCTTGAATATATATTAACTTCCAATTAGCCTTAGGCTAGCTGGTTAATGTGGCTAGGGTATACATAAATTTTTCTAGCCCCATTTTTAACTTCAATTATTATTTTTTGTATTTTTTATTATATTATATCATTATGTATATTTAATATTATTTTTTATTATGTTATATAAATAAATCTATTTAATATTATCTTTTTATTATTTTAATTATTATAAAATAATTTAATATTGACACATGTCATAAATAGATGGAAAACTTAATAAATTTGATAAAAATCTTTTTTTTTTTTTGTAAAGTTTTAAAAACATTGAGAATTTAAATAGAAGGAAAAGGAAATTGAAGACTCAAATAAAAAAGTAGATAAATGTTGATGATTAAAATGTATTTTTCCCCTTCCTAAAAAACCAATAATTGAGTTGGCCCAACCCACTAGTAAAACATAAAGTTACCTTTATTTTTAATGGTGGCGAGTGGCATGACCAAGCAAATATTGCCACCCATCAATGGAGATAGGTGGAACCTATTTGGTAATAGGTTACAACCCACTTCATTTAGTAGGTTACATGACCTACCATAGGGTGAAGGGTTGTTGCCTAGGCTATAAATGAACCAAACATACTTACAAAGTATCTAAGCTCAGTTTGATATTTATTTAATTTTAACTCAATTATAGCTTAGTCAAGTTTAAGTTTCATGATGTGTCTCAAAGAGTTTGAACACTTAATTGAGCTCAAGTTAAACTTAAGCATTAGTCAAGATTGAGTTGAATTTGGATATCAATGTTATCTTTATTAGAAGAACTTTTGGTAAAACAAAGCAAGCTTAATTGAGTAGAGCTTAAGCTAGTTAAATGCCACTTTAGGTTAAGCTTGAACTAAAAGTTCTAGATCAAATCAAGATTAAGTCAAGCTCAAGCTTTGGATTTTTAAGTTGAGATCGAGCTCTAACTTAACATTATGTCATCTCAATTTGATTAATTAACATCCTTA